>PVJO010001212.1:0-100000 GCA_004026905.1 Hystrix cristata
TCTCTCTCTCTCTGTCCTAGGACATCCATCTTTGCCTACCCGCAGAAGTCCAAGCACCTGGTTCTCAGGCCTTCAGATTCCAAGCCTTACACCAACACCCCAGTCAGCATCTCAGGTCTTTGAACTGAATTATACCACTGGCTTTCCTGGCTCTCCAGCTTGCAACCAGAGTATCATGGGATTTATTGGCTTCCATAGTTGAATGATCCACTTCCCACATTAAATCTCCTAGTGGTTCTATTTCTCTGGAGAACGCTGACTAATACACAGTGGCTCAGTGAACCAGGTTGTTTCTGTCTTGTGGCTCCACCACCTCAACATGAAGCCTCCTTGTGGGTTGGAAAGAAGACTAAAGAATTACATGACTGTTTCACAGACTCGGGCCAGAAGTGACACATACAATTTCTATACATATAATTTATTATCCAGAACTAGTCACAAAACCTACTTAAATGCAAGGATGCTGGGAAGTACAGCTTTCCATGCTCCTAAGAAAGAGGAATTTGAAATGAAATTTGTCTGTACCGCAGTGCCCAAAATCAAATAGCAAACAAAATGAAAGGGCTGAGATTTTATCCAAATCTGATACAAAGCCCAGTACGTGGTCCATGTTTGTAGTTCCAGGGCGCAGAGTATACCTAACATATGGGAAGATGCTCAAACAATTCTTATGCTAGAAAAAAGAATCATGGAGGGAAAAAGGAAAGAAAAAGAAAAGAAAAGATAAAAAGAGAAGGAAAGAGGGAGGAAAGGAATGAGAAGAGAGGAAGAACAGAGGACCTGTATTGCTTTTTAACTTCAAGATTGATTGGTTATTTGATGCACAGTAAGGCATAGGCATGATACAGTCATAGCGTTAAAATGAAAGAGTAAAATGCAGAGGGCAGGGTTGCTGTTTTGTAGTTTTTTTATCCCATGCACATTGCAGGGACCTTCATGTATAAAGGAGTTACAGAGAGAGAAAGAGAGAGAGAGAGAAATTAAGAAAGGAAAAATTATGCTGTTCTCATGAGGAGGAAGTAGAGGCAAAAAGAAACCCATTTGGAAAGTAAATAAGTAAACTGGTATGTAGAGTTTGCCTTGCATTCTTTGGCAGAGACATGATATATAAATGTTACAACAAAAATTATTTAATAATAAGAATACTGTATTTCTTCCTCTCAAAACAGTTTACAACAAAATCAAAGAACCATGCTTTTAAACAGCCCTTACAGGAAAAGCAAGACACAGACAAGTTGAAATAAATTAAGTATCTGCCATTGATTGTCATGGATAGCACCAGCTTATTGAGCTAATACTTTATTAGTGTGCTATAGCTTAGATGATGATGGTCTTTTTATTGTTCTTGTGGTAACTCTCTATTTTAAGTATCTTATCATTATGAATTCATTTAGTATTGATTGTAATAGCACTGATCATAAAGAATTAATTTGGCATTACCGTGGATGTCATATGCACTTATGTAAGAGTTCAGCTATAATTCAAAATTAATTAATATGGTAACGTGTTATTGCTTTTGCAGTTTCACATTTTTAATGTATCTAAGATATTTTTCAGCAGCTGATCCTAGAAGAAGACGTACCTAACGCATTCTTCTTTGGAGGACAATTTCATTGAGTGATAATGAGGAATTTGCCCTTTAAAAAAAAAAATGTGTTCATGTCCTAAAACATTCACGATTTAGGTCTCAGAATTCAAGGTTGTAGGTCGTAGCAAAAATAAGCCTTGACTCCTAGAAAAATGATCATGTGTGCTGAATACGCCTACGTCCTTGACACAACTGGGCTGAGCAGCATAAACGAGGACTTACCTCTCCTCAAGATGTTCTGTCTCGCACCAAGGATGATTTGTCCCTGTCAGAGCAAAAGGCCCCCAGCAAGGGAATTCCATTTACTGATAACGATGTTGAATTACCAGAAGGTATAGTTCCGGACAAAAGAAAATGCTTGCAAGTTGAAATTGTTGAATGTAGGTATATGGGAATCCAGCAAGGTTCAGGATCTGAATCTAACGTTACGTGTCTGGAATGGCCACCTGTGACTTTCAGTCGCGAATTCACGTTGCCACTCTCCATCGCTGCTGCCATTCTGCCCCTGCATGGCAGGGGCATGTGTACACTTCCCGGGGTACCAGGCTACACGTGTTTGACCTTATACATCTCTGGCTTCCGGTATCGTCCTATGGCTGCTGTGAAAAACAACAATGTCTAAAAATAATTTCTACCTTCGGCCCCTAGTGTTGAGAAAAATAAGGCTTCCCATTATTCCTATTAAAACGTGTAGGTCCACTGGACTAATTTGTTTACCCACCAGAGTTTCATCATTAGGCAATCCAAAACAAAGGAGCACTCCATCTAGATAAAACATCCGAGTCTTAATGGAACGGTGGGTTCTGGGAGACAATCCGGGGCAGTGGCGGTGAACCTGTGACACACGTGCCACAGCTGGCTATTTGTTATCATCAGAAGCTCTGAAAGTTTCTCCTTCAGTGATCTAGAGTATGAGATTGCTCAACAGGCAGACCCGTGTGAAAAATGCCATCATAAGTCCCAGAATCCTGGAGACCATAGCAGTTACTAAGAATGAGCAAAGGATCGCGCGTGACTGACATGGAATCTGAAAGAAAATTTTGGACAAGGACAGTGCAAGATCAGCCAAAGTAGCTGGTCGGGGACCAGCCAAGTGGGTTAGCCCAGGTGGAGTCAGTGGAGAGCAGCCGAGTGCTAGGAATCACAGGGTCCTGGCAGCAGTGACAGCTCCGGGTTCTCGGTGGTGATTCTTACCAAAAATGAAAGTAGAAAATCAAGTAAGAAGTTGGCAGCAAAAAATGCTAGACCTTTGCCTTCTCATGACTTGGTTCATATCTCAGCAGCAGGAAGGCCCCCAGTCAGAGCCCAGAACCAGAGCAGCAGCTATAGGCAAAACACGGTGACCAGAAAGCCAGCTCTGAGCTGCGGCGCCGTCTCCAGAAGGAGTTTGTTAGAACGCAGCTGAGAACATCAGGCATGAAGAGATCAGGGTCAAAGTGGACGAAGATCACCAAGCCATTACCACAGAATTTTTCTTAGGACTCCTAAACTAGTTTACCAAAACACTTTTAGAAATATTAAAAATTGATGTTCTCTTGCCAAATATGTACAAATTGTAGCTTTTAAAGGAAGCCCTCAGGGAAACCCCGGCTTGGAGTCGAAGCTACTTTCAGACAGCTCCTCCATGTCGCCACCCATCACTGCAGACTTTCCCTTCTCTTCTCTTCCACTGTCAGAAAAACAGAAAAAAGCCACACCATTCACTGGCCGGCCCATTAGTGTGCAAGTGCTATTGTCGCTCTTGTCTTGCATCCTAAACACCAGAAGCTTTGTAGTCTGTACAAACAACAAAGAATGTCCTGCTCTTTCTGTCTGTTATCAAACAGGTATGTAAAAGTCTATTCTTATCTTTCTGATTACTGATATTTTCTCTGTGACAGTTAATAACATGCTGGAAATCAGATAACACGGCTGCAAGAAATAAGAACTCTGCAGCCCAGAATTCGTGGGTTCCACCAGTCTGGTTAAGGGTTTCAGGAAAAGAGAAAACCAAAGCAAACCGAGGGACATAATTTGGTTCCTAATACTTGAAGTTAGTATGGCCTTTGATAATAGGTGTTTCAGGGTGTCAGTGGTGGCAGCGATGTTCCACGTGCTGGTACACATGAGATACACCTCTCTGTGCCCAGGCAAGAATGTGCATTCACCCTTAAAACTGAGCGGGCTGGCTGTCATGGACCTAAGAGGGTGTTCTTTATTTGTGCTATGGGAAGCAATAATGGAGATTTACAGTTCTCCAATATAGCATAGGATTTCCCAGAATGCTGACGAACAGAACCACTCGAGGCTGGCTTATTGACACAGCGCTGTACTGAAAACACAGGTTTATTAATAAATAGCTTCATGAAAGAAGATAAGGAAAAAGGAGGTAGCAGATGACACAAGGGCACACAAAACAGGAAGACCATGCCAAAAAGCATGTGACCCAAGAAATGTGACCAGGGCATTAACCGTGGGGACCAACTAAGAAACTTAAGCATTGGGGAAAAACATTCAAGCAGAATCTGTTCTAACAGAGCCTTTTCTTTCTGTTTGCACGTTTTAATAACCACAAATGGCTCTCAGCATTTCCCTCCCTGAGAAAGACAATATCAGAGTACTGGCACGGGTTACTTAAAATTATACTGGCAAAAGATAAACAAAGCTCAAGATACAGAAATATATTTTACACCAAAAAAAAAAAAAAAAGAAAAAAGAAAAAGAAAAAGTAAAGAAAAAAGAAAAACACACTGAAACCAAATCCTCCTATTTCTTGGCTCATGGTAGCAAGCTGACTAGTTCCCCAAAATGAACTCCTGCAAAATCACTCTGTTCTCACCGCAGGCCCCATTTACCAACTGAGTGCAGCAGACACCGGGCTGGCTCCTGAACTTCTCTCCTCCAATTAAGCTGCGCAACCTGTTACCATTTTGCCAATGGACTCTGTTTACTTAGGTTCTGCATAACTTGCCAAGTGCTCGCTCTGCGGAATTCCCAGCAAAGAGAAAGGAACAATCAGGGGAAATTTTTGTTAACATCCTTTCTTTTAACTTTCCACAGCAGAGGGGAATGCATCAACATGGAGCAGATGCGCTGAGACCAAATGCCCTCTTCCTCATGATTACAATTGGTTATACCTGTGGATAGGCGAGCTAATTCTCCTGCAAATGTGCAAGAGAGGGTAGTACTGACGTACAATTTGTGGTCCTGGAGGCTTTGTTGCCACATAATAGGGTGCTTCGTTTCACAAGACCTGGCACGTAGAGAACGCTGAAGCAAACAGCCCTGTGCAGTTGGAATCATGATCTGTCTCTGTACAGCTTTCAGAATGCCCCGGTTCTCAGCGACGTTGACATAAATATTGTGGAATTTCTTGCTTGGAGTTGGAAAGTAATGATTCTTTCCACTTAATGTGCTCAGTGACTCTGCACCCTATTGTTTTCTGCCATTTGAAAATGCCCAAGGATGTCATTATAACTACATGTATCAATATTAAACCTTTACAAACAGTTGACTAAATGAGCTGTTATTATCTTCATTTCTGAAAATAGTGTACCTTTTTACTTCATTTATCAGTAACTAGGTGTAGTCGATTGTGCTGTGGTATTGATCCCAGTATCTATACCCATCACAGACTACCTTTCCTCAAGGTCATTGTGAGGTCAGGTTATGATCAATATGAATTGACTGTCTGCAAATAAATTTATGTAGCTGACATAATTGCAAGTAATACCTTTTTCAAATTAAGGTGGACCATTTTACGAAGCATGTGTTTGAAACATTAGTGGTAACATCATCCAACTCTGCATAATGAACCAGGCTCGCTAGAATTTACAAGTCCTCTTTGTATAACTGAAAGCTGTGCAAGCTCCCTGATAACCATTTCTAAATAACACCTGCAGAGTTTCAAGCTTCGGGTTTCGTGTAGATGCTAATTATGTTTTCTAGGCAATGGTGTTTTCCTGTGTAGTCCCTACTGCATTCTCCTCTCCAATTCTCAAGTCTCGTTTCTATCAGTGTTATTTCAGAGTTCGGGGTGAAATATTTAGTCACCCTCGTCAGAGGACCACGCTTGGTAAAACCAACTTCCTGGAGTAGAAATCGCACCGGCAGATGCAGAGGCGACTCCAGTGCCGTTCTGTACCACGGGCCCCTCTCGCTGTGGGGAGATGCACTTGTGATCAGCCTGCTAGCCGCTGGATGTCAGTGACGCTTACATAAATGGAGCTTAAGGGGCATTTATCTGACTGTAAAAATCATGACTTCAGTAGAAAGCAGTTTAGCTAGAAACATTTCACTCAGGCAATTTCTAATTTCAGAAAAATAGGCTCATAAAGCTCACAAAGGCGATACCCAACTTCAAGCGTGATTAGTTTCAGTTGTTTGTTTCAGCTTTAACTGGGATATGAATAAACAGCAAGTTTTGGGGGTGCATTTCATTTGACAGCAGCTGACATTCTGTTTTTAAAGGGACACTACCCAACCAGGTTTGTGATACCCTAAAATGCCGTCAGCGAGTTCAAATCATAAAACAGTAACTTAGGGTATCTCTTCAGTTCTGTAATTGTCATTTTTAACAGTGTCCTACATCTTACTATTTTATGAAAACATGTGCTTACAAAAAATTAAAGGTTATCCAAAACACATAAAATATCCTTTTTTCAGTACAAATGATCTGGATTCAAATTTTAAATCAGAAGTTGGAGTTTGTAAAGCATAATTAATGGTGACAAGTGTCAGAAAAACATCAGAGTGTGTTGTAAAATGGCTTCCACCATAAAAATTCATTCTCAAATCAGATTATGGCAGGGGAATATAATTTTCCCTGACAACTTCATGAATTCTTTTTCTAGAACATATCAGTGAAACTAATCAGACCTATCAGTAGATGGTCCACAGACTAAATATGAAAAGATGCAATAGATTGGAAAGTTCCAGCACAATGCGGATTTATCTTTTGTCTTGAATATAGACACAAAACAAATGTAGTATGTGAGTGGCTTGGAGAAAAGGCACTGTATAAGAGCAAAGAATTATGACAAATGACATCACAACAGACGGGCCGCTGTCCCAGAGCTTGAGCCATTTGAGAAGCTATTTTGAATTAATAACGCATGCCATCATGATTACATTTGCTTAGCAGAAACATTTTAAGAAATAACAGCCCGCTAAAGGAAACTGGCACAATAGTTCTCCACCTTTACATAACATATAATTGCCATTTTTCTTCGGAGAGAAAAAAATTTAAAACCCATAGTAACTAAAGTTAAGGTTTTTAAGTGACAATGTATATTAACATGTGATATATACTGAAATCAAATTAATATTTCCTCAAGAAGTATTATATTACTGAAAATATATATTCGTGGGGACTAGAGTGGCTTACCCTGGTACCACCCTTTTAGAACGGAAGTGCTGAATTGAGGAGATAAAAGAAAATTAAAATCCAGCCAACTTTTTCACAAGTAAGCCAGTGAAGGCCAACAGGATAATCACATTCCATCCCCCAAAAAAGCCAGGGTCATGAAAATGCATTTCGTGCCTTTAGGCAATATCATTTGTTGCTAAATTGATTTAAAAAAACAAAACTTTCTCCCCAAATAATGAAGGCCAAGCAACTACGTCACAAAGTGCTCACAGTTCAAGTAGCCAGAAACACCTGGAATCCCACTTTTGGGCAACTTGGTGCTGGGCAACAAGCAGAAAGATAACACTGATCCTTCCCTGCGTCTTAAACTATATTTCCACCTTAAATAAATTAAAGCACGCAGCAGCAGTAGGTAAGGTGGTCAATGCAATTAAATTCAAAACCTGAATGTATTGAACTTTCTGCAATTATACATGGGTCATCTCTGGACAATATGTTGGCCATCTGGTAGCATCTGTGCTGTTCCCTCTAATAGAGTTCCTGCTGTGGCTCGAGGCCATGGCAGGCAGCGCTAAGCAGGTCACATGTTGTGTCTTTCAGCCATATTTAGGTCACAATTTGGGGTGGGAGGAGGCAGGAATTATCTTTTTATACCAAAGCAATAAAAGTGAATAATCCCTGTAGGTATCTTTTGCTTAGTCAAATAGACAGGGGGTAGATTTTACAGCTCTGTTCCATGCTTCATCCCAAGTTGTACAAAATATAATGCAGAATATCATATGCCAAATGCTAAACATTTGTCTGTAGATTGCCTTTTCCTCAAAACAAAAGAAATGAGTCTTTTAAAATGGTAATAGTCTGTTTTAGTGAAAGGGGGATAAGAGGGAGGAATTAAAAATCTATTAATTAGTCTAACGATAATGAACAAAATGCAGAATAGGTTAGAAAGTCGGGTATATTTTAGAAAAGATTTTTTTGTGGAAGTGGAGGTGACTAAACTGCCTGTCATTCAAATAGGAGTAATTGTAAATTATACACTCACATTTTACATTCCTCCCGATACCTATCGAAAGCTTACGTGCTTGTATTAGTTGACTCGAAAAATGTTAGCACTGATATAGTCATGATTTAAATGTGTACAAAAATTCCAGCAATGCTGAGAAACAATGCTTTCATTTCAAAGTAAAATCATTCTAGACATGTAAACAAAATAACAGGTCTTATTAAATATTATTTCTGGCATCGGTGTAAAGTTCTGACTTGGCATATTTAATTATTACCTCTAAAACACAAACTCCAACATGCACATTTTAAAAGTGTAAACCTTACATGTATTATCCAAATTCATTTGATATAGATTTTAAAATGCAATATGGACAAGACTCAAGTCCGACACAAGCAATTCCAGTTTGACATCAATTAGGGAGCAGCTTTTACTCTTATAGACATATTTATAATGGAAAGGAGTGCATTTAGACCTTAAGGTCCTGCCAACTAATCAATTTGATGAACTAATTGATAATAAATGTTAATTGACAACTAACAGCAGTCAATTAATTGCATTTCAAATGCAGCTCCAGGAAGCTGAGTTGAACATTATTCTACCTCAAGCTACTCAAATAATAGCTCAGCGATGACTTTGCAACAGTCCATAAAGGTCAGAGTGGGTTAGCCTTTTCCTTATTAGGGGATCAGGGATCCCAGGGCCTAGATTTACAAAAATAGCAAGAGCTCATGCCCAAAACGCCACGCGTTGCCCCAGTGCTGAGAGTCTCTTCCTATGAGACAGACTGGCTTTCTGAAAGTCCCCTGTGGCACCCCTTTGGGTCGAAATGTAGAAAGTCAGGACTGAACTCCAAAGAAACAGTCGGTCCTGCCAGTTATAAAGTCTGTGTCTTTGACAGGCGCACTGAACTAAAGCTAACCCTAGATTTTTAGGATGGTTCTGTTTAGTTATGAAATGTTCACATTCAAAAAATATTTCCCCCAGGCATGTCTTCATGGCAAGAATGACATGCCCCATTTTCTGGGCTCTTAAAAATAGTCCAAGAACAGGTGAAATGTGCAAGTAGTGAATCTGATAAAATTCAGTCCTAAAAGCGTTGGCCAGAAGAACTGAAAGGCTCTTGGTTTTAGTCAAATGATATACACTAAACACTCTACACCTTATTTCGAAAGTTATGGCTGTATTCTCGAAATGAAACTTCTTTGCATTCTTACTCCCTGAAGGCCTTTTGCCTTTTCTGTTCACTTTGCCTGAAAGGTTCTTTCCCTGTGTGGTCACACGAATCACTCCTTTACTGCACTCAGATCTTTTCTTAGATCTCACCTCCTCAGAGAGGTCCACCCTGGGCATTCAACCCACTCCATTGTTCACTCTCTGTCTTTTGTATTTCCTCATCTTTCTTCACAGCTTACATCACAGCTTACGTTGTTGCTGCTCCTTATTTTTGTGTCAGTGTCCATCTTCCCTTCCGTGCAAGCTCTGTGAAGATGACACATGAGTCTATTCACTGTGCACTCCTGGTGCCTAGACAGTGCTCAACTGGGTTCTTAGTATTCCCTAGCAAGTGAGATAAATCATTCAGGAAGTCATTCCTCCACACAAACTGCTACCATCTTATCATTTCTGGCTCTGAGCAAATCCATGGGCGCCACATCCCTCACATCCATGGGCGCCACTGCCTCAAATGCAGCCAGCTCAAAGAGTCTGCTATGGTGGCTCATGGTAGGCTGATTGCAAATCCGAGTCTTGCCTAGGCAACTTGGCCATTTAGTGAGACCCTGTCTCAAAAATAAAAAATATACAAAGGGCGTAGCATGGTGTGAAGGCCCTGGGTTCAATCCCCAGTAATGCAAAAAACAAATTGTTTTCAGGAAAAGAATTGTAGCTGTACTGAACATGAGCAGACTTTTTACTTGTCATTATTGTGCAAACAATACACTATAACCACTATTTACACATCATTTGCATTGCATTAGATATTATAAATAATCTAGAGATGACTTCATATGCAGAAGGATGTGTGCAGGTTATATGCAAATACTATACCACTTTATGTAAGAGATTTGAGCACACTAGAACTTTGGTATTTACAAGATCGATGCTGGAACCCATCATCTATGAATGTGAGTATACAGCAAGGGCAGAGCGGTGGAATGAAATGAAACTGGAATGGGATTTGGAGATGGAATGAAGCCAGGGCTGATGTGACAGGTCACTTTGTGAAAATAACGCCAACTCTCTGGGACTCCATTTTCTCATAATAAAATGAAGATCTTTGACAAGATGATTTTTTAAAATTCCTTCTCACTCTAAAGTTTCCGTGATTTTGTTATTAATTTGTCCTATTTGGAAGAAAACAATTCTCCATTGTTCTTTTCTGGCCATGTTCTCCTTTGGAAAAAAAGTAATACTACAATAGAATCATGTGTATTTCATAAAGATTGTTACCTCAGAAGGCTTTATGGAGTTAGCGAATGTCACCATAAAGTTAAATAAATGGCAGCTGAGGGAGAAAAGAGTAAGGATTACAGGGAGAGGCCGGGGATTTTAAATGAAATTTTAAGTGAGAAGTGAGATTTGAAGAGACAGTTGGAGCAAACAAGGCCCTGACAAGGATGAGGGGAGTTTGGGGTCGAAGTATTTATGGGAAACAATATAAAGGTAAAATGGGGAAAAATTCAGGAACTTTGTAAAATTTTGGATTTCAAGCAATACAATGTAATGGAGTGGTTTAATTTTAAGGGAAGGAAAACAACCATAATTCTAAAAAGATGGCAAAATGCTTGCCTGTGGGAATGTGGGTGTGAACTAGGGAGGTGATGCAAATGGTGTGAGCAATAATCCCACATTTTCAGGCCACTGTGAGCTCTTTGGGCTCATCGGAGAATAAATAAATGTAGCTGAAGTCAAAGCTTCTGGCTGTGATGACATAGATTTTTAAGTCCTTGCTGTTCTTTCTTGGCTCAGAGCCAAAGAAAATTCTCTAAATCCCTCATATTCTGACCAGGAACAAAATGATGCCTTTCAAAAAAGATTATGAAGAATAAAACTCACTTTTTTCCCCAAAAAAATTAATCAAAGGGCTTAAATTTCCCTGTTTTAGAAGACAAATGGTTAGGCCTTCCCGATCCTTTAGTAGTTACCCTTAACCTGCTTTGGTCTGTTTTTGTTTTTCAGGAAAAAGAGATGCTAGTGATCTAGAGTCAATCTTTTGTCTTCTTTCTGAGTGTTAAAATGTTACGCAGATCCCCTGGGGCAAGGTGGGAAATCCTGTTCCGCACGGGACAGAGCCACAAACTAACGGTATGTCATTGTCACGGGCAGACTCAGGTATTAGTTCAGTAAACTCTGGGCAGCATAATCTATGAGTTTATTAAAAGACTCCCAGGTTTATTAGGAGAACTATAGATAATCTATATGCTCTTTCAAACAAACAAAACTTCAGTGACAGAGCCAGGGCATTAAGTTTTCCCTTCCAATTACATTAGAAGTGGATCTGTTTGCTGCCAGCACAGCTCCTGCTAGAGTTGCGGGGGCTGGATGGGCTCCTAATCGGCTCTGGGAGATCAACGGCTGCATCCGGATTTCCCGCCGCCTCAAAGTGCTGCGTGAACCAAGAGTCAGAAGCAACAGATACACTAAGCTATTTCTTTTCACCACCTCAAAGGGAGCAAATGTTTCATTTGTCCTCCTTTGTGTTCCCCTCAGAACCTTCATCACCCTCCCAGCTCCCTTGACTGTGGACGAAGCCAACCAACATCACAGTCCCCTACACCCTCACCCTCCCTTACCGCCTGCTTCCCTCTTGCCTTCTGTCTGTCCTCCCTCATTTTTAGCTCACACATACCTTTACATTCTGGAAAACCCAATCCGGAGCAACACAAGCTGCTAATTTCTTTTTCCACAGGAAGGCAAGCCAGTTTTTTAATCCTCTCTGGGTATATTTTAGGTATTCTGAGAGACATTACAGGGCTCTCAAAATCTGAAATCTCATTCAAAAGCCAGTCCAAATTCAGAGAAGATACTATCTCAAAATTTCTCTCCTTTGGAGTAAGTTCTGTGAAAATAGAAAAGACTTCTCTATCTTCACATCTCCTAGATTGGTGTAGATCAAGGCAAGGGGATGAATTGGATAAATAAACTGAATGACTGCCTTTAGGGGTACTTTTGGGAGTAAGCTGAGTATAATGACAGTCTATAAATACATTAATTAGTAAGTGGTAAGGGGTCAGAATACCAATATAAAATAGTATGTTAAGTATAAGCAATGAAGAAAATATTTGGGAACAAAAAGAGGAATTTGGAGGAAAATAGTGACATACGACAAAAAGTTAACCCCGATAAATTGTATTAGAAAAGAAGATACAGTAAGAGTGAAAGTTGAAGCTGATATCCAACCTGTTAAATAAAGAAGATGGACAATTCAAATAGAAGGAAATTATAAAAATACTATCTTTGAAAATAATATAATTGCATAACAAAAGAAAGGTTTAGACTACTTTTTCCCAAAGCAGTTTGTCCTTTTCTAATTAGGCTCCAATGCAGTTACTGCTAATGCATCCTAACTCATTAGTAGCAAATGGGCTTGATTTTAAAGTAACTCTTCCCAATGGCATTTAAATAGAATTCTTGAGGCACGGTAAGAAAGCTGACTAAAAAATCTGCTTCTGAAAATCTGAAGAGTTAAGTGTTGTTAAATATATATTCACTGGAAGTGATATACATGTGTTAGGCACGGAACCAATTACAAAATAGTCCCATTGTACTCCGGCTTTAGATGTTTTTCTATTATTATCTATGCCAAGGATAATGTATGGAAGTTCTTGCTTCTACTTTCAACCCATTTTCTGTGACACGTGATTTCAAGAGACTGTTCTTTCATCAATAGTTTTTTAAACTTACTAAATAACAGACAAATACCTGATGCGGAAAATCTCAAAGAACAGAAAAATACAAGTCAAATCAAGTGATCAAGGTTAACACTACCAGGAATAAGGCCTATCAGCACAAGCGTCCCTGGTATGATGCACTGAAGGTATAAAACCACTTCTGAGTATCGTTAAGAAAAACGAGAATCCTCAATATAATCACAGCAAAACATCCCTCAAATCCAGACTGAGAGAAATTCTACAATGTACTCGCTCATTTCAAAATGTTATTTAAAATGTCGAGATCACAGAACACACAAAAAGTCTGAAGAACTATCACAGATTTGAAAAAGCGAGACAATGCAGCATTACATATGATGTAAAATCTGCATTGGAACATGAAACAGAAAAGGGACATTAGTGTAAAGACTTGTAATATTCGGCCTGGTTTGGCAGTCCATGCCTATTATGGTTTGTGTCTAGATGTCCCCCGAAAGCCTCATGTGGTCATAGGTAGAGTGTTTTCAGAGGTGGCTGGATCTAGAGTGTGTGATTACTAAATTAGTCCACTGATTGGGTTGGCATAGTTCTGCTGGGATCAAGGACGTGATACGGGGATTAAGAGTGCTGGGATTAAGGATGGGAGTGCTACCCAGCCTAAGGGCAGGTAGCCTGGATAAAATATAAAGGACAGAAAGAGGTCTGTCTATCCCTTGCTTACCTGGCTGCCTTCTACCTGTCTGCCTTGTCACCCTGCCTTGAAGCCAGCCAATTATGGATTGAAATTTCTACAAACTGTGAGCTAAATAAACCTTTCCGCCTTTAGCTTTGGGTATTTCGTCTCAGTAACAAGAAAACAGTAACTAAGACAATGCCTGTAATCCAAGCACTCTGGGAGGCTGAGGCAGGAAGACCACAAATTCCAGCCCTGGATGATTTATAACTTAGTGAGACCCTACCTTGAAATAAAACATAAAAAGGGCTGAGGATGTGGTTCAGTGCCAAGGCCTTGGGTTCAATCCTCAGTACTGGGGGGAGAGGGGCTGGTAATATTCAAATATGAGTTGTAGTTTAGAAAAATATAAATTCTGTTAATTTTTCTGATTTTGATCATTGTACTTTGATTATAGTAAGTTTAGGAGAAGATAAGTAAAAAGTGAACTCTGTCTTCTAGTTTGCAACTTTTCTGCAATCCTAAAATTATTTGAAAATAAAAAGGTATTTAAGGGTTCAAAATCTTGCCAAGCATTGTGGTGCACACCTGTAATCCTAGCACTCAGGAGGCTGAGGCAGGAGGATCACCGTAAGTTTGAGGCCGGCCTTGACTACATAGTGAGTTCAAGGCCAGTCTGGACTGCTTAGCAAGATATTTTTGCGCAATTTTTAAAATCACTGGTTAAGGAGGCACATAAAAAGTGCACGTGAGCAAGAGTTTTAAAACCTTTTTAATTTGATATTAAGGTTTTGTTGTTTGTTTGTTTTAGTTTTGTTTTGTTTACAGCCCTGTGGATTGAACCCAAGACCTTCACACTGAGCTGCATCCCTAGCCCTTTTTTTTTTTTTGAGACAGGGTCTTGCCTCAATTACTCAAATTGGGTTTGACTTTGTGATCTCCCTCCCTCAGTCTCCCAGAGTACTGGAATTGAAAGCAGGCATCACCACACTCAGTTTATTATTGCTGTTTGTTTGTTTCTTTGCTTGCTTGTTTCTTCTTGTTTCTCTGTTTTGGTGGTGCTAAAGATCAAACCCAGGACTTCACGCATGCTAGGTGGACATTGTACTGCTAAGCTACACCCTCAACTGGGCTATTGTTATTTATGATGACTGTACTTAGTTTGGGGTTATAGAATGATTTTAATAAATGTTTGTTGTCAGTCTCCATTCGTATAAAAATAAGAGTAGTTTTTTTTGTTTGTTTGGGGGCGCTGGGGACTAACCCAGGTCTTCACACAAGACAGACAAGTACTCCACATTGAGCTACAGCCCCAGCCCCAGGAAGTGGGTTTTAGTTGGACACAGTTACAGTACAGACACTGTGACAGGCTTGGGGCGGGAGCTGTTGGAGTCTCTTCTTCACCAAGCCTTACTGGGCTATCCGCCTCACGTGGCAGACTGAGGACTAAGGCGACACTATTTTGGATTTTTACTCTGTGCTCATGGTGGTCTGTCGAGGGGTGGGATGTTTGGTGCATGCTGCCAAGTAAAGAAAGGGGTGAGTCTTTTTAGAATGAATTCCAAAACTTTTCTCCTATACCTGCAACTCACTGGAACATATGAAGTGTAATGGAAAAATACGGTGAATGTTTAGATTTTTTAAAAAATATATTATGTAAAAGGCACATTGCCACTGATCCCTCTCAAAATACTGCTCCTCACTTCAAACACACTTCTCCTCTCATTCTGGCCACTTTCTGAAGCAGCTCTGGAGTCCTCCGTCATGAGTGTCTGGAGTTGTGCTCTCCTGGCTTCCTCGATGTCCTGAATCGATTCAGAACATTTACTTTTCATAGTCATTTTGACTTTGGGGAAGAGCAAGAAGTTGTGTGCCACGGACCTCATGAATACTGTGGGAGAGGACACACTGTAATGTTCTGTGACCCGCCTCTCCTTTGGGTGGCATGTGGTAACAGCATTCACCACATTGTTTGATCACATCTCATAAAGACACTCGCAAAGAAGGAAGCTGAAATGATATAGCAATGGACTACACTTTTACTGTGTTTTGTTTCTTTGCATTGTTTTGGGTTTCAATGCTAGAGATCAAATGCAGACTTGAGCAAGTGCTGTATCACTAATCTACTCACCCATTCTTACACCTGCTTTGTTTTTTTGTTTTTATTTATTGCTGGGGACTGAACTGAAGGCCTCAAGCACACGAGGTGAGTACTCTACCACTAAGCTACAATCCTACCTTCATCCTGTTTTATATCCCACTGGTTCCATCACGTGGTCACCCCTTAACTCGCTGTGTACACACCCCATCTTCGGGCTCTTTCACGTGACTGACTTGCCTCCGCTGACCAAAGGTGCCAAAGAAAGTAGACGCCAAACGACAAACTACCGAAGTGAGTTGACAGGTTGTTTGGGAAGGCGACTGCCCACTTAGTGCCTTCCTAAAGTCTCTTCCCAGCTTCTAAAAGATTCATGATCTAAAATCCTTGAGTAGGCACCATGGAAGAGGCCAGGGGTGATGGTTTGGGTCACCCTCGGGCAGTGCTGTGCTAGAAAAATCCTTGGAGGGCACTTGCAGCACGACCCTGCCCGGCTCCACCCCTGCCAATCACAGAAGAGGCCACGTCCCCTTTTGGCAAGTGGCCAGAGGAGGGTGCTCTGTGGTTAGGAGAGGACCCTGCGCAGAAAAATGACGAGTAGGGGTCCTCTTTACTTTTCATCTCCCTTCAGACCTGCAAGTGGAGCCGCTGTGCTGTTTCTCCTTCTTTGTCTCATCCTGTCACTCTCTAGTCTTTGAACAATAGAGGCAACAATGGTCTTGTCTAAACGATTTCACAGGCTATTATTCAGACACTCAACTTTTAACATTTCAATTTTGTCATTCTGTTTCCACACAAAAGGTGCACTTCTACACTATAATGTTCTCAGAATTATGTCAATGAGCAGTAATGGCTTTTAACATTAAGCTGATCATTAACAACTATGGGATCTGAGGCATAATCAGTACTTCAGTCTTTTGTGTGATTATGACATTATGGAATTTGAAACTAATAGGAGGATGCACGCATAACAACATATAAAAATGTTTATATGATAATAAAAGGTTAGTGAAAAGCAAACAGTCTTAAACAGTAAAAAATAAATAAAAATGCTAGCGTTTTATCTGGAGAAGGTGAGCTTCTAAAAGAGAAGAGGTAAGCTGTATCACTATCATACCATTTGTTTATAAAGATTTTCAGTGTATCTAAACATTCTGTATAATGTTTTGTTTTTCAAGACAGGGCCTTGCTACCTAGTTCAGGCTAGATTTGAACTCGCTATGTAGTTCAGGCTGGCCTCAAACTTGCAGCAATCCCCCTGCCTCAGCCTCCCAAATGCTGGGATTACAGGCATTTGCCATCATCTCCGGCTTCTTCAGTGGAGCTTTAAGAGACAGATATTCTGAAATGTGCATTTTAACGTACATCGAATAAAATGGAAAGAAGATTCTGTGTCTTAAATGTTATTAGATCTCCTCAGATCTTCGAACTACTTGGAAACGAAGGTAGACTGATCATCGTGGATATTGTTGTTAGAGTTGTGTCTGTTCACCCCCAATTCAATTATTGTAACCTTGCTGCCGTCACCATGGCATCTAGTCATGAGAGTAAATGGAAGTCTTACTGGATTATGTTTCATGTGTAATTTTAAGTCTTTAGTAGGACATATTAATTGTAAACAGGAAATAACACCTCATCAAAGAATCATGCCATTGCTTGTATGATCATAAAGAGTGAAATATCAAGTCTCCAGAAATCTACTTTTTAAAAAACAAAAAACCTTAATTTTGAAACAACTTAGTACGTTATGTGTGGAAATTACAATTATATAACAGTGAATATCAAGCCAATCTAACTGTGCTAAAGCCTGGGGTGATTAGGTCACAGAGGCTGCCCTCTTAGCCTCCGTGAAAGATGTTGTGACCTTTACCCTGAATTTTTTAAATAAAATATACTTAGTGAAAAAAAGAAAAATTAAAATCACATGGTATATTTGTGACGGTGTTGTGTTGTGTGTAAAGCAGTATGGCAGAACAAAAGGGGATGGGGGCTGAAAGAAGAAAATGCGCCAAATAAACGATGTGAATTTGGGGGGATTTTTCTACCCCACCCTCCTCCTTCTTCTCCTTCTTCTTTCTTCTTGTTTCTTCCTCTTTTCCGTATTCTGTATTTTTCTATATTCCCAATTTTCAAAAATCTTATTTCATTTTGACATTTTAAAAAGGATGAATATTTAATCCTGTTAGCGGTCCTCACTGGAAGAGCAATGTGCACCTAATCATGGCTTTCACTGTTTGATTCAAAAATGCCAAACCTTTGTGTGCATTTGCCAGTTGGCGTATTTTCCTTCTGATCCAAATGACCCTTCTTCCAACTGGCCCCACCTGCATGGGTGCACCCTGGTCACTTCCAGCCTGCTTCACCATGCCCACAGTTCTGTGTCTGTTTACTTTGTTGAGTTACCTCGTTCCATTCACACTGACCTTTTTTAATCTTACCTCCCAATATTCACGCAAGAGATTTTATTTAGAGAATGAAAGAATAATTTGAGGGAATGTAGAAAGCATTTATTGTTTCATTCTAGGAAGCAAGGAAAACCTATAAGAAAATGTGCCTTCTGCTTGTAGGGAAGGAACTTGACACAAATTGAGATTTGAGACAGCACATGAGCAAGTGGGACCGCTTCAGCACATATACTTTACTATAACGAAATGTACTTGCTGACCTTTGTGTGTGTTTCATTCTGTCTGAGCCGCTTCCCAGTTACCTTACAGGTCACTTGTCCCTCTTGGAATACTCTCTTTTATCCTGGCCACTTTCACTAAGCTGTGCTTCTTTCTTTCGTTCTTAGTCCATTTGAATACAAGGAATGCAAATTTAATACATATATCTTATTTACAGTACTGTTTTTGATCACAAAGTATTCTAAAATGTTCCAACTAAAAACCACTTCAACTCTGTAATTATTCCTATTTTCCATTCCACAATTAGATATTAGAAAAATACTGATATACAGAAGAATTGTGCCAAAATCATATTAATAAAGTATGCTTATAACTTGTTCTCTTGGCTATCTTCTTAAAAACTTCAAAAGGTACAGGAAATTCTTGTGAACTATAAAACACACAGAGAGTTGTTTTAGTTTGTAACTCACTCTGCCGTTCTAAGAGTTTGTTATATGGGTCTTCCTTTACTTTCTGATTTTCTTCTTTTTTTTTTTTTTTTTTTTTGGTGTCGGGGATCAAGCTCAGGGCCTTGTGCTTGGAAGGCAAGCACTCTAACAACTGAGCTAAATCCCCAGCCCTTCCTTTCTGATTTTCAACCGCCATTTCTTCAAAATACTTAGAAAAAAACATCAGGTTTATGTTTCGTATAAAGAAAGAATAAATGTATTAGAAGACATAACAACAAATCAGGCAAGAAGGCAAAGGTAGCTCTCCCAGCAGAACACAAGCCATGATCAGCAGCTTGGTTTCCTGATGAGCAAGTTTCTCTGCAGACCAGTTTGATCGCATTCAGTGACAAAGGAAAAGGACATGTGCACAAACAAGAGTCTTCAGTCCCATCTTTATGATCTTCAGGAAGCTTTCTGTTTCTCACTTCTACAGTCCTGGCCAGGGCTGTCCACAGGTCTGTGATACATGCCAAACGGTGACTTTGTACCTTTTCTTGATTGGTCGGTCTGCATAAGGACTCAGCTTCTCCTGCACGCAGAATGCCATCTCATGCTTCCTGGCACTCGATGTCTGGGCCACCTGTGTTCTGAGAAGCCACTCAGTGGGAGGGGTATCGGGTGACCAGGATACTATGACCTTCTTTCTTCACAATGTTATCATGCGAGTCAGGGCTACTATACAAGCTTCATTAACGAATGGAAGTAAACACCATTCTCAGGTTATCTCCAAAAAATGTCATCCATTTGATTTTTATACTGTTATGTGACAAAATACCCTAAATCGTAAGTGCTTCAAACAATAATGAATATTTACCGTCGTGCAGTTCCGGTGCAGGAGGATTCCGGAGCAACTTCAATGCGTGCTTTCAGCTTGGGGTCTGTCGCGATGCTGCAGCCATCTGAGGCTCGCTGAGTCGGTGCTGGCTGATGATAAGAGGCCTCGTTTCCCTCCCCCGCCCCGCCCCAAGCTGCTTAAGATAAGGGTTAGCTCTCCCCAAAGAGAAGGATCTGAGAGAATAAGGCAAAAGCCACAGTGACTCTTATCGCCCACCCTGGCAAGTCGCAGACCCCGGTGCTGGTCACACGGGCCAGCCCTACCCATTGTGAGAGGGACTCTGCAAGGCATGACAGCAAAGGTCGTCGGGAGTCAACTTGGTCCTCTGGTCGTAACTCATGATACTTCCATCAAGACGTGAAGTCTGCTCTTCGACCAGTTTATATCCGGACAGGCCCGTGGCTGTTTTGACCAATTGAATACAGCAAAAATGATGCTTTGCATGCAAGTTCCAACTTGAGAGTTCTTCAAGGGGACCCTTAGTTCTCTGATCTCCCGCCTTCCAGAGTCCTGAGTCACCATGTATAAAGTTCAGGCTACTCTGTGGAAAGAATGGCTATGTGGAGGTGTTTGGAAATACCAGACATCCGTGCAAACAGGCTATATTGGTCAATTCCCCAGCTGACTCCAGCGCCCACTGCTATGTGACCATAGACACACGACAGACTCCAAGTTAAGACTACCCCGAGGCGAGGCCAACAATCTCATAGAACCCCAAGCTCTAATGCATTAGTGTCTTTAGGCCAAAATTGCGGTATGGTTTCTTATGCAATGACAGAAAACCAGAATAAAAGCTATGCAAATTTTAGATGCTTGTTCTTGATATTTCATGTACAACTATTACTTTAGGACATAAGTCCCACTTCTGCAGGAATTTTTATACCAAAGATATGCAGAGTCCCCTAACTGGTTTTTTCACATTACTTTTCCCTCCTACCTTCCATTGCCAAACTAGCAGACACAGGAACCCCTGTGAAATTGCATGTCAACATCTTTCCTGATCTCCAAACTAAGCTTCATCTGTATTACAAATTTTCAGTGCAGTATACACATCTCCTCAATAGCACTTACTGGACTATATATTTAATCATAGGTAGTGTAATTGGTCTGCTGATACTGGTCTGCTTTTCTAGATCCTAATGTCCCATAGGTAAGGTCACTGGTCTATCCCAAGTTTCAGGTACAGTACCTAGTACCAGTGATTATAATGTCAAAAATGTCTTTTGCATTTTGCTTGATTTTTTAATAGCTGTTATGGTTTGTGTCTAGATTTCCCCCCAAAGCCTCATGTGGTAAGAGATAGCTGGATCTAGAGTGTGTGATTACTAAATTGATCCATTGATAGGTTTGGCATGGTTCTGCTGGGATCAAGGATGTGAGACTGAGATTGGGGGTGGGAGTGCAGGCCGCCCTGGAGACAAGTAGCCTAGATAAAAGATACAGGAAGAGGCTAATTAGCTGCTTGTTTGCATTGCTTATTTGCATACATTCCTTGCATTTTCCTCACTTCACTTTGCTGCCGGTCGGCCGCTGGTCAGTCGGCTGCCAGGCCCGCCCTGCCTCTGCCATGCCGCCCTGCCTCGGACCCAGTGGACTATAGACTGAAACCTCTGCAGACTGTGAGCTAATAAACCTTTCTTCCCCTAACTGTGGGTGTCCCAACAGCGAGAGAAAAGTAACTAAACCAATAGCAGTTTATGTTTTACTGCTTCTAGTTTGCCTCTTTTAGGCTACTACCTACTACAAAGGAAAAATTTAAATCAGTTAAGGTTTTAGCTAATTTTTCACAAGATTCTGGAAATCAGTGAGAATAACAGTCCCTTGGAAGGTGGCCTCTCATATTTATCTCTTTCTGCCTTTGAGTTAACTTTGGATTCTGCTATGTAAAGCAGAAATCTAGCCACTGTTTCTTGAGAATAAGTCTTTAGATTTTATCTTGTTCATCAACATAAAATAAAAAGAAAAACATTTTCCCATTTCTCAAGTTCTCATTTTACTTTCTAAATTTACTATGATACATTATTTTCATTAAAAAAACTGGTTTTCTGCATTGTCTGTTGCATATTTATTAACTTATTTAGACCACAAATAAAAGATTCCTCCAACTCTTTTCTTCAGAGACCTTGGAAAGTATAAAGCTCTGGTTAATATAATTACACCAGTCTTCAAAAATCAAAATCACTACCAAAAACGCTTCTACACTAATAAAAAATGGAGCCAGACAGACTGTTAGGTAAAGCATATGTTAACAAAGCACAGAAGTGGTTAAACGCAAGGACATTTTCCTATATAAGCAACCAAAGGCCCAAATATTCAATAACAAAAATTTTAGCCATATGTGCACTTATGTAGAACAGATTATTAACTGTTCTCCTCTATAAATACAAGAACTAAATCACAATAAATATGAACAATTTTAAATTATTTTTATGAAATCACAGGCACTAAACAGTGATGCTCACTCAGTGGAAATATACCTCAGGATACATGTATGACAGATACACCAAGTTCATTTTACAGTGTCAAATAGAGGCAAATTCTGCAAATGCTTATATTCAAAAACATTTTCAGAGAAATTACTTTTTTGGACAACACTTTCAGTATTCTTTCCCTTCTTTTCTTACATATGCTTCTAAATCTGTGTTTGGAAGCCAAACTTCAAATGTAATTACAAGTAGAGGAATATATCTACTTAATATCCATGGAGGCCTGGACTGTTTTACATTCATAGAGTCTCATGGAAGTTTCCAGCTAAAAGTTTTAAAAGTTTAGCTAATCTCATGGTTTTCAAAGTTTAATGTGCATTAGAATCCACTATGGGGCTCATTAAAACACAGATTTCTGGGTTCCACTCTCAAGAATTCTGATGCCTTGGTACTCAGGGAACACCCCAAAATTTGCTCTGTAACTAGTTCTTAGACTGCTAATATTACTGGTTAGGGGGACTCTGCTTTGAGGGTCACCTATCTAACCTACCACTTACTTCACCTTTATAAACAAAGAAGCAGAGGTTCAGAAGAGTTGAAAGATTGATCTAATATTTCTGCTGAACTTACTAGCAAAAATGACAGAATGAGACAGGACTAGAATCCAAGTAAGTACACTGTTGTTTGACTCGACTTTCCTCATACGAAGTGTATTCAGTATCACATGGGGTGCTGACGAATAAGCTGTAAAAGAAGTAAGTCGCAGGCCAGGAAAAGGGAAAGCAACATAAACATCCTCTCTCCCTGTGGACAAAATTAAAGACACGCAGAGCTGCACCGAAAACTGTAGGATTCAGGTACTTCTTTGTGGCCACTACTCCCTTTTTGAAGTTTATTTCCCTCTGAACATCTAAGGACTTACTTTGCATTCTTACATTGCAATGTCTCTGTTGATAACTTTTCAGTAATTCCATTACAGCAAATCACAGGGTTGTCAAATCTTCAAGGATCAGGAGATCATGAGTTGACAAGTAGCAGATGCACAGAAAGAAGTTTTAAATAACGTGCATTCATTCCCCATGTGGAGTGAAGTAGAATACCTATTACTCTATGATAGTAAAACCAGCCGGGAAGTAACAAAGAATGTAGTTATGCCATGATATTTACCATTTCTACTACTTTTATTCGGTGAAGAATCAAAGAATTCAGAAGAAAGAAAACTTTTAGATTTTCAAACAAGCTGTTTCTGCTTAAGGACAGAAGTTTCTGTTAAAATTTAGTATAATTGTGATGTCACTGAGCACAGTGAAAGCTGCAGGGAAACAGAACATTCTCATTGCAATACCACTACTGTAGGCATATTTGAAACACTATAGCTTCTTCAGACTATAATTACAACTGTTTGTTGCTTCTGTGGTTTCAAAGATAATAGAAGTTGTTCACGAAATTTACACAACACTGATGTGTTGCATATAAAATATAGACAGTCACATGCAAAACGTCCCCTTATACATTCTCTCGTAGGGGAAAAACAGCCAAGATGCCTACAGACCATCAAATTATGACTCCAGTGTTTCATTATAAGCAACTGGACTCCGGAACCCAAAGGTACACCCAAAATGGTGTAATTTGGTTAATGCCACTTAAGAGCTGGGCTACAGGTGCTTGAATCAACAGAAAGGAGAAATCCTAGAGATTATAGAGAAAATTATTACTTTATTGGTAATTATTTCTGTAGCCAGAGCATTAAAGGTGACCTTGGGCAAAAATACATTTTAAGTGAAAATGATTCAAAATCACACTCGTTCATCCCACAAGCACTGACGATGGGACACTGCTCCACGTCAGTCACAGTCCCTGCTGTCAGGGAACACAAAACCCAACAGGAGAGGCAGGCACACACTCATTCCTTTAGCAAGCACCAAACCCTGCTGAAAGAAGAAGTATCAGTATGATCATTCACTATGTTACAGAACAGAATCCCTGTATGTTCAAAGGACAGAGAAATTAGAAGTTATCACCAGTACATGACTTTGATCAGTACCAAAAAGAATTAAAAGTAGTTTCCATATAGAAAAGGTCATTACCTGTGCAGAAAATAAAGCCACGAAATGGTGAAGCCTGAGCTTAGAAAATTATGTTAAGAGGCATGGACATTGTTTCTAGACAACAGATGCTGTTATGGCTTGTATCTAGATGTCCCACCAAAGCATCGTGTGGGCATAGGTGGGGCTTATTGTAGGTGGTTAGCTGTAGAGTGTGTGATGCTGAGATTAAGGATGTGATGCTGGAAGTGAGTCACAGTGTAATGGTGGGATTGAGGGTGCCCCACCCTGGGTGTGAGTGCTACCTGCCCTGAGGGAAGTACCCTGGATAGAATATTAGGGACAGAAAGAGGGCTGCTGTTGTTACTATTTGTCGCTTGCTGCTTGCTATCTGCTGTTTTTGCTGCCTTCTGCCCACCATGAACTGTTTCTCTGTGATACCCCTCTCCATACCTGCCTTGGAGCCAGCCATTTATGGGCTGAAACCTCTACAGACTGTAAGCTACAATAAACCCTTCCTCTTTTAACTTTGTTGAGTATTTTGTCTCAGCAACAAGGAAAGTCACAAAAATAGGTGCCATGGAGAGGAGCTGAGGGCGGAAGAGTTTCTGAGAAGGCTCTCCGGGAAATACACCTAAATGTAGTGGACAAAACATAAAAGAATGTGTGTGTGATGCCTGGATGAGCAATTGTGATAACAAAAGACTTCATAGGAACCGATGACAAATAGTCAAATGGTTAAAGAGATTTAAAATGGACTTCTGCCCTGCAGTTTCTGTGAATTCCTGGTGACCCGAAACCTGAATGTTGTACTTTAATTTTAACAGTGCACACCTGAGATCACAGCAGAGCTGAACATCAACACAACAAGGCAAGTGGAAAGAAACAGTAAGAGAAGAAAGTAGTTAAGTGAAAATCAAAAGTATAATACAGGGCTTTGAAACAGCTAAAAGTTGGTCCTGAGATGAAACCAACCTAGAGCACATCATTAACAAAAAATAACCGCAAAAAAAAAAGAATGCAGTACAATCCATATGCCCTCCAAGGGGTGAATAAAAAGTCAGGATACATTCATATCATAAAGTATACACTACTAATTGATATTGTGGTGGACTTATTATTGTGGTCATCTTGAGCAGGAACACCCAGCTGGACTGAGTTGGTGTGGTCCTGCGTGTAGAAGAGCCACCTGAAGGTTGCTGCCAACACAACATAAAGGAGAACAGGAGAAGAAGCTAGCAGCCGGCTGTTTCCCAAGTGAAGGTCTGTTGTGGCTGAGTCTACTGAAGGGAACTCAGCTGTTCTCATCACAGAAGGAGCTCGGGACCTTGCCATCATCGAGCATGACTGTTGTTCTCTTCAGGGGAGCTCCGGTCTTCACCTCCACTGTGAGCATCACATCCTGGTTCCAATATAAATTTATTCAGCCTTCTAGTTCAGACAGGGATGTACATGGGACATTTCTGTGGGCTCTCAGCCCTTGATTAGATCTTTTGGGTCTCCAGTGCATAGGTAGATGTTCTGCACTCTTCCTGTATTTGGCTTGTGTGTGTGAATGTTGTAACTTGGACTTATGCCATATTAAATCTGCTCTCTTGCAAACCAGTAACTCTAGAAAAGTAACTAATACAAATATGAAATAAATAGACCTAATATATGAACAACATCAGTGAATTTCCAGAGAATTACACTAAGTAAAAAAAAAAAAAAGCCAGTGACAAAATGTTACATACTGAATGATTCCTTTGCTATAACACTCATGAAATAACAGACTATAGAAATAGAATAGATTAGTGGTTGTCAGGGACTTCAGGGGGATGAAGGAGAAAGGGAAGCAGGTGAAGATCTCCAAGGACAATATAAGTGATCTTTGCAGTCACGGAATGTTTTGTATCTTGTACCAATGTCAATATCCTGGTTGTGATTTGCACTAACAGATTCTAAATGAACATGGAAAAGTATGAACCAAAAATTGTCTAAAGGGCAGTAAATGTCAGAGTAGGAACTTACAGTGGTCCCTCCCTTTCTGAAAGCAAAAAAAGAATCAAGCTTTGAGGAACTTAGAAGCTAGTTGAAAGCTTGCAACACCCAGGGGTGACTTGGTGAAGAGAGAGGCCAGGGCTATGTGGTAAGAGGGCACAATGGCATTTAAAAGTCACTGTCTACCCACCCACATACACCCTCAGTCTCCTATAGCATGAGAAAGCAGCCTGAATGCTTAGTGCAGTGTGTTAGTCCCACAGGGAACAAGTAAGACTTTATTCTCAAAGAACTGTGGTCGTGGGTCTCAACCTGTCTAGTAGTTTCCTTGGAGGTCAGCATAACCCTCAGTATAACCTCTTGAGGGTGAGATAACCTTCTTTATGTTACATCCAACTCAGAGTGTTCCTAGGCAGGTATGGATACCTAAGAAACATTTCTGAATTGTATCAAGCCACAGATGTTGGCCGGGGTGGCCTGGGGCACAGAACAGGACTCAAGCATTGCACAGAACAAGAAGCCTCCGGGAAGGAAGGGCTCGGGAGAGAGGATATGTGTGGGTGTAAGGGCTTTTAATGGGCCCCATGGAGGCTGGAGACTGAAGAAAGCTACCTGGTGCCAGGGAGGGATAAACTGAGAAGAGTCTCAGGAGACCTAGTCTTCCACCTGTGGCTACCCTTCAATCTCCATTCAAGAAGGAAGTGAAGGCTTAGAGGGAGTTTTAAACAACCTGGCTAAGCAGCCAGGTGTGGTGGCACACACCAGTAATCCCAACACTCTAGGGCTGAGGCAGCAGGATTACCATGAGTTTGAGGCCAGCCTGGACTACACAGTGAGACCCTGTCTCAAAAATAAACACATAGTATAATAGATACTAAGTAAAAGAAAGATAATATTCAATAGGGAGGAGAGTTAGAAAGGGAGGGGGGGGAAGAAGGAAAGGAAAAAGAAAAGAACGGCAAAAGGGGAAAATGTAAATAAAGCTACTGTAAATAGGGAAGGGAGGGGGAGTGGAAGGGAGAGGTGGGGAAGGGGGGGAACAAAGATGTATCATGTACAGGTACAAATTAACTACGATGAATGTGATCACTATGTACACAATGTACCAATACATGTTCTTGGTAAATGAAAAAAAAAAAGTATGTGCACAATGATAATAAAATCCATAGTGAGCATATAAAAAATAAACAAATAAATAAATATCCTGATTAAGTATTGAAAAAGTGCTGAAACATAGAACAAAACCACCAAGATTGGGATGACTTTTTTTTCCCCTTTATATTTCTTTTGACAGCTTCAGGTATTTAAGGTTAACAGTGTCAAAACTTATGCTGACCACCAAACTAATAGAACACAAATTTTAGTGTATATACCTTTAAAAAAAACACAGATTTTTTAATTTTTTTTTAAAAAAAACACAGATTTTTACATGCAAAAATGGTTTAGAAAATCCACTAAACAAGTAACCACAACCCGTAACAGATAAGAATGATCAACTCCTAGGAAAAGGAGAGAATCTGATTTTCAGTGTTGTTATAATTTTAATATTCAGATATCTAGTATTCAACAAAAATGATAAATAGCAATAAGAAAGTATGATCTATTCATGTGGGAGAAACTGCAGAAAGTCTAGCCATTAGACCTGTGAGAAAAAGACTTTAAACTTTACTATGCAAGCCTAAAGAAATGAGGAAAATGGGGATAAAATAGTTAAAGAAGATGAAAAGAATGAAAAATAAAAACCTACAAAGATAAAAATTATTTTAGAAACTAGAAATTCTGAAGTTGGAAATTATAGTAAATGAAATGAAAAATTCACTGGCGTACTCCATAGCAAATCAGGAAAAAGGAATCAGTAAATTTCAGTATAAGTCACTAATATATCCAATCAGAAAGGCAGAAAGAAAAATGAACATAGGCTAACAAAGTATGGAATACTAACAAAATACTAACTACTCATCATGGGTATCCCATTTGGGGGCGGGGGAAGACAAAGGAGCAGGGAGAATACTTGAATAAATAGTGATCACCTACATTCCAAATTTAATAAAAGATTTTAAACCTACACAGCCAAGAAGTTCAATGAACTCTATGCAGAATAAATGCAAAGAGATCCATACAAGGACACATTATCACCAAATATTCTAAAGATTAAAAAAAAGAAGACATCAGAAAGTGGAAAGACTCCTCTTGTTCCTGGATAGTCTCAACCAATATTGTCCAGAATAGCCATACTTCCAAAGCTGTTACACAGATTCAGTTCAGTCCCAGTCAAAAACCAGCAACATACTTTGCAGATCTAATGAAAATAATCCTAAAATTCATATTGAGTCAGAAGAGACCCCAAATAGCAAAAGAAATTTGAGGCAATAAGAGCAAAGCAGGTAACACAGCAATACCAAACTTCAAGCTACACCACAAAACAATAGTGATAAAAACAGCACGGTACTGGAACAAAAACAGACACGTGGATCAGTGGAGCAGAACCGAGGATACAAAAGCCTCCCCAGATGTATTCAACTATTTGATCTTTGACAAAGGGTCCAAAGGCGAACTTTGGAGGAAAGATAGCCTAGTCAACAAGCAATGCTGGGAAAACAGCTTATTTGTAGAAGAATAAAATTAGACCCTTACCTCTCACCATACACTAAGATAAAGTCAAAATGGATCAAAGATCTAAATAAAACAGAAACATTAAGCCTTCTGGAAGATAAAATAGGTAGAACATTTGAAGACATAAGAGTAAGAAGGGATTTTCTAAACAGAACCTCAGTTGCACAGCAAATAACAGCAAGAATCAACAAAAGGGAATATATCAGATTAAAAAGATTCTGTACAGCAAAATATTCAATCAGTAGAGTGAAAAGACAACCTACAGAATGGGAAAAAATTTTTTGCCAACTACTCAGACAGAGGATTAATATCTAAAATATACAAAGATCTCAAAAAAATTAAATCACCTAAAATTAAAAACCCAGTCAAGAAATGGACTAGAGAAATAAACAGACACTTTACAGAGAAAGAAATGCAAATGGCTAACAAATATACGAAAAAACGTTTAACATCTCTGGACATTAGAGAAATGCAAATTAAAACAACACTAAGATTCCATCTTACTCCAGAAAGAATGGCAATCATTAGGAAATCAAACAATAACAAATGCTGGCATGGCTATGGTGAAAAAGGAACTCTTCTACATTGTTGGTAAGAATGCAAACTAGTATAACCACTGTGGAAATCAGTATGGAGATTTCTCAAAGAACTGAAATTAGAAATTCCTTACTACCCAGCTTCCCCCTGCTAAGTATCCTCCCCCAAAGTACTTAAGTCGTCATACTACAATGATACTTGCACACCAGTGTTTATAGCAGCACAATTCATAATAGCTAAATCCTGGAAGCAGCCTGTATACCCATCAATAGATGATTGGAGAAACAAAATGTGGTATCTATATATAATGGATTACTACTCAGCTATAAAGAATGACAAATTTAGGCATTAGTAGGAAAACAGATCCACCTGGAAAACATAATGTTGAGAAAATCAGGCGCACAGGCATGAATATTGTATGGTATCCCTCATTTGAGTGAGGCAAAGTATAAACAAAGAAAATGGTAAGAGATTGATAGAAAGGGACGGGGGACAGATCTCATCCAATAGGGAAATGATCAAGACAACAAAGGGGGGGGAGGAAGGGAAATGAGAGGAGCCTAATAACCCTAATCAATGAAAACATAAACCATAACATGTGCTAAGACAAAACAGTACCAACAGGTATGAAAAAGTCGAGTGGGGAACCAGAGGTGGGGGGGAGAAAAGGGAAAGGGGATTAAAAAAACAAGCTGAAATATGTACATGTAACTACCCCCCAAGATGATTGTAAACTACGTGAGTTACAAACATGTACTAATAAAAATAAAATAAAATTTTTAAAAAGTAGTCAAGAAGCAACCCATCACACACAAGGGACTTTAGTCTTCAAAAAACACGAAGGTGGCTGGGGATTTAGCTCAGTGATTAGAGTGCTTGCCTTGCAAGCACAAGGGCCTGAGTTCAATCCCTGGCACCACAAAAAAAAAAACAAAAAAACACGAAGGCCAGGAAATGTTGGGGTGACATCTTTTCAAAGTGCTGAAAGAAGAAAACCTGCCAACAAAGAATTTTATATCTGTTAAAACTATCCTTCAGAAATGAAAGTGAATTTAAAATATGGGATGAGCAAATCTGAGGGAATTTATCACTAGCATTTATGCCCTATGAAAAATGCTAAAGGAAGACCTCTCACTTGCAATGAAAGGACAGTCAGCAATAATTGGAATTGCATGGAAAGGAAGCTACCTACCAAGCATAAAAGTCAGTAGTAATGCATATTTTGTTTATAATCATTTTTTTCCTTTTTGTTCCCTACCACGATTCAAAAGACAAATGTATACAATGTGTGCACAGATGCCATTAGTGACAATAACAATTTAAAAGGTCATGGATGAAGATGAAAATGAGTAAAGTTCTTCTAATACACAATTGAGGCACGGCTTGACTTAATTTGTACCTGAAGAGTAATAACCAACACAGAGACTTGACCAGTCAGATAACCAGGCTTTTTATACATATATGGTAATTAAGGCAGTTTGATATTATTGTGGAGGTTAACTCACAGACCAGTGGGACAGGACTGGGACCAGAATCACAGCTACACATCTAAATGAAAGCCTTACACGAAAGGGAACTAACATCACCAACCACTGCAAAGGATGAGTTTGTCATGAAACCATGGTGGAGTGGCATGCAGAGTAAACATGGCTGTGTCTTCCGACCTATCAGTAATTAATTGCAGGTGGACCAAGAAAGAAAAAAGACTGTAAAATTTTGAGACAACACAGAAAGATACATTTACCACTTTCTAGTAATAATAATTTTTAAGGGAACAGTAAGAATAAGTCAAAAAGCACACTGATTAAGGATTGCTACTCAGAAAAAAATTTTTTAATCCTATGAATTAAAATCTAGGGCCTACCTATAATCCCCGCTATTTGGAGACTGAGGAAGGACAGTCTTGTGTCTTCCAAGCAGCACAACATAGAAGACTCTATCACAAAATTAAAATAATAAAATAAAATCCTATCAGTTAAAATTTAAAAATTAATTGGTTTGTTAAAAATAGAAAGGAGATATAGGAAATAGTTCTTTACAGAAAGTGAATGGATAGCAAATGTATGAAAAATTTCTCAGTGTCAAAAATGATCAAGAAAATGTGTTATATTTACCATAAATACTCCACTTCCAGACTGCAAAAATTCAAGTCTGAAAAATGCCTGGTATTGGTAATATGCATATCACACTGCTAAAGAGCAGTCAATTGAAAAAACCACTCTGGCAAACAAGTAGGACTTGCTTGGTAATGGTCAATTTGTGAATGCCCAGCAATACTGCTTCTAGGTATATGTCTTAGAGAAATTCTTGAATTTTTCAACATGAGAAAACTTATACGAGATCATTTACAGTAAATTCTTTGTAATAATAACTCAGTCCAAATGCTTGAAAAGAATATAATAAAAGCTAAATTGTAATTACATCCTTGAGATGGAATACTATGCAAGAGTGAAAATTTATGGATTACTGACATATGCATCAACATGAACGTTTCCCAAAATGCAAAATGAGTAAGATAGCAAGTCGCAGAATAAAATATTGATATCATTCCTTTTATACAAATTTCAAAAATGGGCAAAATAAAAATATCATACATATTATATTTAAACATGTGCATATATGTCTGGATACTTTAATACATAGAGATATATGGTAAACCTTGAGAAAAACAAGTGAATGAACATAACTCAGCATAGTGGTTGCCTCCAAGCAGAGAAGGTGCAGTGGCGTGGAGAGAAGAGGATGCAATTGGGCAGGAACTCACCCTACAAAAGCTTTCAAAAGTAAAGGTCATGTCTTGTTTCTTAAGCTGAGTTGTAAGCAGATCATTATATTTTTAAATACTAGTTACATATTATATATGGTCTTCTGGTGTGCTGTATTTCACAAAATAGTTTATTGTACTCACAATAAAAAACAAAGTATTTTATTCACAATAAAAAAGTAAAAGCAAATAGAAAATCCACCTAAGGAGAATTCATCAAGCTTCTGTTTTTAGAAAGATCACACTGATAGTTATAAAAGAAGAAAGTACAGAAGATGATACTATCCAGGAGGGAGAAAATTCATTTTTAACCAGGCAATATCAGGTGCAGATTTAAAAGAGAAACCGTGAAAGACACAACTGACAGAACTGCTGACAGAATGGATGCAGTAATGCTGATATATTTTGTGCCTGCCTCACTGTTAGGAAGAAGAAGACAATGATGAACGAGAGCTGTACTGAAGCCCCCACTTGGAGGGCGAAGGCGAAGAACAGAGACAAGAAATGCAAAGACACAAATGTTACGAGAGATCCCGAGCCTCAGAGGATCAGGGCATTAGAATTTAGACCGATCATTTCTACCACCGTGAAGCAAGTTTGAGGTCTTGTATTGGTAGAAAATGCACAGGAGTGATTTTCTGGACTTGAGGAGAATGGAAAAGATCTGGAACAGCATCTGTGGGAAATACAACAGGGGAAAAGAGACAAATGAAAAGACTGCACGTTCGCACGAAGGGCTCAGCTGGGGTCGATGGCCTGAGTTTGTAGGAGAGTTTGTAGGAACTGGCGTGACTCATGGCCTGCCCTCGCAACCCCGGTCATCACCGAGCAGTTATCAAGGTCCCAAATAGCGTCGTGTGGCCCTCAGACACGGAGCGCACACGGGAACTCACGCACTCCATGTGGAGGGTAAATAACTTGTCAGAGGTCTACCACAAATCTTAGACCACAGCTCAAAGGAGACAAAATCCCTCATGCCACATGATATAATTTCCATGACGACTAAATACTTCTATCTAGGTAAAATGCTTCAGGATTTTGGTCGGTCAGAATTTCCAGGAAAACATACACGAGAGAGGTTAGCACGACGAACCACAGCCTCACCAGAGCAGCTGACCCCGAGGTCACAAGTCACATTCGGCCCCCTGCTCCACGATGCAGTCTCCTTCAGCCAGTCGGCACTGTGGCTGGTGCCGGTAGCGGACCCTCACCCGGTTCCATGCCCTTCTCAGGTGACTGTCACTGTGCTGTCTCCTTTACTGCCGCAATGGGGCTGGGAGGCAACATGTTCCCCACTACTGTCCAGCAGCAGCCACACGAGAGCTGTTGTCCCTCCCTGAGATTGACTGCTGCAGCAGAGACTGTGGTGCACCATCTCCACTTGTTACTCATGAAGGTAATTGTGTCACCTTGCTTCTCACTGTGAGTGCTGCCACGTGGCCTCCACCCAAAGAGCCTGTCGCCCCACTGCTTTGAGGACGCTGGGTTCTTTTATAGCCTCCCGTACCACGGACCAACCTCGATGAACATCCCACCGTTGGAATTCCCCAAAACGCCGGTGTAACGAATGTATTCCTGTTAATCAGAAAAGGGATTTCCAAAATACAGTCGGATTTCTTCTTGCCCTGGAGAAATGAGCAGCATCTCTCTCCAGAGCCGCAACCTCAGGTGTTCCAAAGGAGGTGTTTCAAAACCGAGGCAGCGCCCGCCCGAGTCCTGCGCACATCTTCTCCTCCACACTAAGGAACGGCTGTTAACTTCCCTCTGGATGTTTTGGCTTTATCTTTTCAGGGTTCTCAATTTCAAACTTTCTTTTCTACTCCTCCTTTTCTTTCCCTCCTCTCTCTTCCTATAATCTGCTCCCTCTCCGACCCGGGGGAGCTCCACTTCGTTGTTTACCCCTCTTTCACTTGCTTGCTCCTAGTACCACTGCTGGCCAAACGGTACATTCTGGTCCAACTGCCGTTGGCCCGCCGGCTGGCTTCAGAAAGCCAGAGTCTCTGATGGGAGAAGAGAAAGTAAGAGATGGCTCCTGTTTGCCACCATGACAGGTACAGTCACAGCAAAAGAACCGTACGTGTGCACCAGTTGCTGGCAAACGCATCCATCTGAGCGCCGTAGTGGTACTGTGAGAAACTCGTCTGCACGTATCAACATTCACACACATGCACGTACACACACTCACACACACACACACACACACACACACTATATAATTATGTATCTTTTCTGTAACTGAACAAGAAGGCAAAGCACCTTTCCAAGGACTTGTTCTTTCCAGGTAAGTTTTTGTAAGATTGCTTTCAAGGAGAATTATATATGATAGACAAAGACCAAAAAAAAAAAAAAAATCTTGCTTCAAGAATTTGGGGACCAGTTTCATATTGTTGAATTCCACCCGTTAACACGTGCATTTAGATCCTAACAATGACTGACAGACATTTGGAGAGAAAAAGTAGAAGTTGACCTGCAGACAGTTCAAATTTGCCATATGCTTGCTGTCACCATTAACAGTTTGTGAACCCTCTTAATTTATTCTCTAGCTGACTAACCTCATGGATTTTAAAGAAAATGAATATCTGTTTGTTTTTCAAATATGGCATTTTATTTTTCCATATTACTCATAAGTATGGACAGCAAAATGATTAACAGCTAATTTAAGATAGTTTTAAGGGAAAATAATGAGTTTTTCCACCAGAAACTATCACAAATGTTTTCCACTTAAATGATTGCCTCGCTGAGGAAATTCTCAAATAATATTCATAAGTGAAATTTCAGAAATAAAAGTTACTTCTTTCAACACAACCAAGAAGAATTTTTGAAGGGAACTTATTCATGCTTAGATAGCCCTACAAATTTAAACTTTGTGTGTGTGTGTGTGTAAGTAAACATATGGCTAGAAATATTTTTAAATCTAATTTTGCTTTCTCTTTTTAAATTTGTTTAAGCAATCAAATATTCAATTAACTGACTTCTCTCTTTCTTTCTTGAAACTTCATGTCTTAGGCAATATTGTAGGTGCAAGGGATTTTAGATAGACATGAAGGAGGAAAAGTTAATATTTATTATTTGAAATTTTAATGTCCTTTTCTGTGTGTATTTAAGGGCAAGTCTTCAAATTTCCTTGTTTCAATCTGATAGCTTGGATGGTCGAATGTTTCTGTAGTAAAAATGTAATTAAAATCTGAGTAAAGAAAATAATTAAGAGATTTACTAATATGTAAATATTCCAGATTATGCGCAAAGGCTGTGGGTTGTACTATGCAATTTTTGCTCCTCCTGCTCTTAGCATAACAGTGGCCTGTGGTAGCACTTGATAAACAAATTTGAACTGGTCAGTTAGTCACAATCGTTATTTGAAATTTATAATGGTTATTCTGCTTTTAAAGGTGCCATATTTATGTTAGAATATGCTAAAAGAATTAAACCAACCATCTAAGAAATTTACAAGCTCTAATTATTTTATAATAAAATATTCTATTGCTTATTTTAGCAAACTTTGTTTTTCTTCAGATACCTCTTCTGAGAACCTCTAAAACATGAATCGTGATACTACAAAAATAAACCCCATGCAGCAGGTCATATAAATTAACCCCAAAAATAAAATAAAAATGATCTGAATGCAGGCATGTGCTCATTTTCATCCTCCTGGATGTAACCCTTAGCGATGATAGAAAGATGATCTACGACCCAGCCAATGACACCTCACTGGTCACTCACTGCGGGACCTTCTCGTCTCTTCAAATCTCAGGGACAAGAGGATGGGAAGGACGCACAGTTCCTGCCCAGGCACCCACAAGACGTTCCGTTCATCTGTGCAAGCGAAGCTGTGGGCAGCTGGCACCCTTCCACGGGGAGCTACGACACCACTTCGCCACATTGCAAGCTTCCTCAGGCAGCAGATGTCTCATAGCTGTCGCTCAGGTCTCCGGCTCTACCAAGCCACCTGTACAACATGTTCATTGTACTGACAATGATTCTGTTTCTACTTAGGCAAGATTTTTTGAATTTAACTTTTCTTTTCTCTGAATTCCCGAATGGCCTGTGAGACTATTATATGAAGTAAGGTCTCATATTGCAAAACTTTGTATTCAAGTGTAGAAAGGAAATATCAAATCTTACACACTATTCCTTTTCCTCCAACTTCTGCTATTCGCCTTTATACCATTACAATCAAATTTTGTTCCTTAAAAAAATGATCTTTCCAAAGAGCAGTTTTGCTGAACCACTACACAGAAAAGTTAAACAACTAACGATTAAATTGCCCACCCTTCTACATTACTCTGACACTACCAAACTTTAACGTGCTTCTACCAAAACTTTCAACTGGGTGCAATCCTCTCAGAACATTATCCTGAAAACATTCTGACTTTTTCGGCTGCTAAAGTGATACTTACAGTACCATTGTGTCTGTTTAGTTTAAAAATGAGGTTGATAACGATAATGTTTTTCCATATGATGATCTTCTACTTTTTAATGATACCCGTAGTTTCCCCTACATAAATGACTAAATCCTTACAGAATCTCTGTCTTGATTAGCACTCCTGCTAGTAAAATTTCACATACTAAATCAGCACCAGCTGTAGCAAGCAAGAAAGAAAAAGGCAAGTGTAAATGTTCCATATGCCCCACCAAATTGGCATCTGTGTCAGTAACCCTTTTTTTTAAAAAACTATTGTATACATACATTCTCTTAAGTGTTTTGTTCACAGAATACTGCTAACAAAATTCTTTCTATTGGCATATAGGAGAGAGACTGTCTTTAGTATCACTCAATGACAAAAAAATATAATTTCTCCTCTCATATGCACAGATACACCTGAACATTCTATTTACGTTAGTTGCTTCAAGTTACTGAACCTTTATTTTGACATCTGTTCTCTGTAATGTGACACCGCTGTGCTCTTATAAAGCTGCTTTACGGTTGCAGTTCAGTTGGTAGCAACAGCAAATAATGTCAGAGAGACAGTAGAATTATTTTGGTCACCTGGAAGATATCTCAGAAACCAGGTTCAGAACAAATAACTTATGATGTAGTGGTGGGAGAGAGACCATGTGAGATTACACTCCTCTCATCAGCCACATTTTCTTCAAATTATGAAGTATCTTTCTGCAGCTACATAGTTAGCTATATTAAAAGTAGCCCCAAAGGTATATTTGAGTGGCTCTAAAGTTATTTAGGTAGTTTTCGATAGTTTACCCATTAAGTCTTTATTTACTGCCTGAAATCCAGTAGCTAAAGTTCTTCAAGTCATCAATATGAAGCTACAATAGCCTTGAGAAAGTAACAGAGAACACACTAATTAACTGGTCTACCTACGTAAGCGCTATGAGGCTATGTCCCACAGATAACTGTCTTGCTGGTTTAAAATACATACTTTTTCACTATGGAGACACGTTCTGCCAGTGAAACATAGCTTCCTGGTGAGACCAGTGCAGGAGACAAGAACTGCCTTTGTTCTTTGTGGAGACTGCTGATTCCTGCCTATCTCACCTTACCACATTGATGTATTTACTTACATCTTCACACTTCTCAATTTGACTGTTAACTCCTTGAGAGGTGGGATGATAGCTGTGTAGATCTCTGTGCATCTACCAGAGTATCAACATTTGGTGGATACCCATTAAATATTTGTCCTCATCACAATAGTTAAGGGATGCTGAAAGTTTTTGTTAGGAGCTAAATGAGAAGGGTTGGGATTTAGCTCAAGTGGTAGAGCACTAGCCTAGCAAGCACAAGGCCCTGAGTTTGATCCCCAGCACTGCTCCCACCAAAAAAAGAGCTAAATGAACTGGTAATAAACAACTTACCAACTTGGATTAAACAACCGGACTAAATAAGGACAATAAGAGTGAAAATTTCCTTTGCTTCCCTGAAGTTTTCCTACTACATAAATAATACTTTCCCCAAATGCAACCTAGGGCTACTGAGATTTAGTGAAAATGACACTTGATGACTCTTGAAATGTAGAATTGAAAATATATTTTAGTTACAAGTTTAAAATTTCTTAGGGGAGCTGGGGATTTAGCACAGTGGTTAGAGTGCTTGCCTTGCAAGCACAAGGCCCTGAGTTCGATCCCCAGCACCAACAAAAAAAAAAATCCTGCCTCTTGGATCTTAAAATCCATTTTATCTCATTTGTATGTTTGTTTGTTTTGTTTTTTTGTGGTGCTGCATATAGAACCCAGGGCCTTAGAAATGTAAAGCAACCACTCTAATACTATACATGCTGAATGCTATACTCCCAGCCCAAAATGTAGTTTATCTAAATTCTTAGCAAATAGTTTAGAGAAGGATATACAAGAAAAATCCGTAATTACAGTATATTTTGCAAGCTATGAATATGAAAATTCTCTCTATTAAAAACATGTAGCTTGTCATATGAGGCAGTATCCTTTCTCCCCAAGACTGTGAGCACTCAGACAAAGCTACCAGCCTCCTCTTGGAGAAGCTGTGATAGGAATTCCTGCCTGGGAAGTTTAGAAGAGTTGATCCAACATTTATATACAGTACATGATATTTGACTATATTTACCAACTCTATAGTGACAGTACAGCTATTAAATGATTATACTTGAATGTATTCTTAAAACATTTGGTCGTATAGTGGGTGGCAGCCATGATTTTTAAAAAAATGTGTATTTCTACTAATCTGTACATTCCTAAAAAAAAAAAAGAAAAACATAGTTCTTATTTCTGTATTCCCAAATATCAGTACAATAATGCAGAGCAGGTATTTTAATATGGCTTTTGTGGTTTTACTTTGATTTTTTTGAACAGTCCATTTTTTACTTGCCTGCCTGTCTACTTAGTAGTCCCTATTCCTAGATCCGTATTTGGCATGCTTATTTTAATATAGTTGTATGCATGATAAATTACACATGGATAAGGGATTTCCCCAAATGACAAAGAAATATAAAAATGATCTTGGAGAATCAATCAATCAAGAAATCCTTTTCAAAAACAAAAAATCTTACTATATGTGTAGTCATCACCTCAAAAGAAAGGTAGCCCCTGTGTCCTCAGGTGGCACACAACTAGCATTCTGTTTGGTCTCTGCCTGTGCCGAATGGTTGTTAAATATTCTGAACATCAACTTTGGCTTCTGTTCTAAGGCAGTGTGTGACTCTGATGAGAAGATGCCACGTAATCACAATCTTCAAATAATTAAGTAGTGGGCCGAATAAGAAAGACAAGGGAGTTTATACAATGTCTACAAGAAGTGTACGGAAAATGATCTTGATGAGGAGGAAAGTTCGGGAAGTGGTGGTGTATGGAATTTCGTATTCATATTCCAAGGTGCTTCATTCGGACTGAGACTCTGTTTATATTAGCACGGTCGTGCTAGTTGTCATTGACTTTTACCTCTCAGAGGCTTTTTGTTCACTGAGAAACCTCAGGCTCTGGAGATGCACTCCAGGGCTGTTCGTGTGGGGTAGTTGCTTAAAAGGCCACAGCCAGGTCACACACTATTTAAAGCGCCACTTTATTTAAGACAACTTTCAAGTATTTCTTCTCCTTTCCTCTCTACGATTGCCCCATTTCAGTTTGCCATAGAACAGCTGTTTTGATACCCAGCATTTATCCGTTCTCCACATGCATCCAGCCCAGAGGGATTGTTAAGCAGATCATTGTTTTAATTCTGGCTACATTCCAGGTCCCCATTATTAGTGATCCTGTCTTAACATTTACTGTTCGGTTGGGCTCACAGGTGATGTTGATTAGATTGGATCTGCCGTCTGGGGTGGGTTTCTCTGGTAGGCACGTTCAAAGCTGAGCACACCTGCTGCTTCGTTTGGGTCTGAGGTTTTATGCCACATTTGATGGCATTCTGGACACAGTTTTTGCAACCTGGGCTTGACCCCTGGCTTATTCATTTAGAAGCTGTGGGAAACTGGGCAATCCCCTTCACTGTCTGGTGTCTTGTTTTTCTAAGGAATAAAGCAGAGAGAAGAATCATTAATTCATCCTTAGCTCCTTGCAGATTTTTAACTATTTATAAGCAGCCACTTGGTGCCCGACACTGTGCTACATGTGGAGAAATGTATATGAGTAAGAGTCAAATCAGAGGAGATAGATACAAACAGAAAGGTGTTCATACTCAATGTACTGTTCATAAAACAGCTCTCTGCGCCTACAGAAAAAAGCAAAGAGCTTTGGAAAGGGGATGACATGATTAGTGAAGTGTATTTTAAAAACCAAGAGCTCCAAACTATGCTTTCTCAAATTTAATTGACTAAAATTTCCACAGAAAGGTAACACATAACAATCACACGTCTGATCATTAGGAGAAAAATAAAGCAGGTCTAAATTACTTATTTTTTATTTCATTAATTTAAATAAAGCAGTATTGGATAGGTGTGCTTTGAGCATCAAACAGCTTGAGGTGCAAACAAACACTTTTTGAAAGTGCAGTTGCTTCATTTGAACATGTGAGTGATCTTACTACGCTGTGGCAAGAATGAAATGAATGTGAAATGATGTTGGACGTGAAAAGTGACAATAATAAGAAGAGCGGTCATGGCCAGCACTTACTTTCACAAAGTCCTAGGCATGATCACAAGTGATTTACTTGTATTCACTCATTTAATCCTCACAACTCCCAACCAGCGAGGTTCCAGAGGTGAGCCAGATGAAAGGGTCAATATTTGACCACTTTTGACCTATAAAAATATCAATTTCAAATGGTGCACTCTATTCTTACTTTCCTGATTTACACACGAGGAGATGAGGTGGCAAGAGGTTAAGTAACTTACTCGAGGTCAAAGAGTTGGTAAAAGGTTATTATTTTTCTAATTATTTATAGACATTCTTAATCTGTTGGGGTTCTTCCGTTGCAATAATAAAAATCCAGCATATCTGACTTTAACGAGAAAAATAATTTGTTGAAAGGATATGGAATTGCTGGAAGAATTATGGGGAAGAGTGGACAACAGATTATTTCCAGAACCTACTGTTTCTCATCACCGCAAACTCTGCCACAATCATCCGTCACCTGGATGAACACAGGAGCCTTCAAACTGGTCCCCTAGCTTTGGCCTTTACTGTTCTTGGGCTAATGGAGAAACAGATGATTCTAAAATGTAGTTCAAATTATGTCATTCTTATATGTAAACCTTCAGTGGGTCCTCTCTTACTCCGAGTCAAAGCAACATCTTCCCTCTGACCTCTCTGACTCACTTCTGACTGCCCTCTCCCCCTTTCTCTCTGCTCCACACAAACATGGTGACCCGAGGGCACAATCCTACCCCACCTCAGACCTCAGCCCCTGTAGTCTTTCCCCAGATCTCCCCGTGGGTGTTGTCCACACCTCCTGCAGGTCTTTTCCAACACATCAACTATTCAGAGAGGCCTTCTCTGCTACCTATTTAAAATCCCACCCCAAGAGTGAAGCTACCTTCCTCCTCCCCTTCATTTCTTTCTTCTTTGCACCATCATTGTCTTATATACTGACTTGCTTTTATTACTGGCCATCTTCAGGATACACGGGACAGAAATACCGTACTGTTTGAGACAGAAATATCATACTGTTTTGCACAGAACTTGGCAAATAAATATTTGCTAAATGAATGAATCACTTGGGTTTGGAGAAGTAAAAACAAACAAAAAGAACAAAGCACAACAAAATTAGATCTCTGAGGGTCCACAAAGTTCCAGCTACTCTTTCCTTCTGCCCTGGTTCTAGGGCTAGAACCCAGGGTCTTGTGGGTTCTTGCTAGAACCTAGGCAAATGCTCTACCACTGAGCCACAACTACTCATTTTTAATTGTGTATAAAAGTCCAGTTCTTAAAAGAGAGACTGATGGTTGTAGTTTTTGTTATGTATCCCTTCACTGGTCAGAACAGGGCAGGGCAAATAGATCTAAGTTACTGAAATATGGCAATCAGCTGGCGTTGTTGTTTTTAACATCAGAAGAAAGGGGGAGTGGATTCTGGACAGGTAAATTCAACAGCTGTGCCCCACAATTACACATACTGATCTTCTTGATTGAATTCAGTACTTCTTACTGTATTTTTTTGGTCGTATAGTACATCATTTAGAATTCTCCAGAAACTGACTTCCATGAAAATTTGGATTAAAAAAACAGATTTCCCAGTGCAGACCATTACTCTTTCCATTTCCTTTAGGATAATTGTCTTCCCACAGAGTAAACTTCAGTATAGATTATATATAATTGAAAAACGTATATATCATCTATAGAATTTTTGCATTATTAGGATTTTTATTTTATCTCAAAGAAATTAGAGAAATTATCACTTTCTGATATTTCATTTATTTTGTCCAAAATAATTATACTGTTTTTGCCAATAAAAGGTAACTTTAAAGAACTGAGTGATATCAAAGTATGTAATATAGAGCTATCTTAACCAAGGTATTGCCCTTGCTTCTGCCCTTGCTTCTGCCCTTGCTTCTGCCCTTGCTTCTTCTACACTAGAGAATACATTGCTCCATAAGCTGCTAATTATTCCATATCTGGCATTTCGATTTACTTTACATCATGGACAGCTTTTCATGCCACATTGGGGTGTCTTATTTTATTCAGGGGCTACACGGTATTCACTTATATGAATATATTACAACATTTAATGGTAGATCTATTAAAAACAGGGCTTCAACTGATATCCCTTATATATAAATGTCAGAAGGTATTTTCAAAATTAATCCCAGAAAAGTATAATTACTGAGTCAAAGTACAGTTATATTTTACATATTATGCATATTACTAGACTGTATAACAGGAAAATTTATAGCCGTGTATTGTGCCCTAACACCAATATGGGCTAATGTTCACTTTCAGATACTTACCATTACTTTGGGTTTCCTTTGGTTTGGGTTTTGTGGTGCTAAATATTGAACCTAGGGCTTTATACAATCTCTGTCATTCTAACTCAAGGCGCAGAATTCATTAGTATGTCTGTGAACTCTAGACTCTGTACACCAAATCTTACATAAAGCCGTCATCATGGAATTGGAGTTGAGTCAGACAAATCAGACCACATCTGACCTAAGTGAACACTGTTCGAAAAACAGCAATCTACACTATTTCCCAACAGAACAGTAGCTTCTGGTATGCCCTTAGGTGAAAATTTTTAACATTTTCAGTAGTTCTGGACCCTATTTGAGGTAGATAAATAGGTATAGAAAGTTAATATTTGGGAAGGCAGAATAAGCCAGGCATGACAACTACATACCTCCACTCTCCACTCTCTAGTTCTTTGCAGAAAAAGATAATTCTATTGAATTCAAGAATTTTATTTTTCATTATAAATCTTCTTTAAAAATGTACAGGAGAGGGGCTGGGGATTTAGCGCAGTGGTAGAGCGCCAGCCTCGCAAGCACAAGGCCCTGATTTCGATCCCCAGCACCAAAAAAAAAAAAAAATGTGCAGGAGAGCTGGGTATGGTGGCACAGATCTGTAATCCCAGGACTCGGAAGGCTGAGGCAGGAGGATTGCTGTAAATTCAAGGCCAGACTGAATTACATAACAAGACTGTCTCAAAAAAATAAATTCAGGAATAGTGTTTTGGTATGTATCTATGGGTTCTCTACACCACATAATTCCTCATTGCTATGGAAGAAATTACGTTATGTATATTACTGGATTCATAGACACCCAGTCTGAGAACTGGAAGCAATTTCAAGGGACTCCGTGGTTTAATTACCTCTTCAAGCAGGTAAGGTTCTCTCCAGCAATTGCCAACAATTTTGGAACACCAGTGATTCCTTTATTTTTCTCCAAAGAGCCCACGTTTACAAATAATTTGTCTACAGAACCACGTATACAAAACAACAAACATTCACCTTTTCTTTCTTCTTTTTTTTTTTTTTGGCGTTGGGGGTCGAACTCAGGGCCTTGTGCTTAAAAAGGCAAGCGCTCTACCCGCTGAGCTAAATGTCCGGCCCCTCGTGTCTTCTATATGCAAACAGTAACAAACATGTAACTGCAAATGGGGACTTCTGATCTGAAGGTAGAATCTCACCTTTCACCCAGTTCATGTAAACTCAGGCAGAGACAAAGAAATCTTAGTCTGCAGTAACACTGCTGGTTTATCTCAGTGTTGTGGACAGACTGAGTATCCTTAACACGATACGCTGAGATTCCAACCAGAAATGTCACTGTGTTTGGAAATAGGGGCTTCATGGAGGTGATCAAGGTTAAATGAGGTCACAACAGTGTGGCCCTAATCCAGTCGGACTGTTTCCTTTTAAGAAGAGAAACACCTGAGATTCTATGTTCTCATGAAGTGAGACCATGAGCGGACACTGCAAGAAGTTGCTATCTTCAAGCCAGGATAAAACTTTAGGCTTGAGTCTAGACTTCCATCTGCCAGAACTGTGAGGAAATACACATCTGCTAAGTCACCTGGTGTGCAACATTTTGTTATGGCAACCTAACCAAACAAATACACGTAGTAAAAGGTAAAATTGCTACCATAGCTCTTTAAAACATGAAAATAGACCTCTAATCTTTATTCTGTCAAAGTCAAACATAATTAGGAACAACTGTACACGCATCATGCTTTTGTAACGGCGCTTCACTTATGAAGGGCAGTGTCTTCAATTTCATTTCGTTACATGCGGTTCTGTATAAGCACCATGTACCCCAAAGCCCTGGCTGAAACAAAAAATAGCTCCATAAACAAACAATTATACCACATTCATTAGTCTGTTTTTCACCATAATGTCCCACCTACTGGAGGCTCAAGTTCTCTCTGTAATGTTCTTTAAGGCAGTCTTTGCATGTAACCATACATGTACATCACATGATGTTGAAACAGTTAACCCAAGTTCTTATCTTTAGATCACTACAGAGGGTGTGATAAAGAGATCATGATATTAAATAAAACATACTCAGTTTTGCCATCAGCAAATTATTTCCCCATTCTTACCTGTTTGTTTCTTTTTTATAAAATCTTTTTGGTTTATGTTTTGTACTCTGAGTAACTACTTTGAAGATAATGATACACAGTAAAATTATTGTGATTCTCTCATTATTTGATTATGAAATTTTATTTTTTCATAAAATTAAAAACTTTCAAGAAGAATCAGTATATGTAGATGCAGGAACAGTTATTAAGGCAAAATGCCAGGGTCTCTCAAAAAGTAAAAATAAAAAAGCCCAAAAACATACTTTGTAGAACTGCTGGTTGTTGGTTGCCTTGACTCTCTTTCTCCACCTCCATGTATGATTTTCACACCTGAATCATTAGTCTGTTTCTTTGTGACCAGTACAGGCTTTCAGAATGTGAAGACCATTAGAAAGCAGGTTTCAGCATTCCCATTTTAATAATAAATATAAACACACACTTATCCAGTACGTTTTACGCCTGCCTGCAACAAAAACAGCTGAACAGATTGTGATGAAATTCAGAGACTGACAGTCTGACAAAAAATCCCTTTTTGTCTAAAATCTGGCTTCCATAGGTTTGTGCAAATCTAAATATTTGATTTTGCACTGGAAAGGGAGCCAGTCTTATGTACAATTTATAAAATAAATGTGTAGATACATGTTTTAAAAATCTCCAAATTTTGTCAACACATACTGTCCAACTTTAAAGACTTTTCTCCCCCATTCTTTTCTTCCCCTGTGACTTGGGTATGTTTTTCCCCCTGCTTTTTAAAGCTTTAACTGTATTTATCTAATAAGAACCCTTTTGCAAACCAGTGTTTCAATAACGATATAACAGTAGTTTCAGTGTCCAATTGCCCTTTCCTCAGCAGGGAGTTTTAAGCCTTGCTGTATTATACTTCCAAGACACTCAGGAGCTGGAGTTGGGAGATAGAATATTTTCTTTGAAGTTTGCCTTCAGAGCACACTAGGATGCAAACAAGTTTCAGTTACTCAGCATTCAAACAACTCCATCACACAGCAACCAGGGCTAAATATTGTACCAAATTTTCTAATTATATCTTTGTGATATTGGCTACATGAGGTTAGGTGGAAAAAAATGTAGAATCAATATAAAAATCCTTGTCTAAACAGGACATCTGGACTTTGAAATACTTTGCTTGTTGGCGCCAAATCCCTCTTTGGCAAGTCATAATCACAATAAAAAAAAAACTGTCAAAATTTTAAAGTATTTGTGATAAATTCTTTACATATATACTAAAGGAATTTATTGTGTCCAAGATACATACAACCAGACCAATAAATGCATGTGGATTTCTCAGTTTATTCTCTTGCTCATTATTATATTATCTTTATGGTTTATGTATCATCATAATTTAGCTGCCTTATTACTATTTCTTTAAGGGATTTCTTAGTCACTTCAGATCCTGAAAGTTGGGCCTTCTCCTTTTATTAATTTTCTAAAGTTCATACATGACTTTTTCCTTTCTTAGTAATAGTAGAGAGGGAAGAAAGGGAAAAACTGTCCCCCAAAGGCAAATAACTAAAAATCAGAATAAGAATGATGAAATATGGGGTCGGGGATTTAGCTCAAGTGGTAGAGCACTTGCCTAGCAAGCGCAAGGCCCTGAGTTCCATCCCCAGCATGCCCCCTCCCCCAAAAAGAATAAAGAAATATCATGTGAATTGGGGAAATTCATAAAAATCATCATCCTCTATAAAATCTAATCATTTTGACATAGACAGTTGTCATCCTCTACCATCTTATAGAAAGAAAAGGTTAGCTGTGTATAGTCACAGAAGTCAGGAGGAAGAAAACGGGAAACAGAGGAATTCACCAGCTGCCAGTTAATGTTTATCCACAAAAGTTTATAATTATAAAAATAAATATCACTCAAGCCATATTTGGAAGAATTACAAAGATACACAGGAAGATCACACTCCAGACGAAGCTCACAAACCAAGTCACTGACCTGCATTCAGCTGAATACAAACAAGGTGCTCCTTCTAAAGCAACGAGTCTTCTTCAAACGGCCAGGGAGCACCGGCTGCTGTTTGATGCTGGTGACACTGAAAATTTAGGAGAACAGAAATCCTACCATTTTTCATTTGTATGCAAATTTGTCTGTTTCAGAAATTAACCCCTGGACCCCACGTCAGTTTTCATCTCCAGGAATTTTCTTTGCCAACACCACACGGAATAGTCTTGTCACTATCCCGAGGTCACTAGGCTTCCCTAGTTTAAAAATAAAACTACCACCAAAGTCACAGTGGTGCTTTGTTTACCCTCATTACTGGTGGCTAAAGAGCAGGGAAGGAGAGGATTGTTGTAAAATGCACATCTTTAATGGCCAGCAGCATTGAAATGCAAACTGCGTGTTATTGGGGCCAAACAGCTCTCGCTGCCCACTTCTCACGGTGTTAAGGTAAAGCCGGCACAATAGATCAGTTCTATTACCCTCCTTTCAGTCAGGTCTTCAACTGCTAAGAAGTTCCTTTGTTACTTCCCACCTTAGACAAATGTCATCATCTACATGTGAAGGGGAGAGAGGTGATGGAGGTTTTTAATTGATGTGGATTTAATTATGCTAATTTAGGCAGCTGTAAAGCATTTCAGTCTTGCTACATAATAGGGTGAGCAAATACAGGTGCCCTTCACTGTAAAGGCTTAATTTTTAACCTCTGTAACTTTAAAAAGAAAAGGGAATTCAAAAGCTTGGACAATTTAACAATTGTAGATTTGAGGTTCACCCACTTGCTGAAATATTTAGCAGGCTCTAAATATTCATTTCTAAACACTCACTCTTGATTAAAAGCCCCAGATTTGTTTCTAATTAGAATGGACAATTTTAAATGATGGTTTTATCAAGAGTTGATGCCAGATAACACTAAACTGGAATTAGGGAATTAAAAATGATCTTTGTTTCCATCCCTAAGTAAAAAACTGCACAATGGAAATGATGACTTTTAAAAAGTAGCAAAAAAGTTTGTAAAAATACTTTCTTTAAAATGAAAGAGTCCTGATGTTTTTGAACTTTGATGACAAGGTGAGTTTCCCTTACCATATTTGACAAGACTTTTAACCCACTCTGAGCAACATGGAGACATGCTACTGAGTGTCCTCAGTGGAAAAATCATATTCATTTAATTCTTTAAATTTCTGTCCAATGTCAGCTTTGTTGTTGTTGTTGTTGTTGTTTATTTTTGGTTTTGTACATTGTTTGGTTACTAACACAGAAAACTCTTTTTAAGTTGCTTAGAGCCTTGAGTAGGAACGGCACAGAGTGCTGTGCATTCTGAGATGGCCCAGACACACTGGCTGGCTAATTCTCTGCTTTGGAGGGAGGCTTGGGCTTGAGAGGTAATAGTGGGCAGGCTACATATAATCTTGAGAGTGGAGGAGGGGGAAGAAATCTGAAGCACTCTTACAACATTTTCTGTAGCTTGCAGAGGTGGGGCGATCTGAAAGTGTGTCGGCTCTTCAGTTCCCTCTCGCCGCTGAGGCTTTCTTCAAAGCGCAGGTGGCTTCCATCGACACAGATTTTCCTCCTAGGAGGCCTCTCCGGGTTCCCCAGGACAAAGGGCTTATAAATGAATCATCTTCCTTACTCCAGCCCTTCCCTTCTCGCCCTTGTCAGGCTTGTCTTCTGTGCGTTCTCCTTTGTCCTCAACTCATCAAAGATATAATTAACTGGCAGAGAATAGAAGAAAGGAACAGAGCATCTGGCTTCCGCCCCACCCAGAAGGTGTAGGGTGACCTTTGCAATCCCGCCTCAGTTTTTGGTTAAAACACACAGATTAGGGTGTGAATTTTGACTCTGGTTTTTACTAACCCTTCATATTTTGGATGAATTATTTAACTTCTCTGATTTAATTGATTTACCAAACATAATAATCACTCTCAGTTCACACATTTGTTGAGGCTTCATAAGTGAAAAGCACAAAAGTGCCCAGAAATGTGTGGCAGAAAATGATGTTTGCTCTCTCAATCTCTCTCGGCCCCGAGGCTATTCTTGTTCCTTCCAGACACAGTTTTCTATCAGCTTCTTCTTCCTTTATTTTAAAAAATTCCTTAAATCCTTCCATCTGTCCATTTATTATTTAGTCTTTTTTTTTTCTTTTTGTGGTTTCTCCCAGATTATTTCACTATCTTCATCTTTTTTCCCTTCTTGGAGAGTTATAATGGCAGGAGAGAACATAGGGTGTTGATAGATGGGAATCTCAAAGAATGGGAAAAAATTAATGTCCTATACACTATAGAGCTTGTGTAACACTGTAGATAAAATTCTGCTATCATTTTGCCTAAAGGGACTGACATAAATACATACAAATCATTTCTTCCTGGTCTCTATGCCATAACCATAATGTACAGTACAAGTCACCAAAGCACAATACGAAAGAGTCATGATGTGCCACTAGCCGTAGGTTTGAGTCCAGCAATTCCAGGATTCTCTCCCTAAAATCACATAGAAATGACAAGAACAGTAAGAATGCCAGCAGTTTGATAGTGTTACAATAAAATTAATAAATACAAATTGTTAAAGGCGTCTTCTCTCCAGCAATGTGGGAAGCTGAGCCATTCAACCTCTGCTAACTTTTGTATATGCTAGATATAATGTAACAAAAAAATAAATAAAGAGCTGAGTTTGAAAGAAAGAATGCCCAAGGATCTCACAACGGGAGCAATACCAAAAGCTCACAATATCGAAATGACAAGCCGTGCAAAGAAACAGTGTTCCTTAAGGGTAAGGAATCTTAACAGAGGATCTAGTAATTTAACATAAAAAAAAGAAAAAAACCTGAAAGACACTATAAGGTAAGTATATTTCGAATGATAAAATAGATATGAGGCAAAATTGCTATAAAAACTAGAGTAGAACATTTTGAAAAGGAAAGGCCACTGTGAGAAATAAGTGTTACGGGATTATGGGAGGGTGCCATTGACTTGTTCTTAGGAGGCGAGGGCTGGATAGAAGAGGCAGGTCTCTGAAAGGGTGGCCTGAAAGGGTTTCTTTCCCTCCTGGGCTCCTCCTTCGGTTCCTCTCTGCTTCCTGTCCACCTGCCCTTCTGCCAGCCCAGCCTGCCTTGGAGCCAGTGAGCTAGGGACTGAAACCTCTATAAACTGTGCAGCAAAATAAACCTTTCCTCCTTTAAGTTGAGTGTGTTGGGTATCGCGCCTCAATGGTGCCAAAAGTGATTAAGACAACAACCAAACAAACTTGCAGAAATGAAAATTCTGAATGTACGGGCTAATCAATAGGTAAAGAACTAGTGCATGAACTAAAATGACATACTTAAATAGATTACCACCAGTTAGTACATAAGACCAAATGTGATGTTCAATAAATGCTAAGAGATAGGAAGGAAAGAAGGAAATGATCATGCCTACATCTGACAATAGTTATAGAGAGGAGAAACAAATGCAAATAACCCATAATTATATATCATAATAAAAATGCCAAAGTTTATATGTATGTGTATATATGTATTAAAAGCAACTAAAAGAAAAACTCAGATTACATGAAGAACAGCAATTATTCTGAAGCAGAATCTTCATCAGCAAAAACAGAACAAGCAGGAGATAGAATAATATCCTCAAGTGCTGTGGAAAAAGAACTGCCCACTTAGAATTTTATACCAAACTCATCTATAATTAAAGGTAAAGAACATTATAAAGAGACTTTCAAATAAAAACTTGTAGCATTTGTCATTCCCAGATTCCTTCCTGAAAAAAATCCCAAAGGGCATACCTCAGTAAGAAGAACACAAAACTAAAATAAACAAAAGGTACAAATTATAGTGATCAAAGAAATTGGTAAATACATGAGTAAATCTAAGTAAATAGTAAAGACAATAATTGCTTAATGTAGGGGACAAAAAAACAAATGAAAAGTAAAATCATATATTAATAGTGGAAGAGTATAGTGATTGGAAATTAAAATAGTCAAAGGTACATGTAAAAAAACTTGTGAGCAAATATTGAGGAAAATAATGGAGTCTATAACTCCATTTAATAATAAAGAACAAAGAAAAAGCAAGTAACCTAGGTAAGAATAGGAAAAATAACAAACTAAACTAAACTAAACTACAAATAATGAACTAAAACATGGTACTTAGATACAATAAACCTAATTTAAAATTGTAGTATGTCCAGCTATGTCACTAAGTATAGTGGAATCAGGGCTAATACTTACTAAAAGCTCATTAGTCTACATTTATTTTATTTTATTTTTTGTGGTGCCGGGGATCGAACTCAGGGCCTTGTGCTTGCAAGGCAAGCACTCTAATCACTGAGCTAAATCCCCAGCTCATTAGTCTATATTTATGTTTCTCCAACTAGTTGGAAGGAAGGCTTGGAAAGAATAATTGGGGGGTTCCACTTGCAAAATGTAGTATTCTTTTTTTTTTTTTTTTTTGAGACAGAGTCAGGTTATGTAGTTCAGGCTGGCATTGAACTCACTATGTGGCCCAGACTAGTCTCAAACTCGAGGCAATCCTCCTGCCTCAACATCCTGCGGAAGGTAGTATTGTTGAGGCGGAAAGGAATGAAAATGAAAAGAGTCAGTGCTGCCCCAGTTTTAAATGACCAGTTTAGATAAATTATGCTGCTTCAAGAGGCAGCACATACAAAAAGAAAAGGCATGATACACAGGAAAGGTCTTGAGTAAATCAGGTAAAGTGTAGCTTTGTTCTAGATCAACTATTAATTTTGTAATCTTAGAAGATTGGTTTAGCCTCTCTATTCCCTATTTCATCATGAATAAAATAAAAGCTTTACAGTAAGTTATTATCAAGGGTTTTTTTTTCCAAAAATAACAATAAAAGGCTGATTCTTTGAGGTCATGACAGGGAAGTAATCAGAGTCACATAGATAGGACTTTCTTTCTCACACCCTCACTGACCCCTGCTTTAAAGAACTAGACAGATTATGGTATGTCCATGAAGCAGAAAAAGGTTTGCTGTCCCAGGAGTTTGTGGTGGGCAACAACCAACTGACTCTCATTCCCTTTGCCTCCCTTCCTCCTTACAGGAAGAATACCAGGTAATTAGACTGGCACGTGCCCATCTCATCAGTTTGCTGATTCCCTTGAGGCTAGGAATAGCCATGTGACGCAGATCTCTCCCCTGAGACATGGTGGAAAGGCTAATGCAGGTTCCTGGGAAAGCTTCTGTCTCCTGGATGTCTTGCAACCATGAAACAATACAGCTGAGGAAAGAACCAAGAGAACTTTTACTGACATCTGTCTTGCTGACCCAACTCCAATAGCTACCTACTTCTGGACATTTTGTCAGGGGAGATAAGGAAACTATTTGTTTAAGTCATATTTCTAGCATTTCCATAACTTGCAATCGTGCACATTCCTAACTGATATACGAGGTCTATTAAGGCTTAATTGTGTGGTACAGAGCCCAGACTTAGCATTAGTGACGAGTCATTAGACTAGACCAACTGAAATATGAGTTTGGAAAACTAAAGTCAAATTTTAAATTCTATGAGAATTTTATAGACTGTAAATTGTTTTAAATTTGTTACATTGAAAAAATCTGTATCTATATCTGTATGAATACCAAGATACTGACTGTAGAAACCGGAAGCTGGCCACTGACACAGGAGTACTGTTCAAGGTTACCTGGTAAGTTTGAAGCAAATGCTCCACCATGGTGAAACAGCTGGTGAGTAAACCTCCCAAGACCTGAGAAGCACTTCAGTAAGTGGGCAGGGCAAATAAAAACTGCAGAAGATGTGGTCTTTTTGATTTTGTGCACTTTGATTTTAGCCTTGTGGATTCTGCTGGATGCCAACACTCCAGGAGAATGAAAGTATTTAAAGCCACACCACTGAGATACAGTCTTACGCTGAAAAATCCGAGTATATTGTTTCCAATTTGACATAATAAACGTATATGACATTTATAATCAATCAACACATATTACTGGAGTTTTCATACATTTACCTGGAATGCCTTTAAAATACAGATTCAACTAGTATTTTTCCCAAGGCTTATTAAGAATATTTCTATATATCTGCATGTTTTTGATTGCTTTGGAACTAATCACTATTCATTCAAAGATCCTTAATGTGTCTACTTTAATGTTGTAATTGTTTTTTAAAATATCTGTACTCTGGGCCAGGCATGGTGACACACGCCTGTGATCCTAGCACTCTGGGGGCTGAGGCAGGAAGATGACATGAGTTCAAGGCCGGCCTGAATGGCATAGTGAGACTCTGTCTCAAAAAAGAACTGCCAAAACAAAAACAACAAACAACAAATAAACAAATAAAATCTTTACTTTGGATCAAGAAACTTCTTTCACACATTTTGTATACATGTTTTAAAATTTGGTCTGCTGGGGTAAAACAGAGGTAGAGAAAAGCCAGATGCCATTCTAAATTTTGAGTTTAAAGAGGGTAAATTCTTCGGGTGGCAACACAACACTGATGTGCCATTTAAAGAACGGGCTGCTTTTTTGGTAGTGCTTGAATTGGAGCAGGCACCGGGAAAAGAGGTCAGGTGCTCGCCAATTGATTTTCAGAAAGTCAGAAATATGTAAATTTCCAGTTAAAAGAATCAGCACTACAATGTAATGGAAAAAAGCATGAGCTTCTGCCTCAGATTTGGTTTTAAATTAATTATTCAACATATACTTTTGCATGCCGCCCTGTTCTCAACAGCAGGTGGGCCCTGGAGAGCCAGTGATGAGCAAAACGAAAGCAGCGCCTGTCCTCATGCAACTTGCAGCCTGATGCAGAGGACCTGAGCAAAGAAATTGCTGCACACAAACACGTAATTAATTTGCTGTGACTTAGAAAGTGCTGGGCGCTTAGAGAGCTGTAACAAGCTGTCCCGATTCAACCTGGAAAAGAGCAGAAGGCGTCACTACAGAGAATCTCAAGGCTGTGACTTAAATGATGAGGAGGTCTAGAGCAAAGGCAGCTGTCCACACCAAGTGCTGATACTCCCAGCAGTCCCAGGGGAGGCCAGTCCAGGTCACTCCAGCAAGCGAAGAATGATGGGATATCAGAGTCAAGAAGAAATTCCATCATTTGCTTTCTGAGAAACTCTTCGCAACTTACATGAGCTTAAGAATCAGGGTTTGACAACACCTGGTATTCCGATAATTCGATGAGAGCAGGTACATAAAAGAGCCCCCACTCTGGTAGATGCTAACTAAAAGAGTTTCATGTCTCTTTCACTAACTGAACTTCTACTGAGCCGTCCCACCAGTTTTTCTCTCACTAGAAGCACTAGCTTTAAACATAATGGAACTTTTCTCATGATCGACTGTCGGATATGCCATGTGCCAACTTAAAGTGATCTCATGTTTATTGATTTAAGGTATTCTTAGTCTTGTCACTCATCTCTCAGATCAACTGCTGAGTTTCTATTCTTACTGTGTTTTATTATATTGAACATAATGTTTATTTAAAAAACCATCAAAGGTCACCATCTTCATGAGCCTACTATCCTGCTGTATTAGTCAGGGTTCTCCAGAGAAACAAAGACAATAGCATAGAGGGTGCCTGTGTGTGAGAGAGAGAGAGACAGACAGACAGACTTTGAGGAATTGGCTTACAGTATTGTCTAGCAAGGCTAAGATCAGCTGGGCAGACCACAGGATGGGGACTCCGGGAGCAGGCTGTGGTGGTGCATGCCTATAAGGCTAGCATTCTTGGAGGAGTCAGGAGGACCAAAAAACAAATTTGTAGTGTATGTTGAGCCTGCACACAATATGGAGGCCGAATTCTGACTTTCTCAGGAAAACTCGGGCTTTAAATCCTTCAATTGGCTGAGACCTACCCATATTATAGAAGGTAATTTGCTTTACTCAAAGTCTACTGACTTAAATGTTAATCGCATCTAAAAGACACCTTCACAAGCAACTTTCAGACTGGTCCTTAAGGAAAGTAGGTGCCTTGGCCAAGCCAAACAAACAAAATCAACCATTCTAGTGAGCCACATCAGTTCCACCTGAGACCGGCTGCTGTCCTGCGAGAGCCTGGAGACAGGGACCTCAGAGGCACACTGGTCCTGATGGTGGAGCTAGTGCCACAGGCACCAGATGCAAGACCTTAGGGAAGGCCACGTGTGAGAGGGAGCTTCCGAGGTGGAGCGGCGACCACACATGAAGAAGACAGGGAGTGGAACGTGGCCACTGAGGAGACAGAATGAGAATGTGGTCTCTAGAGGTTCGCTCATCCTAATGATATTCCAGTTCTCAACTGAGTTCTAACTGTGCCATTGTGGTTGTGCCCAGACAATGTTCCGGGACCCCGAGCCGTAATGTTGTATGTTCTTCTACAGAACTGCTGGACTAGGTTTTTCTGACTTGCCTCCCTACTAATCTTACACAATTATTTAGCAATATGTGCCCTAGTTGTCATATCTGCAAAATGGAAAAAATATTACCTACTTTAAGGTTGCAGTGAAAGTTGAATGAGAGAATCAATAGATCTAAACTCTAAAGCAATTAACATTGCACTTGATCAATAATAAGTATTTTAATGAATGTCGGCTATTATCATAAATTCTATTCGTCTCCTCCACCAGAAACATGTTGGAAAGTTAAGCTCTGGTCACTATGAATCCCTCCCTTTATGTGTGTGAGTGTGATAATTTTTTAGTTGTGTATACATTCGTACATTTCTATTTTATTTCATTTATGTTTGCCCTGTATTTTCTGTATCTTCCATTAAAAGTTAAGACGTGAAGGAGATATTGGTCAAAGGGTATAAATCTTCAATTATTAATAAATGCTAGAGACCTAATGAACAGTGTGATGACTATCGTCAATAATATGTTATGTATTTAAAATTGGATGAGAGTAGATATTAACTGTTTTACCTTTTAAAAATAAAAAGGTAACAAAAAAAAAGGTAACCATGTGAGGCAATAGATATGCTAATTAGCGTAATTACAATAAACATTTCACAATGTATACATAATCAAAACATTACATTTTACACCCTAAATGTGTAAATTTTCATTTATCAGTCATACCTCAATAAAACCGTACAAGTAAAATACCAAGTTGTAAATACCAAAAATATCAAGTCATAAATAAGTAAGTGGTAGAACATACAATACCTGTCATACTTCCTCTGATGTCTCCCAACTCTCAGTAATTATTGAAGTCAGCAAGCACTTACTGAGAACATACTATCCTCAGGGTCACATAGTACAAGGGAAATGGTCCCAAACGGTCACACCCAGTCTCAGCACCAAAGTGAGAGTGCAATAATAGAAACCTGGAGGCCACACAACTGGTTGATTTTTCTGCAAGGGAGCAGGCAGCACAGGCAGCCTCGCTTCTGAGCAAGCCACACTCACTTTCCCGCATTTATGAACCGCCTGCTCCGGGAGGCTGCATCCTCTGCCGGGCTCCCGAGCTGCGGAGAGGCCACCGGAGTGCTTGCCACAGCCTCGCCTTCTCCGCTTGTGTGCTTTTGTTTGGGGAGGTGATCTATGATTATACATTTTTATTAGTTTACTAACCACATTCTTGACACTAAACAAACACAGTGAGTTGCTAATCACAGAGAGGGTCATTTATTTTCAATTTTGGGTCATTTATTTTCTCTATTGAAGGAAAAGAACATGACAGCTCTGTATTAATAGTGCCAGAATTAAAAATCCATCTTCTTTTTAAAATCTGAGTATCATGTCCCTTCTGACCACACCTTCCGTTTATAGTTGGTATTTATGTCTCTCCTCGCATTCTGCAAGATCCTAAAGGCCAGAGGAAAATGGAACCGCCATTACCAGTTTCTGTGAGACGGCTAAATTATGCTTGCAGAGTTGCTCGGCGCGGTCCCTGGACCCTCTTTTCCTCTAGCACCCTCGAAGCAGAACAATACATCTTCCCACGAATATACTAACAGCACTAACTCGGCTATCTCGCTATTGACAGTATTCATTGTACTTCGCTTCACTCCCCCACTGTGGTCCAAACCCAGATCCAACACCCCTGGGCCCATACGGGCTCGCACAGCAGCTGAAGCGACAACTGCCAGCGCCGCTGGAACCGGCTTCTTCCAGCTTCGGCACCTGACTTCCTGGCGGCTTCCCTTTCCGTCTCATTGGTTGACGGGCAGCTGCCATCCGCAGAACGTGCTTGGTGTTGGGGTCAAGTTTTCTGTTTGGCTGACATACTTTGTTCAATGCCATTTTGACTCATCCTTGATTACAGGAAATGTTCTCTATTACTTTTTAAAATAATATGGCATCCGTAAGCAAAGCTTTGGATTAAGATTTTTGAAAGCATGATCCATTACTGGTTTGTGTGTGTGTGTGTGTGTGTGTGCCAAAATGCAAGCAGTAGGCTACAGCCAGCCCCAACCCATTGTTCAGTGTATTAAATATAATTTTTATGTTAAAATAAAATGCATACATCTTTCTTTCCCTAAGAAGTCAGAGTGCAATGTTTGCCCCTATAAACAGTTTATAATATAACACAAATACAATAAGTATTTTTCTATATTAGAAAGGTTATGACACTCCCCCCAAAAACACTTTACAAGAATAAACTTTTCTGTCCTAATGTAGAACATATGAAGTAAAATAGGTGTCGCTCAATAAAAGAGTGCTTTTGTTCAAAAGTTAAAAGACAAATCAATTGCAAAATTCCATTTTACCGGAAAAACTGTTTGTTATTTCTTTGTTATAGCACACCATCTTCCCCCATAACAGACTGTGTTGCTTACGGGCCAGAGTATGAAAATTCTATCTGATATGATTTTGTTTCTGCTTAAAGAAAAAGGCAAAATTGACTGCTAGGACATGGGATTCTGAAAATAACACTAAATAGATTGATGAGATAATACATTGATATTTTAAAGAACTCTTTTTTATCATATGTATTTTTAAATAGTTAAATATTATAGAAATATGTAAAATAGAAAGTGAAATTCTCATCCTCAGAAACTCAAAAGTAGGGGCTGGGGATTTAGCTCAGTGATTAGAGTGCTTGCCTTGTAAGCATAAGGGCCTGAGTTCGATCCCCGGCACCACCCAAAAAAAAAAAAAAAAAGAAAAAAGAAACTCAAAAGTAAACAACCTGGTAAATAATAATCCTTCAGAATTTCTCTCTCTATGTATTCAAATATACATGTATATAAATTTTAACAAAATGGCAAAATACTGTAACTCCTCTTTGTGACTTCTTTTGTAAATTACAGTATATTTAATAGTTCTTAGACATCTTTTCTATTTTGTGATATCTAAAACTGTTTCATCCTTTTACTATATAGAGACAGAGTAGTAGAGGGGTTAAATTAAATTCATGGCCTTTGGTGACAAATGATTTTGTTGGGTTTGACTCTGACACCATCAGTAACTGTGTAACTTTGACAAGTTACTTGTGCTTTGCTTCCTACATCTGTAAGATTCGATATTAGTAGTACCTACCTGAAATGAATTAAGGAGTTGCTGCTTAGCATCTGAGAAGTGTGAAATCGTACTAGTAGTGTTACCATGGATGGTTGGGGGCTTATTAGCAATTCAATATCGTTAGGTGTTTAGACTGATCAAAATTTTAGTTTATTAGTACATGTGTATAGTGCATGTTTATATTCCTTGTGGGAAGTTGGTGGATGTACATAACACATCTTAAGTCTCTTTTCTTATCCTGTTTCCCTTCCCTCCTTCCTCCCTTCACCCATCCCTTGATTCCCTTCCTTTTTTTTTTTTTGTACATATTTGCAGTAAATAATGTTTATATTCATTGTGTGGAGTTGGTGCATGTACATGACACATCTCAGTTCCCTTTGTTCATCTTTTATCCCTCCCTCCCTCCATCTCTTGATTCTTTTCCCCTTTGAGAATGATGACAGGTTTTTTTTTTTTTTTTAATTCTGACACATAATGCTCTAGTGACCATCTAGTGGAAATGCATCTAGCGGAAATATGAGATTCTAACTTTGTGAAAGTTTCTAGAGGCTAAATTTTTGTAAACATAATTTTTTAACCAAAAAGTATACATATTTTAAACTGATATTATTACCATCCCCCAAATTATAATTATGTAGAGTATGAGTAAGTGTGATGACAATAAATTTTGAACTATGAGAAATACTTCCTTCAGGAAACCTTTTACCTACACCTAAAAAATGCATTTTTTAAAAATAAAGAAACAAAGAATTGCTCTACCATAATACATTTTAAGAACATCTGTATTATCCATAAAATTCAAAAGCCATGTTTTCACAATTCTTATACACTCTCTGCAAGTCTTTGAGACCAGCGGAAAAAAAATTCAGAGAGTCTTATCTTCATATAGTCAGTTACTGTTAAATGCAAAAAAATTATATTTTACCAGGTAGATACTCATAAAAAATCAGATGTGTAACCAATGTTTATGGACATTAATAAATCGAGATCCAGAATGATTATTTCATGTTCTGTAGGTATGGTAACATTTTTTCTCATACATAAACTGAATATACTGCCAGACAGTGTTTCAGAAGTGAGACTGTTCAAGGCTGCTTTTCTGTAGTAAGACGAGCGCCCAAAGGGGCAAAGCCACCCAGACACCAAGAGCCCTTGAGGTCTGGCGATAGATGCGCGTGCGCACTGTGACAGCAGATGCCAGAGAGGAGCAGCCGGCCCTGAATGGCAAATATTTTACAACTCCTGGAATTACTTAGTTATTTCTTTCTAGCTCTTTGATATAAAGCTAATTTGAGGCTTTGTCAGAGGTCATAACATCTCATACAATGACAGTAACATGGGAATAAGCTGATCGCTAGTTATCAATTTAGTTTCCCTCCAGTTTTGTTTTTTTTTTTTAAGGATGGAGAGTTTTTGCATCATTAATAGAAAAGTAAAGATAAGTATATGAAGCGGTCCATAGGTAAATCTGTTCTCCCACACACCACAGCAACACATATTGTGTTCTTTACAGAGATTTATTTACTTTTTATGCTTGCTGTTGTTTTCATGTCCTTAAGTCTCTATACATTGGAGCTGTTAAATAAAATAAGTAAAAGTATTAAATATTACAACTGAGAATTTTGTAGAATTATTTTACCCTTTCTCAAAATAAGTTAGTATATGGCATTAATATTTTAAAAATTCAACTGCAAAATATTTCCAAAAATAGAAATTGGGTGATACGTATAAAAGTAATGCATGGTTGTATTTTTAAAGTTATCCACATGATATTTGCTTTATACAATTGTATATTTAATATCCTTTAAACAAATCAATTCTCTGCTTCTTTCTCTACCCGATCTTTTAAACTACAATTTGTCTGTAATAACATAAGCCTAATTCTTTGGAAATAATGTTCAGTTAACATAATTGGCATTATAGAGTCTTAAAGTACATTATAGAAGAGTCTGTCGCTAGACACTAAATTGAAATTTTAAAGAAAATGATGGAAATAGCTGTAAGGGGGAAAAGTAGCCTTTTAAATCTAATTTGTTATGCACCGCAGTAGGGTAATGGATGCAATGAAAGTTCTTTTATTGAGTTCCCATGTCCAAAAGGTATTTAGGTAGCAAAGGATGTTAAGCAGACCCCCTATAATCCCCCTTTAACTGAAGATAGCAGGAAATAAGGTATATAGGTCTGTGTCCTCCTGATTTTTATTTCCTCGAGAGTACAACTTCTGCAAAGTACACCTCAGGCTGCTCAGAGATCACAAAGGGTACACTAGAACCCCTCCCGTCTGCTTGAATAGAGCGATCTGAAGGATGGCTGAAACCTTACAGGGAGTTAAATCCTCCAGGTGGGTCTTTTCAAATTCCAATAGTGAAGAGTTACTGGAGAATTGGTGAGGATTTCACTAGGCCCCAGCAGGTTTGAGATCAAAAGCTTTGGTTAAATAAAAGCCTGTTGGGAAATCTTAAAACCTCTTTGTAATGTAACTTTAAAAAGTTAATATAAAGAACCCTTAGACTGAAGCTGTAACAGCACGAACAAAGAGTATATCAAAACTGATTCCATTAAGAGAAGGCGGACATACAAATTCACTTAATTTAAAGAGCAATCCAGTTGTATTACCATGTGAGAGAAGAGAACTTACACTACGGCATCCAGCCCATTTAGAAGATGCGCTCGTTTCTTGTTACGCATGCCAGACTTCAGCCTTTGAAATTCAGATGTGCTTTTTAAAACAACGTGTAGATTCATTTTCTGAAAGGAGAAAGAACAATGTGCATCCAACTCACTCCTAAGGTAGATACTTCTACAAATGATTTAAAATTAAATTTGATAGGTAGTCATCAGTCTATTGGTTAGCTCTTTTTCATCTTGTAATTGCCTGTCCTCCTTAACATAATAAATGTTCAACTGATACTAATTAGAAGATCATTAATTAGCACACTAATTTTAATGTAATTTTTATAATCGGTGCCAGTCTGTTCCTTGGGAAGTCATATAGTTTTATTAGCTAAAGTTATCTGTTCATGATTTAGTTGGGGGTACACTTTCTTTGATTTTAGTGTCCGAATTTTGCATTTCTTTTGAATCTGTCAGCATACTTACATGTACTCATTGCGGCGTGCCTTTCCCATTTGGCATGGGAGGCGAGCAGATTATGCATTACAGTCTCTTTTCTGCAGATAGGGCTACTGGAGCACATTTAGTAACATGTACGATGTGCTGCCGTAGTTGCACAGCCATTTAGGGGAAGCTGGGACAGAACCTGTAGCTCCTGATTTGAGCGTAGAGACTTTCCAGCTGAACAGTGACTGCCTCACTGGTCTCTCAGTGCAAGGAATAGCCTCAGAGTTTAAACCACACACAGCTGGATCCGTCCCAACGCACTGCCTTCCCATGTGGTCCTTACTGACGGCAAATGCCCTGAAGTTTTTATATGAATAAGTGGCGAAATCGGTACTTTTACTCTTATTCAATTTTTCTTCTTCTTCTACTCTTGTATTCGTTACTCATCTTTTCTTCAACTTCTCTCTCTCCACTTCTTCCCTTCTCAGTGTGTCATCAGGCTGACGACAGGAAAATGAAAAAGGAGAGTGGCAGGTGACGTAAACCCCCGTGGATAAGGCATAAAAACTTTTAGGAAAGGGGCAAATACTTCAGGAATGAACTGCCTCAATGAGATTTCCCCCCCAAGTACCAGCAGTCCCTTGAAAAATACGAACAAAGACACCAAGTGACGGTCTGAAAAAAGGAAACAGAAAAAAAAAAAAGTTTGTGACCATTCTGCATCCACACGTAGTCTTAGCTAAAGCTCCTGAGCCAGCACCTCAGCCTTCCAGGTGTGGTACCAGATGCTTCCAGCTCTAACCAGCTTCTAGTGATGTCTGTCCGATGGACCAGCGACTCAGGTGGGTGCTCTGTCATCCAATTTCTCATTGGGGATAAGTAAAGAACTTCAAGTCAGTGATGAAGGATGCAATGATTACTAAATCTTTGTTTCGTGGATCTCTATATATGAGTATGCACTAAGCGTATTTAGGTATATATTCTATATGTGTGGCATATGTACTCATACAGATAAAGTTCCCCCATGAGGTATTATTACGATATATAAACAAGATGCTCAAACACTGCACGCATGCTCAGTGGGAACTATAACACTGGCTTATCTTGTATAGTGTGGATATTTTTGTATATACACTAAGAACTTACTGTACCTGAATATTTACTTCCTTGTTTAGTGTGTTTTCAATTTTTAAAGCGATTCCAGTATACCACTGCAGATTCTAGAATGTGCAAGTGAGTTTTAAATTCCACAGGTTGGAATACCGTTATGCTAGCAACGACTCCCTTGAATGTGTTTTTTAACCTTGGCACACCACTGACAAGGTTATGGACCCTAAGAAATTATTTTTTAAACTTGTGTTACAGAATCAGTCTCAAGATATTTATAATTTTGTGTTGGATGAAATATCTGCAAAGATAACACACAGTCATACATTGTTCCATAATTTTGAATTGATTATTCTCTTCCTTGGACCATGTATAATTTTATTTCATATAAAATGTACATGTCTTTGTCATTAGAATCAGACCTAGAATCAGAGATTGCTTAACTTAGATTGTTTCTTCAGTGAAAATTATAGTGCTAGACATACTCTAAGCACTTAATAAGTGCTAACTGAGCTAACGAGTAAAAAAATTGATGAGTAAAATGAAATACATGATTAAATGTTGACTTTAGTATCCTAAAGAGAAAGGACAAAAACTGATATTCAGGACTGTTTGAAAGTGAAAACCGCTCTTTCCTGTTACATGCTACGTGCTGAAGACATAAATAAATGCCTGGCAGACGTGGGCTGCAGGACAGCAGTCATGGCCTCCTGGAAGCCTCGTGATTTTATTAACTGAACCTTTAACTTCAACTTAGTTCCTTATCAATGTGCAGTTAGAGCAACACATAACTCAGAGAATGCACGTCCCTGCCTACCGCGGTTCTTACTTGGAACAAATAACACGAAGTGAGTGAACAATCAGTGACACGTGTTGTTCTTGCTGGTTAATGCAAGGTAAAAACCAGCCCTCTGTAACCTCTTCCTTTGCTCTTTTTTCTCCTTCGTCTTCTGGTCCCCTCCTCCTCCTCCTCCTCCTCCTCTCTTTCTTCTCTCCCTCCTCCACCTGTTCATCTTCCTCCTTCTTCTCCCTCTTCTTCACAAAACGAGTTTCCTTGCCCTGCACATCATTACACAGCGCTATTGCAGGCATTAGAAAACGTGTTTTCCTGCCTGGCCATTTCACTTTGGCTAGAATACATTCTGTTTTCACAGTTGGTGTGCTTCATCTTGCTTTTTAGGTTGACAGTCCTCATTGTAAAATATTCAAATATCTCACAATAATTTCTCTATTAGAAAAAGCCAGTTTTAATGATTTGGGGTATGTAAATGTTCTCAGTTGCTTTGCTTATTTATTCAAATACAGGGTTGACATTTTTTAAAAACAAATTTGGAACCATAGTGTGTGACTAACTTTAAAAATGCGTAATATATTGCTTATACCTACCCATGGTTCAAATGTTTCCCTTCAGCTGTCTATTGTAGCCTTGATTTTGTGCATTTCATAATCTATTTAATTCTATTGACAGTATTTAGGTTGCATTAATTTTTTATTCTTATAAGCAGTGCCTTAATAAACGTCTTTTAACATCTTTTCAAGTTCAAATTTATTTTCTTGGCATAAATTCCTAGACATGAAATGGACTTAAAATGTTGAAGTATTTTGTTAAATTGCTTTCCAAACAGGTTGCGCCAATTTACACTCCCACCAGCTGTGCACAAACCATTTTCCCTACAACCTAAACTGGATGTAATTCATTTAAAAAATCATTGTCAATCTCTAAAGGAATGAAAAGTCTTGCTTTTTTCATTATTTTGAAAAATTCTAGATAACTTAAGGACCTTTCAGATAAATCTTTTTTTTTTTAAACTGGAATTTGAACACAGAGCCTTTGCACTGAGCTACATCCTGTGCCCTTTTTAAATTTTTGAGAACAGTGTTCATATCACTGTGTGTGTGTTTTCTTAAAGAATTCCTCTCTCACCATTCCTCTCCTGGAATTCTCCTTTCACTTTTCTGGTTGCCTTTGCTGCCTTTATAAACAGAATAAATTCTGCTGTGGTAGCCAGATGTCTAAGATGTTCCCACCACCTTGTATACATGACCTTGTGCAATTTCTTCCCCCTTGCATATGGCCTGCACCTAATGAGTTGCTTCTAATAAACAGAATATGGTCAAAGTTATTGAATGCCATTTCCACGATAGGGCATAAAAGACTATGAATTGTGTCTTGCAATCAGAGTCTCTTGATGGCTTTGATGAACCAATTTTCCATGTTAGAGAGCCCCAAATGGCAAAAAAATTAATTGAAAAGCCTCTGGACAGGGGTTGGGGATTTAGCTCAGTAGTAGAGCGCTTGCCTTGTAAGTGCAACGCCCTGAGTTGGGTCCCCAGCACCCACACCAAAAAAAGCCTCTGGCCAATAGCCAGCAAGGAAATGAGTTTCTCATTTCAATAGCCCACGAGGAACTAAAGCCTACCCACAACGAAGGTGCACTGTTGGAAGGAGAGCCTGCCTCGGTTGGACTTTGTGTGCGTGTGTGTGTGTGTGTGTGTGTGTGTGTGCAGCGTGGGGAGTCTAACACAGGGTCTTTGGCAGAGCACTCTACCACTGAGCTACATCCCCGCCCTCAGCTGAACCTTGACGTGACTGTGCTACGGCTGACATCTGGATGGTCACCTTCCCAGAGACCCTAAACAGAGCGCTCTGCTGAGCTTTGCCCCAGTTCCACAGCCATGCAAACTGCAGGGTTAAAGGTTTGTTGTTATGAGCCACTCAATGTTGTGTTTATTTGTTAGACCACAAGAGGCAACAACACAACTGCTAACTCACAATGAACACATTTGTAGCTCCCTACAGCTCTTTCGTAGTGACTAGCAAAATAGTCCAGCGGGCCTAGACATCTTCACGCTATTGCTTCTACGTTGCTTCTCAGAACAGAGAAGGTTTCACACCTTCGGCAGGTTTTGTGGAAGGGCTGACCAATTCCACGAAGAAGCATTTGAATTCTCTGTGAAGATCCCGCAAAGATCCTACTGTCTTTCATGGGCAAGAGATGTCAACCAGTGTTTACCAATTTCTTTAGGGATATAAAGCTTTGAAGTATGACGATTCCATTTTTATTTCTAATGCAAGATTGTGGCACATTGACATGCCGGGACTGTGGAAATAGCAAATGGTTTTTATTCATGCTGCCAATGCAATATTCTTAAATACATCCGTATTGTTTTGCACATTCTCACGTCACCGCATCTTACTGGCAGCTTGCTGAATTTTAAGCTTTGTGGTAAAATTGTTGACAATACAATCAGAGCCTTCAAAAGAAATTTAGAAGTGGGTTGTCTTGTTATTAGGACCTGTGATTATTTGAAGCATGAGTATTAAAACAGGACCATATAATTTGTAGACCATTTTATTACTTATACAATTATCTATACTCATAGAGAAGAACAGTAATGGAAAATATAGCAGTCAGTAATCAAACACTTTTTATTTTGAATATATATGTATAAATATACAAACATTAAATATTTTACTGTCTCTTAAGTGAATGTAACCTGATATGTACTGTTGTGAAAGAGACAACCCAGTCGCGTAGCAGAGAGAGGCGTCAGTTTGGTATTTGATATATTTCAGGAGTGTACCATGTGAGATTGATTGACTGACTGATGATTGAGACAGGGTCTTGCTATGTAGTTCAGGCTGGCCTTGAACTCGCTGTGTAGCTCAGGCTGGCCTCAAACCTGTGGCAATCCTCCTGCCTCAGCCTTATGGGTGCTGGGATAATAGGCATGCGTCACCGTGCCTGGCTTCCACGTGAGCTTTAAAAATAACTGATTTAAACTAGGTGCAGCGGCACACTTCTGTAATCCCAGCACGCTATTGACATACACAGCTGATTCTGCAGGTATTAGTCACTTTGGTAAAGAAAGTGTGTGAAGTCTTAGGCCAAGTTAGTATGCATCATATCAAATCAATAATCTTTCAAATGATGCATATTTTGGGAAATTTGGTATTTCTAAGTGAGGCCAAAATTGTGACAAACACAATAATGAAATACTAAGAAATACAACTTTAAGCAAAAGGGAAAATATTCCATAACTAATGTAAAAAACAAACAAAAACCGTAATTCTTATTCCTTCAAAATGATGTGTCAATCAACCTTGGCAAGATGAAATTAAAAACATTCCAAAGACTCTTCTTCTGTATCAATCACATTTAAATACATCCACATGCCATTTATTTGTCATTTGTTGAGCTTAAATTTTGAGTTTGTTTTGTCAAGACAGCAGATTTAGTAATAATTGAATGTTTTCCCTGATTTCCCACCTAACTGTCACTTTGATAAGACAGGTGCATAAAGATGGGTGTGTATTGGGGCATCATGAAACAAAACAATATAAAGTGTAGCTCACTCATCCACACAGCAGGGCGGACTCTCGTAATAGGATTTTCATTAGCACGGCTGCTCCAGCCAGTTGCGCTGATCAGTTGAGTGCATGCACGTTTGGGTCTTACATGTGGTTCTGTGACAGCAAAATGAACAGAGATACAGCAGATAAATTGTCTTAACGGGTTTTGCTTCATTTTAGTGCAAAAACTTACTAATTAATGCAAGTGTTGCAATCATTTTTATGACATTCCCCAAAGATGGCACTTTAAGGGTTATGCCATATGCTGATTGACAGCAGCCATAATTCCATACAATGAGACTGTATCATATTGTTTGAAGTGAGGTGATGTTCATCTCTTGAAACTGATCAAACATACGATTGCATCAAACAGTATTACAATGTAATCACACTGTATGCGGGGACTGCCAAGGTTGATCATTAGGCTGGATTCTTCTCCTTTGGACTTCTCTAACAGCACTTCTGACACATCTCTGCAGCCACATTTTCCTTTAAGAACTGCAGACTCTAAGACAGAGAAAAAAATCTGCATAAAATTGTGGTCTGGTTATGCTGTACATTTGTAGACTGTTTTAGAATTACAAATTTGCTTCCACTAAGATCTTGCTAAGTATACAAATAAAAACCTAGAAAGGCCAAGATAAAAAGAGAAAATTCCAAACAGGGCAGAACATAATTCAAATGGCCTTTATTTTCCTTCAGCAAACAAGCAAACTTGGAAGTCGTGTCTTTTTTTAAACTCTTTGCAGTTTCTGAAATTTCTAATGGTACGTATTTCTAAAGTACTGTTCTGCAAAGCCACTTGCTTATCTGCTAAACGTGGGGCTATTTCAGATCTGGAAAAAAATGACATAAGAACCTGTCTTCCCGTTGTTAGTAACTGTTGATCATGGAAAGCAGTGTGAGGATGGGCAGGAGTGCAGGAGGCTAGTTTGTAAATTGATGTTCTTTTTTAATTGATGTTCTACTATTCACTCACTTGCCCATCCATCCACCCACCCACACACCCATCCACTTATCCATCCATCCATCCATCCACCCATTCAGTAATGTACAAAAGAACAAATGGGATACTTTTGAAACTATGTTATAGTGGTTTACAGAAGAACGAGGGGCAGTCTCACACTAACCTGCACGAGAGACGTTGCTCATTCTAGTACCCCACTGTCAAAGCATGCAAATCTCTGAGATTACCCCCATTCTATCTGTTTCTTATTCATCAGTCTAAACTTACCCTCACTCTAACCTTCTGATGCCCAATGTGAAGCCTGTTAGGCTAAACATCACCTACCTTTTTTGTCCATGGTAACTGTAGGGCTTATTTGGAGAATCAGAAGACAGTGACTACCTGTGGCCTGCTGCTTCTGTGCTCTGGTGGGCATCACAGAATCTAGGAGGCTGGAAGCCTCCTTGGATTTCTCCAAGATACAAGACCTCAGGGCTCTCTGCTCTCATATTCTCTTGCCTGTGAGCATTTTCTCCGGCTCAGGTGTGAGAGGGTTGAGGCACAAAGTCCCTTCGCAGATGCAACATCAGCATTCAAGTTCTGTTCTTTCTTTCTGGATATTTTCTCCTCGTTTTCCCTTCTTTAGTGTATGGCAGTGATGGTGAACCTTTCAATGATACAAAGAAACTGCAGCGGCACGTGTGCCATAGGTTCACCACTACTGGTCTGCAGGGTCTTAGTTTAGTATCAGGTAGGGAATACTAGCTTTTCATATACTCTTCTCCAACCCTCTGCTCATGTTATTGATGTTCTATTTTGAGATCTCTGGGGCTTGCCTGTTTGACACATAAATGTCCAGGGCTTTGAAATTCAAAATTGTAAGAACTGACTCCTTTTCCCTCTCTGCAGTAGAGTCCATTACCTAATGAAATAAGAGAGAAAGCCCTAATTACTGCTTGAAGGTGAGCAAAGATCACTATTTATTCTCTCTCATTTTTTTTTTTTTGTCTTCAACTTCATTCATTTTGTTGTTTGACCATTTAATTTCCTTCTGCACTTATAGAGTTTAGTTATTGGTGTTTTTCTCCCTAACTTATTGACTTATTATTAATTTACCAGTTTTTATCTTGCTCTTTGTTAATTATAAAAGAAGGTTGCAATCTACTTCAAGCTATGTTTAAGCTATGTAATATATTTTTTATTTTGCTATTGGTTGTGTTCTTTACATTTTGAAACAATCACAAATTCTAAAGAAGCTGGATGTAGAGTGCAAATACTTGTCCCAGCTCTTTACAGGAGAAAAAATTTGCTTTTCCTCTGCTTTTTTGTGCCATTTAGGCTCTTGGTGGACTGAATGGTATGACTCTCCACTGGAGGACAGAGCTTCCTTGCTCAGCCTGCTGATTCGAATGACAATTCCGTCCATAGCCACCTTCACAGACATAATCAGAAATAACAATTTACCAGCTATCTGAGTATCCCTGGATCCAGTCAAGAGCACCCTAAAATCAACTAGTGGTCAATTTGGTGACTGTTTCAAATGTGCTGAAAAAATTCCATATTCTCAAACTGTTGAGTTCAAGGCTCAATATAAATAAATACCCACATTTCAAAATTGTAATTTGGGTTGTTCAACTCTTCCTTACTAAGATTTTGTCCATTTGGTCTACCAATTCCTTAGAGAAAGCAATGAAAATTTGACACTGTGATTGTAAACCTGTTCATTTTTGCTTGCAACTTGCTTAGTTTCTGCCTTACATACATTGAATGTACATTATTTGGTGCACACAAATTGATAATTGTTATATTTTCCAGGTGACTTATTCCTTTCTTCATTATAATGGATTTTATTTTAAAGCCTATTTTTTATACGAATGTAACAACACCAGGGTTTTATATTTTTCCTCTGTATTTGCCTGGTGTTTCTTTTCGTAGAACTTTACTTCCAAACTTTATATGCTCTTAAAGTTTGCAGGCATTCCAGCAAATACCATTTATTTAAATATTTAACATTCAATCTTTCAATATCTGTTTTAGTGACAACTTTAGTTTGCTCATATTATTATAATGTCTTATATATGTGGAATTATTTCTATCCATCTAATTTTAGTTTCTATTTACCATCCTTCTGTTTTCTTCCTTTTGGGGGGCCAACCAAGTTTTTAAAAATCCTTATTATTTGAAAATAGTACATTTTATGTTGTTCTTTTACTCTGGTTTCATAAACTCTAGGGTTAATGACTATATTTGCCTCCCTTCTGAACAATGCAAAGATATAATGACATCCAAAGTCTGCTCACTGCCCATCTGTCTTCTGTGTTACCATTCTCAGGTTTTCACATGCACCTTGCTTTTAAAAGATGTAGTACATTTATTCCTAAAATTTTTATGGCATATTTAATAGTTTAAAGAAAGCAAAGATTTGTATGTTCATAGCCTCTTTCTACTACACAATTTAAGAAATAAAACACTGCTCGCAGGGTAGAATGACACAATTTTGCCATCTTCCCCTCAAAATAAATAAAGTCAAGAAATTCTCCAGTTTGTTTTTATTCAGGAATGCTTAGTTACCTGCTTTTATATTTATACCTACTCTTATATTTGTCATTATCCTCCTTATACATCATTCTTTTCTAGATTCAGTTTATTTTGATTGACAACCTTTTGATTTAGGTTTTGTCCAAAGTTCTGTGAGTCATACATTCTCAATTTTTATCTAGAAAGAGATACTTATATTTGACCAAATTCTTGAATGATACAGATATAGGGTAATATATATATATATATATATATATATATATATATATATATATCCATATAAAGTTTATATGGATATGAAATTGTTGATTTTCAGATATTTTCTTTCAACATTTTGCAGCTATTACTTTGTCTATTATGTTGCTATTAAGAAATCTGTTGTCAGTCTCATTAACATGTCTTTATAGTTAATCTGCTTTATTTTTCTAAATTTGTTTTTGGCTTTTTTGAGACAGGGTCTCGCCATGTAGTCTAGCCTGACCTTGAATTCACTATGTATCCCAGGCTGGCCTCAAACTCACTGCAATTCTCCTGCCTCAGCCTCCCAGTTCAGGGATTACAGAAATGTGCTATCATGCCTGGCTAGTTAATTTGTTGTAATAGGCAATGTTTCTCCACTTCCACTACTGAGAGCTTATGCAATTTGTATCCTAGGAAACATTTTTACTCTTACCTCACCTTGTGTATATATTTGTATACATGTGCGTGTATTCGTAAATAAATTACACATGCTTATTATATATACATGTTGTATGTGCATATTTCACATCAGAGATATGTCTTTATAACCTCAGATTTCCCAGTTCATGAATTCCCTCCAAGTACATTAATATGCACTTAAAACCATGGATTATATTTAACTACCAGACTTATATTTTATATTTCTCATCCTAATTCTTTTTACATCTATCAGCACATTGTTTTAAATTTTTCAAAGTTTCTTTTTTTAAATTTTAATCATTTAAAACTTATTCATCTTACAGTCTCTCTTGGATAGCTCTAATACCTGAAATTCCTTGGGGCAAAATTCTGCTGTTTGACGCTTTCCTAGATTTCTGCAGGTGGAGTGTTCCTTATGTGCTTTGTAATTCTGAAGGGTGAGCTCACCTTCAATAGGCTTCATAATCTGGAGGAATCATATGTGGCCTGGAGTGAGGCTGGGTCTCATCAGGCTTGTTCTTAATCAGTTCTGCTGGGAATATGTTGACATCAGAACATGGAGTGGTTAGGGCCATGCAATTTGAACACCACGCTTATATGAGGCACATGTCTATGATTACAAATCCTCTGAAGAGTCCTTTTCTAGGCCTACACTCAGGTGTAGAAATGCAAGCTTCATTTTTTCTTTGTGCTTGTTTGCAGTTAATTTTTGTTGGCCAGGTCATTGAAGGTATAGCATTTAAACAATCCTGAATTTATGTAAGAGATTCTATCTCAATACCTCTTCCACCTTACCCAATTTCTGAGGCCCTTTCTGTCTTCTGTGTCTCTATGAGTCTAAAAATAAAACCCTCTAGATTTTTGAGGCCATCACCAGCACCCCAGCCTACCCTGCCCCTTTCTCCTGGTGGGATAACTTTTGTGATCATCACTCAGTTTGCAGGTCTGTTCTGGCAGCTGTCTTAATTTTTTTCTTCCAAATCCAACTACCGAGAGTGCTTATTTTATTGTATCTAAAATTTCTAGTATACGTAGTGAGAGAATTTCCAGAGTATCTACACAATAACCAACTAACTGGAAGTCTGTCCGTGGACATCCTATAATAATCCCAAAGTCAACTTGCTCCAAACCATATTGGTTGTCTCTTGCAAATCTGGTCCTACTCCACATTCCCATCTCAGTTTCACAGAGAGTCATCCTGATCACTTCTTCCCTTTCCATGTTCAACCAAATGATCAAGCTCTATTGATTTCTCTACTGAGTGCATTTTGAATGAACCTGCTTGTGACCCAACCTTATATTTATTATGACACCATCATCCTTCCTCAAGGGTATCAGCTCTCAATCATCCCATTCTTCATCTACTCTTTATACAGCAGTGAGAAGAATCTTTCTGTAATCTCAATCTGATGATTCACTTTCTTACTTAAAACCAACAATGACTTTCCATTGCTCATTAGGTAAAACAAAAGTTTAAACATCTTTAGATGATACACTTTATATAACTCATTTATTCTATCAGTCATTAATTCAACAAAAATACACAGAACTGCTACACTGTACTTGGAATGAGCATCTCCTGTGCATTAGTTTGCTAGACAGTCGTAACAAAATACAGCAGATTGGGAGCCTGAGACAGCAGTGTTTTCTCCCAGAGATGGGGGCTTGAAGTCTGAGCCTGAGGTATTCACAGGACTGCTTTCTTAGAAGGGTTCCCTCCTTGTCTTTTAAACAGCTGTCCCCTTCCTATGTCTTTCCACTGTGTTTGTCTGCGTCCTAATTTCCTCTTCTTATTAGGATTCCAGACATACTGGAGTAGGGCCCACACATAAGACTCATTTTACCTCTTTAAAGGCCCGATTTTCTATTAGTCACATTCCAAGGTCCTGGGGGTCATGTCCTCGATGCGTCAATCTTTTGAGAGACAAAATTCATTCCATCACTCTGTGATGAACTGAACCTCTCTTCTGGCATTTGCTAGTTTCTATTCTGCTTTCCAGTTAGTTCTCTGTGCCTAGGGGGCTCCTTCTTACCTAGTGACTTTGCTAGCACTGTTCCCTTCACTTGGCGTGATCCCCCTCTGCCACTTCACTCAGCCAAAGGCTAGGTCTCAGCTTCAATGGCACTTCCTCTGAGAGATAGTTCCTGACTCTCAGAGTAGGTTAGGACTCTGCTTTTGGTGTTTTCAGCATCCTTTTGTACTACTTCTCATAAGTCTAATTAAATGATTATGTAATTACTGAAATTCCTCAGTCCTATAACGTTATGAATTATTAGATGCACCACCATTTCAGAACATTTGTAAAGAGAGGAGAAAAATACTACATGATCAGTTAGCTACACTCATAATAATGTTGCATTAAAAAACCACCCTGAAATTTGGTGGCTTAAAACAATACGCATTTATTTCTCCTCATGGGTCTCTGTGATTTGCTGCAATTCATTTTTGAACTCTGGGCTCCAGGCTACTGCCTGTATCTCCACATTTTCCACGGAACAGTGTCTACCCGGACCATATATTCTAGTGGTGGATGAAAAAGGTTCAAGAGAGAACATGCAATGTCCATTAAAGGTTTTATCTTGGATAGTGCACACTGTGAGTTCCACACAATTCCATCAGTCAACTGACACGTCACCCACGGCCAAGCTCAATACCAACAGTTTGAGGAAAGTACTCTGTTTCCTTGAGAGAGAGGTACTGCAAAGTATAAAAGATCATATGTAAATGTATAATTCTATAATAGGAGGAATTGGGAGCCATAATTCACTCTACCATAACTATAGTAAAGTATGTACACAAATTTCTATACTTTTTATTTATAATAGATTATTAAAATACATTTATACATTTATTAAAATACAAATATATACAAGGATGTATCATTTCCTTCCACATTATTATCATATCCTCTTAGTCACAGACTAAAGTACTTTCTTTTTTTTGTTTTTTTGGCAGTTTTTTTTGGTGCTGGGGATCAAACTCAGGACCTTGTGCTTGCCAGGCAAGCACTCTAACTACTGAGGTAAATCCCCAGCCCCTCTAAAGTACTTTCTGAAACAGTTTTGATCACCAAGAGTGATGTACACCATTCTAATGACCAGTATTTTATCTCACCAGTGCTTATAACATTAACCTTTTTAACACCCTCAGAACCGACTGTGTATTTTTAGGTATGCAGAAAGTAGTTTTTAAAGGATTCATAACACCTGAATTATAGTCCAAAGTGCATGGAATGGTCGCACTAACTCTCGATCTCGGAAATTCTACAATCAGTTTCTAATGTCTTTAATTGAGCTGTCTAGGATGTGGCAGTCAATTCTTTAGAGTATGTCTCAATAACAAAATAAACACAAGTTTATCCTCTGGTGAATATCTTCTCTTCTTATGAGAACTCATAAGGACTCGGGATTCAGGAAGTCTAATTTCTTCAGCCAGGAATATATTCTTTACTTACTATAACTTTGTCTTATAACTCTGTTTCTACAGGCTTTTATTTTTGTTTTTGCATATACAGTGACTTTCATTTCAAAGCTACCTTGATGTGTAATCATTTGGAAAAAATTTGAAAACGCAATTAGAGATCTAAATTTAAAACTCAACCCCATATGGTGATTGTAAACAAATAATACAACTAAGAGAGACTTACTCAAAAGAGATACAATGTCAAGTATAACACGCCTTATTCCAATGCCTGAGAGCTGCAGTTTCTTGTAATGTGGGTTGAATGGTCCAACCCAAGGTAACATGAGAGTGATCATCTGAAATGATCCTTCTGGGTTTCCCTGCCGCTCCTGCCACCAGTGTAGGAAAGTGACCCCAAGAGCACAATAGTGAGTGTCCTTTTGCCGGGGGCTAAAGTGGATCAGACCTCCTTTCTTCTGTCCCTGTAAGGATCATACAGAATACATCAGTCATGTTACCTACCTCATCAAGACAGTCTTTTAAGCTGGACACAGCAACACATTCCTGTAATCCCAGCTACTCAGGAGACTAAGGCAGGAAAACTGCAAGTTCAAGGGCAGCTTGAGCAACTTAGTGAGACGCTCGCTGAAAATAAATAAAAATTAAAAAAGCTGAGGATATAGCTTAGCATTCCCTGGGTTTAATGCCTGGCACTGGGGTGGGAGAAGCCTTCTAGAGAGAGATATCAATTCAGAGAGGACCAAAGTGTGGGGAATGGGGGCAGATCTAAGAGAAGAGGACTTGAGCACTGGATCTTCACAATCCTCAAAATGATGTCGTAGAACCTTTCGACAGCTAAGCCAAATTGTATGCCTGATTAGTGTGAGTTAATTTCTGTCACTTGCAATCAAATAGAGCCTCTGGACATTGCAAAGTAGTAAATCCCATGAACAACATCATGCTTACATTCACACAACAGCGCAGCAAACAAAGCTAATTTCAAAATAACTCAAGTTCTTCCTTTATTTTCTTGAACACTATGTAGAACTCAGAGTCCATAGCTATCATTAACCCCCAGCCCTCGCCCCATCCAGTAGTTCACAGAGAGCAGCTGCTTCTGCTCCTTTATATCTGTCTCCAAATTCCACTCACATCGAGATAACCTCCTCCCCCAATTTAATCCTTTGAACTTTTGTTCTCTCTCCTTTTTTTTTTCCCTATTCTTATCTCTAGTCCCAAAGAACTTGTCTGTCAAGCAAGACGTACCTCAGAACCCAAGGGGAAGAGAGGCCAAGCAGGCGAAGTGGGGAAACTCCTTAATGAACAAGGGCTGGGCACATCCATGACTTCTTCATGTTTGTCCTCTACCTCCCCTTTTCACCATGTTACCAGGTAAAAAATATGCACCTTGATTTGAAGTCATACATGTTACTTCATATTTGTGTCTTTTTTGTGCTAACACAACAACTTCAATGTACTCGTTAGGTACCTAATAGCAACTTTTAGATAAACAAAGATAAAATTGATGACTAAATGAATTACTGAACTAAAAAATTACAATGCATCAACAAATGGAAAAGTAAGGCATTAAACATATTTGGAAAACTATTATTAGGAATTTTTTCTTGCAATATTGTGGATTGAACCCAGGGCCTTATCCATGTTAGTCAAATGCTTTAACACTGAACTACATTCCAAGCCCTTTTTGAAAAAATTTTTCATGGGAGAGGGTCTCCCTAAATTCCCTAGGCTGGCCTTGAACCTGCGAGCCCCCTGCCTTAGACTCCTGAGTAGCTGAGATCACAGGCATGTGAGGGTGCAGATGACTATCACCAGGCAATTTTAAGTCATGATTAATAAACTGTTTCATACCCATGAGAGTAAAAAATACATTTCTAAAATTCAAGACATTCCTTCACATACATTAAAACATAAAATAAAAAAGGAAGGACTTTAAAGAAAAAAAGTAACATTTCTTTATCTGTTAAAACTTTCAAAAATTTAAATAATCCCAGTAGTAGTTAGAATAAAATTTATTAACTAGATATCTTTGTTCACAGGCAATGGAGACCAAAAGGATATTAATGTGTTTATTGGAAGACGCTGCATGCAGGTTGCCACTAAGCAGCTATTTTTGCTCTCATCTTTGTGAACTATATCTTAATTTTGTTTAATCTATTTATTCTTCATCTATAGGGCTCAGAGTTAGGTTTTGATGGATAGAAACAACTCCCATTCCCCCTGCCAGTTTGTGTCCATATAATGCTGTGAGTTATGTGGGGGTCTTCACCTGAGGAACTTCTAGCAAACTCTTTCCTTGACTGTAGAAAGGGACATAAACAAGAAAAAAAAAAAAAAGTCTCTCATGACCGATTCTAATGGATGAAGAACAGAACAAAGGGAGGCTGAGCTTCAGAGCCCAGGATTGGGAGGTACCCCAGGAGCTGTGCGGGTGAAGAAGCACGTCCCAAGTGTTACCTTGCGGAGGACAGTATACTGACCTGGCTACTCCAGCCCAGATGGACTGAAATGCCAACATTGTCTTTTTGTTCTTTTATTCAAAGCAAAATTCAATGTTCAGATCTGCTTATATTCAGTAAGCAAGAATTAATTCCTCAAGTAGGATTCAGATTCTGATAGGAGGGTAGATAGACATTGAGCATCTAAAAATACAAAGTATTGACAACATCAACAATCAGCTGTCTGATCCTTCCCAAGACCTCCGTATTATGGGTCTCTTTTTCTTAGTATTTGTTCTCAGAGAGCTTCTATCTCTCTAAATCTCTCCTCTCTTTATTTCCCACTTTCCAAAAATCCAGTCTTCACATCATGCTTGCCCTGTCACCTTGCACCCCTACTCCGCGCCTTCATTACCTGCGTGTGGAACCAAGTCAAACCAGCTCTTTGTGGTACACTTTCAGTGAGAGAGTTTGGGCACAGATGGAGGTTGTATTGGAGGGTAACACACCCATCTAACAGAGAGAATATTAAATGTCCAGTATATCCCACAAAAGCAAATACTACCTTTATCAATATATATGCATCAGGGACCTTGTTGCTGATTATGTTATCTTAGTTTTAGCTGATAGCCTTTTATGCTGTGACCATTTTTCTTTCTACTAGCTTTTTTACAGTCTCTTCAAATTTCTATTAATTTTGTAAGCAGAGTAGTTCTTTGCCCTCTACCCAAAATCCAGCTGTGGTCTACTCATGCACATCTGAGAACTCATTAAGGAGCTCTGTTGATGGATTCTCTACTTCAGATTTCTATCCTCTAAAGCACGATAGCTGAAAATTCGTTTTTTACACGACACAAAGTTTAGGAAGTACTTCCCTTCTTACTAATTTCTTTAAGCACACAGAAAGCAGTTGAAAGCCTTACTCTCTCCCCCACTGCACAAATACTTGAACAAATCTGTTCTTCGATGTTTCTTTCTTACGCTCCTTCTGGTTCTGCTCCTCTCCTTTTCCTTCTCCCTACCCTACACAAAGACTAACCAGGATTTATTCCTATGCCCACTATTCACATGAAGACTATGGGAATTGGGGAAACTGAGCATCAGGCAATTGGACATCCAGCCCCAGCTCTATAATGATTATTATTAGAAGTATGTTTTCCAGCCGCTTCCTCTGAAGTTTGGGACTAAAGCTAGGTAGAGTTTATCTATAACACAAAGGTGTTACAAAGGCCAAATTGAATGACAATAAAACATGACATCTAAGAATATAACCAGTGACTAGAGTGTACTAGAATGGATACTAGATAGTGGATTCGGACAGTGGAAAAGCCACGAGAACAGGACAAGGACCCAGCCGTGTTTCTCTCTGATAGAAAGCAAGGTTTCAATGAGCAAGGAATCCAGAGACTGAGGTTTGGGGAGTCAACAAGGAGACTAGCACTTGAGTTAGAGAGCTACTGGGATTCCTTTCATTTTTTATTTTTTTGTATAGCAGATTTGATCTCTGAGGTTGCTGCAGGTCTGAACTTAAAAGAAATATCACCCTACTGTCACTCCTTTAAGGCTAAAGGAGAGAATAGTTAATTACCTTGTTATATTCATCTCTCCGAATTTTCTACATAGCCTTTTCCCTTAATTAGCCATCATATGAAACTGAGGAATATTTATTATTTATTGCGTGTATTAAATTTTATGTCTTTTCTTCTTAATTTTTAAAATGGGTGAGTTTATTGCTTTCTGTATTCTCTCCTAAAAAAAGCAATATTTTCGTTGTCGTCGCTTTTATTCTTTGTTTATTTGCAGTCCTCAACTGACTTTTCTTTATGTCAGTTATTCTTCATAAAAAGCGAGATGGAGCAACGCTTCTGGCATGCTTTAGAATAATAAGAAAAAGCAAATAGTTTCCCACATGTTTTTCTCATTTTTAATTCTTCTGTTTTATCTTTTCCTCAATTTTAATATGATACCTATAAATGGCCACTCAATAATGGTTAAGTTATATGGCTGTACTTCAAGGCTCTATAATAACTTATTAAAGTATATTTTATATAATGATTTGACTGTAAGATAGCATGACTATAGCAATGACTTATATGCACATGGCAGGTCATTGCTATGCTGCTACATCAGCTCAAAAGAGAACACGATACGCACACCCCTCATGCCGATTTCAAGATTTCAATCTTGATTATATATCTACTGCAACTCATTAAGCTGAGGGAGTTCCAAAAGGGTTATTCATTTTAAGGCTTACTTAACTTGCTTAGGAATTAACAGTTAGCCAAAGTACTCAGAAAGCATGTCCAAATCATTTTTAACTTAAAAATCATCATAATTTTTACGCTTACATAAGACAGTATATCATACACAGTCATATTCATTTTATGTATTTATGGCTTGTTTCTGAACTGTAAATTCCTTAAAAGCAGAGAATGCCTCCAGTCTTTCTTTGTCTCGCACCTCATACCTACATGCTCTACTAATCAGTGCTGTGCTTGAATGGAAAACTGGTCTGTGCATATCAAAAAGATTCACTTAAGAGTTTGCCTCAGCTGTTTAACCTCTCAACAATTTAGGTTTTATTTGGAAATGATGCTTCTAGTGATCATGTAATGTTTCTCAAGATAATTTGGGTAGCTGTGTATGACAAATCTTATACTCCAGTTCTGTCCTACCTAACTTCCTTCTCCCCTCCACACTCTAATTTCTTTTCTGTTTTTCCCACACATTTCTTTCTTTTTTTGTATGTACCCTCTCTTCTCCTCTGTACATTTGAGCAATTGTGGGGGAAATGGGAGCCTGGCATTTTCTTACTGTTAATCTAAAAAAAACATGCTGAAGCGTATTTCTATAACGTAAAGACCCAAAGGATTCTTTTTGTGTGTTTTTGTAGGGGGGTGAATCCGACTAGAAAGAAAATGGATACACTTTTAGAATGTAAAAATTGGATGAAAAGAGGATATATGGGTCAGTTTACTTGTTAAAGGTACTCTAAATATTCTTGATTATGTGTAAGTAAATAATGTAGGTTGGTGTAGTACCAGATGGAGCTGCTAAGAAACTAAAGTGTTAGAGAACTTATACAACATCGTTTTTTCATCGACTATTCTACGGAGAGATAAAACATCTAGAATATTCCCAGTTTGTTGGGAGTTTTTTTTTCATATTTCTGCATGTGTTCCTCTATAAAACATTTCAAAATGTAGCTTGTTATTGATTCTATCGTACTAAAGATCAATCAAACCATCATTTGCCAATAAATGTTTTATTTCACATTTTCCAAGTCCTTTCCAGGACACCTGCATTTATCTGTAGTTCCTTCTTCTTACAAGAGAAGGTGTGAGATGCTAAAATCATCTCTCAACATCAAAATTACGGCTGCCAGGCCCTGAAGGCCCAGTTGTTGAGATTCTCTAGTCTGCAAAGGGAGACTTCTTAACTAAGTAACATGAGTTTGTAACTAAGAAAAAGAAAGAAGAAAAACCTGCTTATCTATTGCAAGTAAACAGACTCCCTTTGTTGCATGGTATGCAATTAGATGCACTTGAAATAAAAGGTAAGTTCAATCAGAAGTCTGCCAGATGAGAACGTACTATTTTAAAACAGAGAGTGTCAAATGTCGTTTTTCAACCCGCCACTGAAGGGTATTTCACAGGTAATTTCTGAGGGCTGGTGTTGGCTAATTATTAGCTACCATACCCTGCCTCCCGTTCTGAGCGACTATCTCCTGGTCGAAAGACCCAGCTAGGAGTGTTTTGTTTCATTTGTCCTTGGAGTTTTTATCATCAAGAAGGTGGACTGAGCCAAAGTTAGAAGAATTCTGGAGCTAAGCAAAAAGCGACACGTTTAACAGCCCCCATTAATTGGGGGCTGCTACATGATTAATTTGAGAAAAACAGAAGAGACCGATTTCTTTACAACTCACAGTTGGACGCAGCACACTAAAAGTAATCCTGTAAATTACATTTTAAATCTTCAACATATTCCGAGCAGATAAAATAGTGGCATGATTGACCAAACTCCTTTTAAAAGTACACATATTACGATGCATCATAGTTATAAACAGATGGTATTTGGCCTCCTTCCTATTCTCAACATTTGGAATTTCTAAACTATGTGAATTAAACAATAATATTTTATAAACATACAAGGGATTTTGCTCACTGCTTTGTTAACATAGAAATTATACAATGCTGACATTTATTTAAATTTTAAAAAGTAAACAACAGTGTGCATTGAAATAAAGCAAACTAAAATCAACATAGAGAAGTATGTTGTGTGCAGATTACCTACAATGGCAGTGGCCTTTTTAAAGGAACACATAATGGGTAGAGGAACAACTTGTAGCGTAGATGGGCCTAATCCTTTCACTCCAAAGGCTCATTTAACACCTCTCTGTAAACAACGGATATTTATACCATAATTGGCTATTTGACCATCAGTGTGGGTTTACTATGTAACCTGCTATTATGGAGTTAAAAGAAATTCCCCTCCATTGGCTCTGCAGCTTTCATAGCAGTGAAAGTGTCCTCACAGTTTTAAAAACACTTACACAAATAGGAATGAGTCTGACACTTGTACTCAGAAGGAGAAACATTATCATGATATCAATAAGTATGTGTTTTTTTCTTTGGGGGGATATTATTGCCAGAAAGAAAAGGAAACGTATCAGATCTTAATGTCATTTCCTGAGATTCTTTTCTAAAATTAACGCCTTAACCCTTTAACCACAGTTTGGAAGGAAGGCTCATCTGCTGATTTGATGTACAAAATAGAAGGCACTTGGTTTCCAAACACTAGTGTCAGATTTGCAAAGTTGTGTGGTGATGAATAAATAATACATCAGATATTTCAATCTGTTTTATGATTTTTGAAAACCCTGATTATCATTGTTTACAGTTTCTTCTAAGTACACTTCTCCTGTATTCTTGCTCAGCTTTCCAAGTGAATTTACGCAGGCCACTCTCTCCCAACCTTCCTCTATCCCGGGGCTGCTCTTCTATTTTAGCCAACCCACGCATCCGTATCTTTAAAACTACAGGTTGAGGAATATTGCAAGTTCTAGGGGGGAAATCTTGAGCGATAGATATCAGGGATGGTTCCCAACAACGTAAGTTAATGCATCTTGTATTTAGCCACCGTGTGCATCATTTTTGCATATAATCTCTACTGATGTAAAACAGAAAATTCTGCTACAAACTAATTGGATAGGAAGCCAAGAGGCACTCTTGAAATCAGGATAAAGGACATTTTTTCTCTTTCACATACGGTTCTAAATGTGTACATTCGGGTAAATCTTGAATGACAAATAACAATACTCGTGTGGTGGAGGCTTTAAAACAACCAGAGGTTCCAAAACATTAAAACATTTTCCTAAGTTTTTCAAAAACTTAGAGAAAACGACTGACAAATTAATGCTTTTAAATAGTCTACTGCCAAATCCTATTTAAGTACTCTTTCCCTCTCCTAAAATAACCAATTGGTGGATAAGAGGAGACAAAGTTTGTAATCCAAAATACAGGCATGAAGTGTGACAAGAAAGGGCCCGGGGCGTGGGACTCAAATCACGCGACCGACTATACCGAGAGCCAGAGCGGCGGTTTAAATTTATAGTCGGAAGCTCTGCCCGTAGCGTCTCAGGGTCCCTCTCCACTTCCTCCTGGGGCTCAAGTCAAAAGAAGAAAGAAAAGAAAAAAAGGGGTGTGGAGAGGAGGGTGCGTAAACCAGTCTCTCCGGTTTCGCTGAGCCCCTTCCCCGTCTTCCCTCACCGAGGGCCGAGCCCGGGGACCCGAGGAACCCAAGGCGAGGACCCGGGGGGAGCGGGCTCCGCTCCTGCCCGGCCCGGTCCGCGAGCCCGGGCACGGCCGGCCGCCCGCCGCGTGTCAGCGGGGCGCGCGTGTCAGGCGTGAGCGCCGAGCCCCGCCGCCGCCGCCGCCGCCTCCGCTCTCGGCTCTGCGCTGTCCCGGCGCACACGCGGCGCGGGAGCCGCGCTCCGATTCGGGTCCCGGCGTCCCCCGCTCCCCTCCGGCGGCCGAGGCGCGGGCGGGCCGGAGCGGGGCGCCGGGCCCTCGGGGCGGCTCCGCGGTCCCGGGCGCTGCGGGCGCAGCCGCTCCGACCGGGGCACGCGCCGTCTGGGGCCCGCGGGGCTGCAGGGCTGCGGTGCCCGTGCGCGCCCCCGGCGGGCGAGGCAGCCAGTCCCCGGGCCTGGGCGCACGGTCGGAGGCGGGCAACTCGAGGAGCAGGAGGGAAGGACAGAGGTGGCAAGCCCCGACGAGGGACCCTTAATTACAGATGAAACGCCAACAAAACCGAACGCCACATTTTCCATGTGTCAGCTGACGGCAGGACAAAAGGAAACACAACGCGGAGGGTGTGTGTCGGGGTGGGGAGGCCCCTTCTCACCCCCTTTCCCTTACAATGTGTGCAAATGTAAAATGCATTAGGTAGCGACTGGGGTAGGTGGTGCCCGGGGCCAAATCGCAGCTGCGAGCTCCGTCGTGTAGGAGGACAGTTCGCTGATGCACCCAGAGGTCCGGAGAGCCTCTCACGAAAAAGAGACTATAAATACTCCTCTCCAGTATATTTTGAGTCTTTAAAACTGCATTACTCATACATTTTTAAGTTTTAAAATTTGGTGTTTAAGTGTTGCAATTTATTATCGTCAGTAAACTGCGCGCGCATACACACCACACACACACACACACACACACACACACACACACACACAGTTTTGGAATTCTGCAGATCCCATTTTATTGGCCTGGTATCACAGCATTAGATATGGCAGGGGCGGGGTGGGGGGACAAACCGAAAGCCAGGAAACAGAGCTGCCAGACAGTCCAAGTCCCCCTCCATGACTCTGCGACTCAGAGGAAAACGGAGAGATGTCTGCTTTGATTCCTTTCCTTCTAATGAACCAGGATCTCAAAACGATTTCCACCTTGTCCCTGGAATTTAATGCACAGGCTTAATTCCAAGATGTCCTGAACCCCGCATAGGACATGGAGAAGCGTATAGTCCCCAAAGCCCACTGATGACGATCACAAACCTCTGGTTCTGCGGCCTTATTGCTAACACTAAAATCAGGGAGCTGACCTGAGCCAGCACACATAGCAACCTCTGTCTTCTTTCCCTCTGGTTGCTGGGTCAGCTTTAGCAAAAGAGGTATTTGTGTCTTCGTTAGCAATCGGTTTACTTTCAGCGGACACGAACTATGCACCAGGTTGAAGGCAACAAGGCCACAGCACTTAGTCATTTTACCAATCTTCTTTGTAAGAGAGGATGTCTTCCCACTTCTGTGTGTAGTTTTTTTTCCCCACCAATGCCATTTTCCTTACAGCATTTTGAAGAAAATTTTTCCAAGTGCTTTTTCATGTGGTTCCAGTTAAATATTTGCCCACATCCTAAATCACACTTGCCTTCAAGATTAATAGCTGCATATCAGTAATTCTTAAATACCTATGATCCATATTTTCAATTTAAGTGATCCTAATATTGGCCAGGCATATGCCTTAACCAATACATGTGCAGACTGGCTGCCAACCGGTTGACAGTCTCAGCACATTCTCACTAAGAACACGATTGAGGTCCCTCAACAGTTGAAGGCAAAGCGGCTTCCTTCTTCGTGACCTTTCAAGGAAGTAGATTAGCAGATTCACAAAATGATGGAAATTACACAAGGTTTCAGTCCTCTCCCCTCCTTATACATATTTAGGGAAACTTAAATTTTCCTTTTAGGTGTCTAACCCTTCTATGATTTAGCCACTCTCCACTTTTTGGCTTTATCCTTCAGTAACATAAATAATGTAAAAGAACAAATTAGGAGTTTTTCTTTTCTTATAGCTTGCCTGTGTTTGAGTGGATCATCCTGTTGCAGTTGATTTAGGCCAGTTGTTGTTAGTTTGTGTTTTTACCACCCACCGAAGAGCAGCACAGAGTTTAGTTTATATTAATAAATGATGTTCATGACTAGGCTTCTAAATGCCAGAGTTATGATTTATTTTTTTAAATGGGCAGAGAAAGGAGAATGGCAATAAAACTAGCCCCTAAATCATTCAAAGTCTTTGGCTTCACACATGTATGTGGGATTTTAGGGGTCTGCTTATTTTTGAACGTACCTCTTATTTCTCCTTATTACCATGGACTAAATATTTTTTGACTACCTTTGTTAAAGCTTCAAACCCTGTTTGTTATAATTTGAAGGATAGAAGGCATTCTATTTTTTTCTACTTTCTGAGTGTTTATAACTGTCCCTACTTATCCCCCATTAAGAGTTTCACAATAAATCCCTGCAAAAAATAAATTAAAATCTGCAACTTCAGACACCAAGGAAGAGAACATTAATCCACTTAGTAAAATATCCAGAACTCCCCCTCTCCATTTCAGCTCTTCTTAATGTAACATTTAGTAATTGCAGCTGGCTCCTTATATTTCCCTCCCTCCCTTTTCTTCTGAATCATATTGGCCTTGTTTAACCTTCATTTCCTTTCCTACCCCCCACATCTGTCCACATACTTTTCTTTGACCGTGTTTCTTTCTGTTGCCTTGATTGAAGGCAATAAATAGAGCTTGCTAAGAGCTTAATCCTTTGATAAGATTCATTCCACCTCCTGATTCCACTATTTATGCTTTAGTTTTTATGTATCCTTCAGTTGTACAGTTACTACTCTATATTTTCCTGATTGATCGTTAAGTTATGCTGGCTTTTCAGAGCTCTCCATAATCCTGCAGTAAAGACTTTTTGCTTGGTGCGCTCCCTGCCTTTGGAATGCCTTTCCTGGCAAGGCCACACATCTCGCTTTGACTATGATTCTTAAGTTACAATTCAAAGCTAATTTGTTTAGTTAGGTTTCTTCTATGAGCAGCCCTGTTTCTCACTGTTAAGTGCTCCACGACATTGCTTAGTTGGAGGGTGTGTTGTAAGTGCAAGATGTAATATACTTATATTGTACTTGATTATCAGTTTTCAAAAACAGCTGCATGCTTTGATATCTGAGTAAGGAAATATCAGAAGATAATATACCACTGGTATTTATTACTCTATAATTAAGGATGTGTCAGTGCTTTCCTCTAAATAACTCTATTTTCAGAAATTCATATCTCAAGCATAAATTTCCCTATGAATTACAGTCTAATACTATACCAGAAATATCTTCTTTTAAAGCTATCCCTCCCCTTCCTTTTCTTCATGGGGAAATAAGTTTCAGGATGTAATTTCTGGGTTATCTATTAGGAATGAGAGGAAGCAGGCCCCACACTGCACAGTGAAAGGTACGGCTGCTGTCACCACCTGCTCCTTCTGCGCTTCAGCCCTTCACACCAGGTGACAACATGGGCTGTCTTTTGCAGCCTTCTATCTGTGTGGATGAGCAACTTCATCACTGTAGGATTTTAAAGGCACCATAGAGTCACTTGTTTAGAAACAGGTGCCAGAGTTGCAAATTCTGTATCAGAAATCACTTCTTTTGCACTGCTTTTCTTATGGTCATCTAGATACAAAGAGGGCCAGGTGAACCATGAAATCAATCTGTGCTGCTGCATCAGCAATTTATTAATCCTGCTTCTTCTAATACTGAAGGGTAGAAGGAGGAAAGAGGGGAAATAGATGGAAACAAATGTTTTCCCCTCCTTCCCCCTTAAGGGCTGCTCTATACCAGGTACAGAAAGAGGCTTGAAAAATCTTAGTTTCACAACTGCCTCTACCGCCACAGGACCCAAATGGGTCAACTTTATCATATGCCTTCAGTTTCCCTGTATCTAAAATGGAGAGATCACAAAAACAAATGTTTACTCAGAAGGCCAGAGTTACCTAAATATGAATCCATTATAGCGTAAGACCACAGGCAGTGATGGGGCGCATGACATGGGATAGAGAGACTAAACGCCTCGCTAAAGACGGAATAGTAATGCTGAAAACACATAAATACTGGCCACACTGTGTGATCTCTCATGTCCTTTTCACACTAACAATGTGGGCTACGCTGTCTGCTGTCTTCTGCGATCCTTTGGCGGGAAGAGAAATACAGGAGAATTAGGGGTCCAGCTGAGTCAGGTGCACTGAGCTTGTGTTTCCCAAAAGGCACGTAGGTGACAATGACAACATTCCATGCAGGAAAGGTTTGTAGAGAAAGGCTTTCTGTTTTACTAACGCTCTCTGGGTTCTAGATATGCTGCTATACGATGTCTTAATTTTCTTATTGTTGAAAGGTATCAAAACATTTAAATCTTCAGAAGCAGAGGTCCTCACATTCCCAGAGAAAGAATATACAATTGCATATTCCTATGGGCACCACATCTTCTAGTGTTTTACCTTTGTCTACTATTTAAACACAGCAACTGCTAGAAAAGTCATATAAGCATGTTAGATTTTCTTCTAAGAATCCTTAAGTCAGTTTATGAGAACAATTAGAAACCCTTCCAAGAGTTGAAATTCATGATCACAGACCTATGAGAAAGAATAAGGACTCACTTGATGATGATAGATAATTTGAAGACTCCTGAAGACAGTGACCCTAAATTCCAGTTTAGGCAAATAGGCCAGGTAAGTGAGAAGCCTGGCCCCTGAAGCTGAATGTGCCTCACCTGTGCTAAGAGTCTACTCGGCCTCTTGAAGAGGGAACAGCAAGGTGGGAAACAGCAGGGTGGTAGGAGCTGAGAGCACTTGCGTTCTGCCACACAGCTCTGAATTTTCCAAGATAAAAACACTGGCATCATTTACTTTTGCCTTTATCCTGCTTTCATTACCCTGCAAAGGGGACTTTATAGAGCTACTGTGTTCCATCCCGCACTTGTAATGCCACAAGCACTGGCAGTAGTGATCAGCAGCCCCCTGGAAAGGAGCCTATGGACACTCAGGTCTGCCGCTCTCCAAAACAGGACATCAAGACTGGCGCCCGCCATCCAGGGAAGTACTGCTGGTCAGAGTGGCTTCTGTAACTGTCAGAGGAAAATGGTTTTCTGACTTGAGTGATGGTCAGGAAGTCAACAAATGTTGAGGATGGCCCGGGAGTGAAACTATCCATATGCATCCCAGGCTGGCCTTGAACTTGCGGTGATCCCCTTGGCTCAGTCTCCCAAGTGCTGGGATTACAGGTGTGTGCCACCATGTCCGGCTGTGTTTCTAAGACTTTAATAACCTATATACACATCTTTAAGGAGCAGGTAGAATTGTTTGCATGTTTTAAAACTTTCCCAGTTACATTTTAATGAGTAAGTTTTGAAGTAAGGAATATTACAGAAACAGTGATTGTCCCATATCTCGATTTAGATTTTAAAGTGACAGGTTTAAAACAATGGCTTATAATATACTTTCTCCATTGTTAAACGTAAGATCTGATAATAAATAGGCCCCACTTTTCCAGTGAAACAGAAAAGCAGTTAAGCAATGCTTGTCAATAGTCTATTGAATAAGAATCATAAAATTAAGTCCACGTTAAAGGATAGCATGGCTGGTGCGGTGGCACATGCCTGTAATTCCAGCACTCAGGGAGACTGAGGCAGGAGGATAGTGATCTGGTTGTATAGTAAATTTCAGGCCAGCTGGGACTGTATGGCTAGGTCGTTTCTAAAATGAAGGCAGAAACAAAAACAAACACAACAAATAAACAGGATAGCATGGACCACAATAAACAGGATAGCATAGACTGATTCTATTACCCATAGAAACTGTCTGAGACTTACATGAAATTTCTTTTGTAGCTCGTAATATTTCTGGATAGCAGATGCTTTCTCAAAAACAGATTTTACTTTTAAAAATATCAAACATAATTAACACCTTCAACATAAAATGAAATTTTTGCTTCCAGATGCATCTCAAGGTGTTGAAATTAATCTGCGCAGCCCTCAATGGCTAAGGGTTCCCATTGACTTATGGATTCTACTGCCATATCTGTGTGGCATGACTGAAGAACTGAGAATAAGAACAAGCCATTTAAGTTAATTGCATTTGAAGGATGTTTATTAAAGCAGGAACATCCTGAAAAGGGTCTTGACATATTCCTAATCAACATAGCAAAAGGTTAAGAACATGGCAAAAATAAATGAGTGCAGGGCAAAAATCCTAAACACTTCATCAAGGTTTTGATAATGGCCAGACTTAAAGCTACAGTGGCATCTTGGTTCACGAATTTAAGGCTTTCCATGATTCTGGTTGCAAACCTAATTGGACGGGGACTGAATCAAATTTCCCCCTAAGGTCAACATTGACCCTAACCGCTAAATTGGATGATCCAGTTCTCATCCAACTCAGTTTGTGCTTGAATCGTGGAAAGAATTAAGTTCAGGAACTGAGGTATCACTGTATTCAAAATTAAATTGGCTTAATGATTTCTTCCTTTTACACTATAAAGAAAAAAAATGTATTTAGCTCACAGTTTTAGAGGCTGAAAGTCCATGAGCAGGCAGCCTCATCTGTTTGGGTTCTGGTGAGGTCCTTCTTGGCTGGGTCACAATATGGCAGAGAAACAGGAAGGGGAATTAGCAGCATGCAAGAGGGCCCTTGCTTTATGACAATCTGCTCCAGTAAGAGCTAACTCACTTTCAGAGATCAGCACTAATCTCTCCCCAGGTGATGACCCAAAGTAATTACTAGGCCCCTACCTCTCAAAGTTTCTGTGACCTTTTATATCAACATACCAGGAACCACGCTCCCAGCATAGGAGCCCCTGGGGACACACTCAAACCACGTAAAAACACAGCACACTTGAAAGATGTCTTAAGGTAAAAGTACTATTTTCAAAAACATATCATTGTGACACTTTTCTACCTTCTGTTCTATCTCTTCTGTTCTGCCTCTTCTCTGTTCTATTTAAATGATTTTTTTTTACAAGAACAAAAGCAATAGAACTGTGTGTTTAAAAAGACAAAAATTTTCAAAATATACTAAAAGCAAGAAATAATGGGTGGGGTGTTTGATTTCTCATGACTCTAAGGGAAATAGAAATTAATAAGAACTTGTATTCTCAGTTACCCACTGACTTCAACAAAATATTGGTTAACTTACTAACATTTCACTCCACCATGCCATGGGTATTGAGAGGTCTACGCACACATACACACAAAAGAAAGTTACATCTCTTCAAAAGTTTAGAATTGTATGTTTATAAAGCTTTTTATTGCTTAGATGCACTTTTACCAAATCTGACAGCATAAATAACTTTCATGTAAATTTTTATCTTGGAAGCAATGATGGGCACAGCTGAAAACAAAAATTGATTTCAATTTATGGGTGTAGGAAAAAACTCATACAAAGAGAACTTTCAATATTATATTTGCCAAAATCAGAAAAATATTTAAATGTTTTGGATGTAGTCTCTGAAAGATATTTAATGGGTTTTTTGCCCATCAGTTAGTGAGAAAACATATGGATAGTTGTTGTACATATAAGATCTTATCCGTTGTAAAATGTGAGCCCACTATTTTCAGGCTAGAAAAACATAGTAAAACTAAATACCATTTCTTGGCTGTGAGATTTACATTATCTTGAGAAGATGTCTTCTATGATACAGCACATTTCTGATTGGTTTATTTTATTAGACGGTATAAAGTATAACCCTGCCCAAAAGAAGTGTCTATGAACATTTTATCCATACTCATATCTTTAGTTCTGCCCTCAAATGGTGCATCTGTTAGATCCCAAGCTCCACAGACTTGGCCAGGAAGTGACTTCTGAAATAGTTCTCAAACCCTTTGTTTTATGAGTGAGAAGGTAATTTGTTCATTGACTTCCCAGTAAGTAAAGACTAGAAGGCCCATCGTACACTCTGGAGGAGGAGAAGAGCAATAGAATTACTTCTTTGTTTCTACTTCTTAGTCTTTCTGTTTCGAAATTCCCAGGCCTCATGAATTTTGAACTCCTGCTTGCTTCAATCTGCAAGACCTCCTCTATCCCAAGGGCTATGTGTGGCTTCCAAATCTTTATTTATCTCTTCCTTTTGGTTTTCCTGCCTCTCAAATGGGTCCCATTTGACTTCAGCGCCACTACCTATTCTAATTCCAATGCTTGCTAGACCACTCAGTCCACCTAGAAGCCCAAGAGCCAGGGTTGGCATTTGTCTACCCACCTCTCCCTGTCTGATTCTCATCCTGTGGTGTATAAAACTTATTCATTTGAAAAGCTAGGAAAGTTACAATTTACCTGTCAGTAAACAGAAGATGGTTTATCAACAGACTTTACCTTAATGACTACAAATGTTTATTTCCTGCTTTCCAGAATGCAAAGAAAATCTTGGAAATGTCATAATATCTTACAAACATTTGCAAAACAGATCCTTGTTCATCCAGAAAAGAAACAATTGTATTCGTTGTCTCTGACACATGGAAAACATTCAGTGAGAAACATACAGAGAGATATACACGCTTATACGTAAATGAATATGCTAATTAAAAATTGCAGTGGGCACTTTATTAAAAATTTATTTTACAATCTAGATGTTCAAAACATCTTTATATCAACAAATACAGCAGTCTGACTATTGGAATCATAAGTGATTTATCTTGAAAAGGTTATACTTGCAGCAGGATGCAAATATCTTTGAAGAATATTTGTATCAAAATTACTGGCTTTATTAGAAGTATTTTGATCTCTCTATTTTTATCCCTGGGAAAAAATGAAAAAAAATTATCTCAGTGTTCATTTGATAGGTGAGATGGCTCCACTGACTGTATTTGCTATGTCTGTCCGAATTACAGCTGTTTATCTCGCAACTTTAAGATTAATTAAATGCAAATGTAACTCTGGGAATCATGGGAATACCTGCCAGACCCCTTATTAATACCTTCACTTAAAAACTCCTGTGCCAGAGAGTCATTAATTTGCTAAAAGAAAAGTGCTAAAGCAGCCCTTTGCCCACAAACAATTCTGCAATGGCTGCCCAATTAGTCTGGTAGCATTCTGATCCTCCTTTCAGGCCCTGTGGCCCTTTGAGGACACAAGAAGGCTCCGATGATAACCTGGCAACCTAGGTAGAAACCCAGCCAAGTGTGAGCGTTTGAAGCTGCAGTTTGGCTGCCATCGTGTCGGCGAAAAGAAAGAATTCAGGCACCATGTCATCCAGTACAAAGGATAAAAACGGATTCAACCGGAAATTCAATGTGGCACCACATATGGGATACATGAGTGCAGTTATACAACAGGCCACATATTTTTTTTTTGAACAGTCTCCTACATGTGATGCCGAGGACATGTGTAACCATCATAACGTCTCTAGGAATCTGTATTTAATTTGAGTTGGGGTGGTGGCAGGGATTGGAGATCTGAAGCCGCCACAGGTTTGTGGCAGATGGCTCTGTGTCAGCTATGACAAGCAGCCAGGCTCAGCTTCCTCTGCAGATTTTCTTTTCTCTCTGATCAGGTAAATATGGGCACACTCTGGAAAGTTCTTCAGATTCTGCCTTAGGCTGCAAGTTTGTGACTTAGCCCATCTGTCACAAATCTTCCCTAGGTTCTGCTGTAAGCAGAGACCTGAATTTACTATGCAGGGCTGCCCAGGAAAACGGAGCCATTTCACCCTGTAACAAGGGGGAGGGAGAAAGAGAAAGCAATGAAGAAGCATGAACAACTGAAATACCAAAGCAGGCTGAAAATTCACGTTGCAAATTGGCATCGCTTGCGTCAATTGTGCTTCGAAAGCCACCAAGTAAATGGTCTTGAGTTCCATCACCTTAGGAAATCACAGAATCTGATTGGTTTACAGTATCCCTGTTGCCGACCATAGGAGAAAGCTACTGTGTTTCTGCAAATGGGTACATACTACTGCTCACATATTTCCTGGTTTATGCTAGTGGATGACAGCTATTAGAAGTTTATCATGCAACTTCTAACTTTCATAAACACAAGAAACACAACACTCTTACTACAGTTTTTGCTAATGCAAATTTTACTTTTGAGTGGTGAATACACAAGATAAACGCCCTTACTATTACGTGGAATTTATAAAGTGCTCCACATTTACAAATTATTTCATTACAGCAGTACCTCAGGGGGTAGAAGCTTTTATGAGTAAAAAAAAAATCTCCCAGATTTGCAGATGAGTTATGTAGGGGCCAAGAAAGCACCTAGAGCCAGGCTGCAAATGAGGAGCAGAGAAAGACAAAACCCCTCACAGATCTGTACAGGCCAAAGCATATCTATGTGCTAAATGTTTTGTTTTGCTTTTATTTTACTTAGTTCGAAGGAAAACCAAACCAAATAAAATTGAGAGAGGAAGTGAAAGAGCAAAAGGGAACAAGGAGAAGGAGAAAGGACAGAAAGGTAGCAGGAGAGAAGTAAAGAGAGTTTGAGACTAAGAATTTGCCTTAAATTATGCGAGTATAATTGAGAGATTTTTACAAGTTTTTAAAATGTCACAAACATTTAAGTTTTCATTTTTAAGGAAAAAGTAAGGACTTTGAAGAGGTGTTAATACCAGCGAGGAACACCTTGTTCATGTCTAAAGTATAAGTTCAAATTAAAAGGGCACTCTAAAGTGACCAGTCTCTTGAAGGAGACCTGACGTGGTCTGGCTGTGGTTCAGATAAATGTAGCCTGATATAATTAAGTCAACCACAAATGGCTTTTCTGGGCATCGAGTCTGAATAGTAAGCTTAATCATTGTTTGGAAGTAGTTTTAGGCAGAAATCTGAAAATTTTTCTCTTTTCCAAATAACAGCAGATTATAAAGGTCTCTTGGATGTTGACTGTGATGAGGAAAGCAAACTAAAAATCAGCAACTATCATCTGAAAAACCTTAAAAATAAAACCACAGGTCACTCTCAGAAAGCAAAAAGAATAGTCGCAGTGTCAGTCTCAGTCTGTCTGTCTGTCTGTCCCTCTGTCACCGTTGGTCAATTTGTGAATAAAAGTAAATGAGAAACAGCACGGGGATGAAATCTCTTCTCTGGTCCTGGTGATACCTACTTGACACAAATGCTTCACACCTGTTCTATTTTCACTACTGGTAACGAGTAACTATTGTTTTTTTCCTAAAGCATTTTAAAATAAAATGATTAAATCATGAAGTACCAATCTCAGACAACTGCTGAAAATTTTCAGTAAGAAAAATCATACAGTAAAAGTGAGGCAAAATAATTCTGCTTTGTGGCACAGAGTTGCCTGAGTAGGAGAGGGAGAAATACTGTCAGTGCAGGAACCCGATTCTTGGCTGATTATTTTATGATTTCTTCTAGAAACTTGTGTCTAGGTAGGCTGATGGGTATAAAAGAGCTCCCTGTCCAGGGTGAGGCAAAGCCTACTTCTCCTGCACAAGTTCACGGTCCATGCATCTGCCTGACCTCAGAAAGGACGTGTCCTAACACTACAGGAAAGTTACAGTCAGTGACCACACCATGCATGTAAACTTTTAAAGAAGTAATCTTAAAGCTTTTAAGTTGGGAAAATGGTTTTAGATTTTTAAAGATTATTAAGAAACATTTAACTTTTGCATGCATTAGATTTCTCTAAAAATTCTAAGAAAAATGTGTGTACGAGACAAAGAGAGATTGGAGGGTGGAGAAAGACACAGAAACAGAGAAAGAGACAGAGACAGACAGTCAGAGAGAAACAGAGACAGAGAGAAAATGAGTGCACACTTGCAATCGCATGAGGAATTTAACCATCTCAGGCTTAAAGGAATTTCAGGTGAGAAGCCATGGACACAGAGTTTGAAGTAGAGTCACTTTAAGAAAAAAAAGTAAATTCTGTGTCTGCTTTTTGGTTGCTAGCATTCTGTTTCAGATCCTGCCTCAAGTTAGAGCCCCAAAACTCTCACTCTTATTGAAAGTATAATGTCTCATGTGAGAAGCAAGCCAAGTGTTAGTAGCCTTATTCTAGTCATTAAATTTCTAAGTGTGAAACCATATGAAAAAATTCTATCCTAAAGTGAACTCTATATGATAAGAAGTTGAGATGATTTTAAAATGTAAACTTTTAACAACAAAAAAAGAGTAAGGTGTAAAAATGTAAAAGGAACAAATTGAAGGATTCAGTGACATTCTATCCTCTTAGATCTTAGAAGCATATGTTTTACAAAAGCAAAGCAGCACTGTCCAATGGAATAAATCTTTACAAAAAACCCCAATTCTCATTCCAGAACACACAAAAGATCCTCTTTTACTGCATAAGGAAAGTAGGTGAAAAGTTGCCTTGCAGAAAAGAATTCTATAGCATTGAGTGAAAGCAAATGGTACCAGAATAGTGTATATTTATAAAATATAAGGTAAAAATGATCATAGTTCATTATAGCTGTAGAAAGCATTTTTTTCTGTCTTGGATCTAAATCCCGTTTTAACAAATGAACTAAATCTGTGATCTTTCCTATGATTTTTCTTAAGTCAGTGCCTTTAACATGTCTGTTTTTCCTAAGAGTTGCATTATAAAGCTCTTGGTTACATATGATTTTGGACTACTTTCTTTAATTTTTGAGATTAATTTTTACATATCATATGATTAAGAGATATGAATCAGGGCATATATGAAAGTTAATTACAGATTGATAACAAAAAATCCATAGTAAAACTACTTAAAACTGAATTATCCATATACGTTCTTATACATGAATTACTAATTTAAAAAACTTTTCGATGGAGGACTTTATGATGTAAAAACTACAAATATGTGTAAATATTAACATATCATAACTCACTGAAGTGGCATTTAAGGTATGGGTTATTTTTTAAGCTGTATAAGGAATGATTCTGTGTATTAAGAGCATACCACTAAGCTAACATTCTTTTAGAATTTTTCCAGAAGTTGTTTGTATAATAAATAATTATAGCTATGTTATGGCAGTAACTGCATTAAGATATTTCAACCGGAGATCTGCTTTCTTTTCTAACTAGAGACAACTTGTTGCAGTGACGTTTGAAACAGTTAAAAATTTGCAGATGTGGAGTCACAGAGTTAATAAGGCCTACCCTGAAGCAAAATTTAAAACTGATAAATGTTGATGGTGGAACTATATTTGTAAATACTGCACCAAAAATTCATCTAAAGGGGAAGAATCAATAATTTAACTATGAACTCACTGAAAATAGGTTTGTGTAACAGATGGAAAATGAATCATTTTGTACTAATAATTATTTCCTTAATTTTTATAATCTGCGTATTTGGACAGTCTATCACATGGGAAACTATTCAGTTAATATTTTATACAACCAAAACTGCTCCTGAACTTTAAAAGTGAGGAAATCCTGGGGAAAACCTTGGAGATGTGTCTTCTCTAAGTGATACAATAGTATTGACTCAAGGAGTGACGCTGAGGCCTGGAACTGTGCAGTCAGCATTTTAAACTATTATGAGCTACCTTCTGAACCATTGCCAAGTTAATAGACAATGAAAGATAATGAGCTTGAAATTGGGTGTTAAATTGCATTTTTGGTTCTCTCCCTTTTTCTTGAAGTTTAACTGTTTCCTGGAGAAACAAAGTCATGTTTTGATGAATCACTATGTAAATATGTATTTTAGGATGTAAAAAAAGAAATGAGAGAAAAAAGGACAGAGAATGGTATTTCATGGAGAAGATTATATATTAACATAGGAAAACTAAAATATGCTGGATTATAAAACTGCTAGATTGTAAACTATACTGAATTTATGTAAAACGAAGATGCTACATTCAAAGAATATAAAAAGGTATATTACTCATGGCCTAGAGCCACCTTCGAAACTCATAAAACAGATTTATCCTACTTCAATTAGACTTTTAGAGGGGCCTCTTTGTGTTGTTATTTCAACAACCTAAAATTCTTGACTCAAATAAGGGGAAAAAAGATAATGAATGAGGGAATTGAATGGTGATGCTATTTATATATACTATGTGCCTTTTGGTCTTGCCATGCAGAGATTAAACTGACAGTCTTAATTTTAAAAACTGAGGATTTTTATGTCATGCTATTAAATGGGACAAGGGAAATATTCAACTTTTGAGAGTGATCTTTAAAGTGGTTAAAAAATGAACACCAAACTTCACTAATGTCATTCACCTGAATTTTTGAAGGCTGAAGATTTCATTATGATGGGAGAAAGGCTTATCCTCATTAGTATAATTGTAGAATCTTTCCTTCCTTTTAAACTAATGAGTTACATTAATCCAAGTTCATTTTTATAAGCCTCTTGGGGCTAAATGTAAAGGACAGTCATCTTAGAAAACAATAAATTTTTTAAAAAAGCATGTACTGTGCATTAAGTGTACGTATTTCATACGACCTAGGTTAATACAACTGGCATCCAGTTTAATTAATCCTTGTTAGTGTAACAACTAATATCCCTCCCTAGCATGTTTCCTTTAAACATTAGTATGTTAATTAAATGTTTTTTTTTTTTTTAAGATTTTTCTTTGTACTTCAATATGGCATTTATACCATGTAAGTCTCTTCTCAATAACTACCTTATAGAGATGTTTTCTTATAATATCTGGTCTCTTGCAGAAATTCCGGAGCTTTTTTGAAAGCTGTTCAGGTGTAGAATACAGATATTCAGCTGCAGGAAAAACAGATACATTTTTAATGAAACAAAAACCTCAAAGCACACACTCGATATTAGTCATTTTACTAATTAAAAATGCATATTGCTCTGTGCCGCCTTGTGTTTTACATTATTTAAGCATGATTTTATAAGGTTACCTCAGCTCACAAGGATGTTTAATGCTAAATAAGACTGTGTAGTTGTTCTGTTTAGACATCTCCTTTGGGTGATTAAAATACATTATTCCAATGTAACACAATGCATATGTGATATATTTAGTGATGAGAATTTTTTCAAAGAACTGGTACTATAGTCATATGTACCCTGTACAACAGTTGCATATTATTAACTACTCAATTGTTTAAATAATTTGGTGTGACTTTCAGTCCTTAATTTTTTTCTCTGTGTATATCATTAAAAAAAATCTGTAAGCAATTGTAGCAACACTGACCTGCTTAAAAAACTCCATCATTATAGGATGTGTATGCTAACAATGAAGAATGCTATTTGAAAACTTGTTTTTTTGTTATCTTAAAAGAACAGATGGTAAATATAAGCTTACTCTAATGTATTAAAACACATAAAATTTTCCTTAACACTAACATGTTGACTTGCCAAATAAACAATTGCTCCTGCCTAAGTTTATTTTCAAACTTTCTAATTTAGTATGAATCATGTATTAAATCTCAACAAAGACAAAAGCATGTTAAAGCAGCTACCTGGAAATATTTCAGGATAAACCAAATCTTTGGGACAAAGTGGATAACAACCACAATATACAGCTTCCAACCTAGAGAAGTATTAGAGAGGATAAAAATATATTAGAAAGATATTACTATCATAGCCAGAAAGTAGTTTTGTTTGCCTGAGTTAACAGTATGAGCTCAGAGTTAACTGGGTCAAAAAACATAGTTGGCAGTACGATCCTAAAAGCCAAAGTTGCTCTTTTAAAAGATTTTATTGATCATATATGAATTTCATAGAACAGAACCAACAGCATATGTTTTATTCACTGAATTAATCAAAGCGCAGCACTGCATTTTTTTTTTGTTTTTAAAATACTGTTTAACACATTTTATAATCAGCAGATAAACACATGTAACAACATGGTAAAGTATGGACAGCTTTTCTTAATAATGCTGCAAAGCCTCAGAATGTTCATTTTTCAAGAAATGTTTAAATAAAATGGCAAATACTTAACTTCAGCACTGAAGCCGTAGAAGTGATCGAGGCACTTTTAAAAGCAGCAGAAAAAAATTTACAATCTGTTGTGATGGGGCATTTTCATTTTAAGCTCACGCTTCAAAACAATTTGTTATTATGCAGAATGTAAAACTCTTTTCTTAAAAAAAAAACTCAGGAAGATTACTTTAATGTACATTTTTCTTTTCTGACAAAAAAACCTCAGCCCTCATTCCATTTGATCACAAATGAATACTTCTGTTATTAAACGAACAGGCAAGTTTCACTTTGTGAGAGGGTTTCCCCATGGACACCTACAGCAAGCTCTTCTGTATGTCACAGTGGTAAGGGTTAGGGTACAGGGAAGGCACTGCCAGCCTTTCAATGGCTATGTCAGGGCTACGTAACAGCTATTGATCTGACGCACAATAAACTTTAAAGATACCACTGTCATTTCTGTTGGCTACAAATTATGCAGTGAAATTCAAAACACTCTTTAAAATATGTTTATTTTATGAGAAACTTTGAATTGCATCCAAAATGTTGACCAAAGGCTGAATTTATTTTGAACTGCAGATTTTTTTCAGCCCAAGAATAATTTGAAGTCATGTCAATGTTTACCTTGTTTATTTACAGTGACAAAGTACATGCGACTTAAGCTGTTTTTAAGTGGGTGATGTTTTCCCTATTTTATTATGCTAAACTGAAATTGGTTTAAAGGAAAAGTATTTATTTTGAGCTGCAGATTTCGGAAAAATACTGAGTTCAAAGTTTTCCTCGAGAGTGGATAGAAGTTACAAGATAATACAGTAGAAAGGCATAGATTCTACTTACAAACCATTAGTTTCAGAACCCAAGATAGATCTAAGATTTTTTCTCTACATACATAGGGTAACATTAAAATTCTTATTGTAAGCATGGCTATGAACTACGTTCTACTGTGGTATAAAATATTAATAAAAGTTTTGAGCATATAACCTTGTGATACACTTCGTGAACCAAAAGAAAATATGCACTTTATCCGAAGACATTCAGCTTTAAAACGCTGTGCCAACTGAAAAGCAAATACATATGAACATTCACTTATAATTACATAAAATCAAAAGAGTGAAGTCACAGGCATTTCAGAAAGTGCACATATTATCTGCTTTTTAATAATGGATTTGAATTAGAGTGTTCTGTTCCCCGAAAGAATATCACAGGCCAAGTTACATTTTGAGTCACTGTGTGAGTATGTACCATGCCACTTCCAAAAAACCTCTGCAATAAAATACTGTGCAGTAAGATAAGAATAGCATTATTTGATTTAGGAAGAAAACATTTATAAATATTGGGTATCAACTTTTATTTGTAAATTACCATATTCATGGTTCTTTTCCTAATTCATCAAGAAACAACCACTGTGTCTGCTGGCTATAAAACACTAAATTTTATTATATTCATTATTTAGCAGGAATATTTTTGAAAATATACAAAATAAGCTATGATATTTTAAAACAAATTTATACATTCACTGCTGTAGTTTGCATATTATGTTATTTTGAAAAAGTTCACCTCATGACATAATACAATTATTCATCATTTCAATTCTTATGCACTACCAGTTAAATAATAAATAGAGTTCCAATTGATCTATTGTTAAAATGACTAGTAAATGACCTTTTTATTCCAATTAACAAATCATCTGCTAAATCTATGAATCTTAATATTCAGATCTATT
>PVJO010001212.1:105000-183495 GCA_004026905.1 Hystrix cristata
GCTATAAAAAGTTCCAATTATAAATGTACCTATACTCATGATACACCAAGCTACAATATAAACATGTATCTTAGTAGGAATCGTGGTCAAAGTTTAAAGACATCACTGTATTAGGATCTTTGGGTCGTATGACATCCTTACCAAACTTGTTACTGAAGGATTACAAGTGCACTGAGAAGTTTAAACAGAATACCTTGGACGTTCAACAAAAGGCGGTAGTGTCATTGTTCCAGAAGTCATGGAAAGTGATTAAGATGATTCTTGGACAGTGGACTGAGCTCTGACAAGTTAAAGAAGGATTTTTGGTGGTGACTTGGGAGCTTCCTCTGGGAACACCAAGGAATCTAAGCTACAGGCAGGATACACATGCATAAGTCTTGAAATAAGGCTATAAAGGTCTGGCAGTTCCTTTTACCTGTAGTTTCATTTAGTTTCTGCAGGTTCAATTACATATGGTCAAATGAAGTCTAAAAACATTAAATGGAACATTCCAGAAAAAATTCATAAATTTTAAATTGTGTGCCTGTTCTGAATAGCATGATGAAATCTTGGCTGTCCTACTCTGTCTTGCCCTAGGTGTGAATCGTCCCTTTGGTTTGTATCTGCTGAGTACACAATCCCCCAATTAGTCACTTAGTAGCTGTCTGGATTATCTGACTGTTCTGGTACCCAATGCTTCTGTTCAAATAACCTTCACTTAATAGAGAGGCCCCAGGTGTAAGGGCAGTGATGCTGGCAGTTCAGACACACCAAAAAGCAGCTGTGAAGTGCTTAGTTAAGGTGAGGGGTATATGGGTAGATTTAGTGAGAAAGAAATAAGATTCCTCTAGGCATGTGGAGGTGCGGAAAGAATGAGGCAAAGACAGGACCAAAGCACAGAAGGGTGACTAGAACAAATGTGACTGGTCTAAATCAGTGCTCTCAACTACCTGGGGGTGGAGGTTTGGTTAGCAGTGCAGGTAGATATCAGAATGGTAGGAGTAAGATGTGCCTTGACGAGCTTAATTATGATACTCGTCATCATAATAAAAAGGTCAGGAAATGTCACTATGTGAAATCTCCTTGGAGGGAGGGTTACACCTCACATTGTAAAAGTTGAGAGGCCCTAATCTTTAAAGTCCCTTTCAGTTCTAATCTCTTTTGGATGATTTTATTTTACGGATAAGTGGAGTAAAGCTGGAAGAGGAGACATGGCTGATCAGTGGCAGAGCTGGAACTAGCCTTACAAATTCCCGAGCAGCAATCCTTCCACAGCAGCAAATGCCTGTGGGGTTTTTTTCCTTTTACAAAATGAAACCATTTAGGCAAAGGGAAGATATAGCCGGAAAAGCTCACTAGTTGGATGCAGATATTCACTCCCCGATGTGCTGCTTTCTGTCAGACTCCTGTTCTGATAGGCACTTCAGGAAACAGGACTGTAAAAACAGGCAGGCCTTCCACCTCGGGCCTTTACTGGGGAAAGTGTCAGTTTGATCATATCGAAATCTAAATCATGACCATATACAACTATGGGAACTCAGAAAGAAAATACCAAAGCATCGTACAGCAGCTATGTTCTCAGATCCATCTGCAGGAGATATTCGCTGTCCTATACAGGTCAGTACAGATCCAAGTCTTACGTGCATTTATGGGCTTTCAAAATTAGGGTAGGTTTCCAATTTTAGATTTGTCTATTAATGTCTTGATCTTTTGAACTGATTTCCTCATGTCTTTCCCAAGTGCATATTTCTCATAAACTTTGAAGACAGTTTGTGAAAATGAAAGTATTTGTCTCTCAGTAACGTTTAATGCATAATTATAACTTTTGAGAACGATTTCTTGAGAGCTGTTCTGGGAGTTGTATTCCAGAACATATTATCTCTATGGTCTTCCCCATGGTAGGATGGCAAAATGATCTTGCCTTGAGAGTTGTGCTGAATCTTCTGGTTTCAGGAGAAAAGATAAATGCTCCACTTACAGAAGCTGCAGGAATAGAGTAGAAGCCAGAGGATGGCACTCCTGGGAGTGACCAGGGGAAAGAGACTGATTCTCACAGGAGATGATGAGGAATGAGGGCGAGCTGCTACCAGTTACTTCCACTGGAGACTCTCCTAACAGTTTGGGAGGAAGAGCACCGGCAGAAGGAACAAATCTCTCTTTCAAAAGGGAAGGACCGCTGTGTAGGCCTGAAAGGAACTCTAACCTGGTCAGGAATCAGTGAGAACTAGACTAGGGAAGCTTAGCCCTGCAACTAAGAAGCTGCTGCCTGCACCTCTGGCTCTGACTGTGTCGGGAAGTCCTATTTCTCACCTCAGTGTGTCCTCTGGTCAGTCCCACAGGCCCGATTACGGCCATGTTGACCACGGTGTAGTGTGGCTGTCCTTTGCAACAGATGGAATGAATACAGGGCTACGAAGCATTGTGGTAGTGAAGGGGACAGGAAGATACAGGACAAGAGGCAACACTGGAGTTGGATTTTGCCGGGTAGAGAGAGTGTGTGTGTCTGTGTGAGAAGAATGAAACAATGAACAGCACAAGACATGGGAGAACCTCACTTGCTACAAAGGAGATCTACATTTATCCTGCAGAAAATCTATGGACACATAGTTATTAATGTTACCCTATTATGAGGCTCTTCTTGGATGCATGGATTTAGAAACACCAGTAATAGTAGGTGGAAGCAGTAAATATCAAAGTATCTAAGAGGAAGAGACCAATCTGAAGCCACCGTAGAAGTCAAAAGTCCCAGAAATGAGGGCAAGAACTGGAGAAGGAAGAGAAACCGTGAGGCATGTGATCAAGAGTGACCTGTTGACTATGAGATGGCAGAGAAGGGATAACTCTTGTCTTCTGTTTTTACTTTCTCAGAATTATTTCTACAGGATTCATTCTCTGATGTGAAGTTACTGAGACAAAGAGTGTATTAATTTATACAATTCAGAAAAAAAATAATTTACACTGTGTTACTTTTCCTCGTTGCCAAGACAAAATACCCGACACCCAAAGTTAGGGGAAGAAAGGTTTATTTGGCTCATAGTTTGTGGAGGTGTCAGTCCACAATCAGCTGGGCCTGAGGCAGAGTGGCGCAGCAGACAGGCAGAAGGCAGCAAGGTAAGCAGGGTGGGGGTAGACAAGTGTCTTTCTGTCCCTTATGTCTTCTTATTCAGGCTACCTGCTTCAGGGTGGGTAGCACTCCCACCCTTAATCCTAGCATCACATCCTTGATCCTAGAAGAACTATGCCAAACCAATCAGGGGTGTACCACATACTCTAGATCACATGAGGCTCTGGGGGAACATCCAGACACAGACCACAAGACACTGCCATCATCCTACATACAAATGTTGCCCCACAGCTGACTAGTTGTAGTGAAGATATACTTTCAGTTTATCTTTGAGTTATACTTTAGTTTAGCTTTGATTAACACAGTTGGTCTCTCATAAATTTTTTGTATTTATATTTATTTAATTACTGGTAAAATTAAAAGATTTTTTCCCCTAAAATTTGATTTAGCATTTTTTCTTCTGATATCATCATCTTTATTATTCACTAGCTATATGGCTTTGGGCAAGTTATTTAACTTAAACCTTAGTGTTCTCCCTTATACATGGGGAGAATACTCATACCTGTTATGGGGACTGGTGTGATAAAATGAAATACCAGAGGAAAAGCATCACCTTGGCTTGGCACAAAGGTGCAGTAGATAACTACAATAATGTGTTGGTTATTGAAAACCTTTATATATTTCAAATGAATGCCTTATTTCTTATATGTTCATCTCTACATTCATATAAGAAATAAAGTGGACGTATTTGCCATATATATATATATATATATAGAGAGAGAGAGAGAGAGAGAGAGAGAGAGAAAGAGAGGTGAGAGAGAAGGGTGACTACATTATACAAAATTTCTTTCATTTTAATTATATAGACATTATTAATTTTATCCAATTTCTCATTTTTGCTAAGAAAAAATCAGATTTTGTTTAGTTAGGATAAGTATATTATTAAATTTTGTCATTCTAAGTTTTTCAGATGTTATAAAATATTATATATATATGAAATGAGTTTATTTCTGAATTCGTCATTTCTGCTCAGTTTTTACTTTCATGTTTCTGAATCTATAATGTGTGTGTGGTACTGAGGTTGCTTGCGCCCAGGGCCTTCACACTGAGCCACATTCCCACCCCTTTAGTTTATTCTCCTTTCTTTTGAGACAGGGTCTCAAAGTTGCCAAGGTTGGGCTCAAACTTGTGATCTTCCTGCTTCAGCCTTGTAAAGCACTCATAAATTTTACCATTTTCTATGTGTCTGTGATCAAGAGGATAGGTTTTCCATCATGATTTCTCTGCAAGTGATTTCACTGATACACTGCTCATTCATTTATTTTTTGTGAATTTCAGAACCACTTTGTGAAGATATATAAAATAATATTCTGGCACCTTAATGGGGATCTTGTTAAACTCAAAAATTATTTTAAAAGATACCACTATTTCTCTTACAGCCTTTATTCTTTCTTGCCAGAAGCAAATACTTGAGTCTTCCTTTCTTTTCTCATTATGTTTTGATGTTTTTTTCATTCCAGCAAAGGACTGAGAAACAGAAGACTTCAGTTTGAATTTCAGATTCTTGGAAAATGATTTTCTCTATCATATTCTTAGGAAAGTAACTACATGCCCATTTCTAAGAATCATATGAAGGTGGCTCTGTCTATGAGAATCTAATTTGCACCCACGCTTCTAGAGTGGAACTAATATAACTCACTGTCTTCTGCTACAAATTGGGGATGTTATACTTGTTTGAGTATGTAAACTACTAGATTGCTGTAAGGGTTGCTTATATGCATTATACAATAATGTATTCAAAATTTTCTAAAATGTTACAATATAAACAAGAGTATGTTATAATAAAATATAAATGTATAAACATTTTTTGTTTCTCAACAAGACTGTAAGATTCCAGAAGGGAGAAATATGTTTTCTTCTCTTGGTATTCACAATACTTTAAATGGTGTAAGAGGAACTTGGTAAATAATTCTATGTTAGCAAATGAATACTGATAACATTTTTTAAACATTACAAAGAAAGGGAGTATATTTAGGAAATGCTACGGTCTGGAAGAGTGAGTTTACCCAATATTACTAGTATATTACTTCTCACATATAAACTTATAACTTAACATTAATCAATTTATTGATAGCTTTTCTTCTGCTGGGCTCCCCCTGTAGTAATGTTTAATTTATGTTAATGTGAGTAAGTGATTTGTGTACCTAGAACCTCCTTAGGATTTTGTCCTTAGTGTAGCCATGTTGCTGAAAATAAGATAGTAGCTGGGAGCTGAGTGAAGGAGGAGGTGGGCGGGAAGGGAGATACTATATAATTATCCAACATTTGACTCCAGAGCTAAAAATCAGGAATATGCCAAGATCACAGTAATAACCACTGTCATGCCAGATACTAACCAGAAGCTTTCCACACACTGTTCTTAACCTTAAATTAAAGGTGAACCAGAAAGACTTTTGTCTGCCAAAACCATAGTTCAGGTTTCTAGTTTCCTTGAGACCTTTCTGGCTGCCTTAATGTCTAAAGCTAAAGTGCTTTTCTCCTACCACGTCTACAGTATGGAAAGAAGAACCCTTATGTAAGTCTTTGGCTCTTCACAGAAAGAATATTTTGTTTAGAATTATCATCTGTGGGAAACTATTAAGTATACAAACACATTCCATTGATTTACTATCTGAAATATTTGCGTTTTTTTTTTTTTTTTAAATCATCTTCCAAGGGCTAACAATGTGACCTTGTTGTGAGAACTGGCCCAACTGAAATATTTGCATCGAGGAGCTTCTAGGCTTTTTGGTCTATTTGTAACATGCAGCCTGACCCAGATGGTTTATGCAGCAGAAAGACCTTTTAACTTTTTGAATAAAAATGGATCCAGATGCATTAAAAACTCACTCCATATACAAACTCTCAAGGGAAGCCTCAGCATCTTATAAATAAAATCTGCATAGTAGTTTAGAAAGCAGTTTCTCCAAATTATCTAATTGTGGTGAAATCCTCATTATATCTCACTGAAGTGAACAGGACAGGTGGTTTTATTATTATTTCCCCTTCCTCAGGTCCTCCTCTTTATTGTACAGATGGGTTAACTGAGGTTAACTTAGAGAGCTACAGGACTGAGGTCCTGGTTTGCCGTTTCTAAGTCCTTAAATCAGTTTCTCAATCTTGGCACTAATGACATTTGAGGTCGGATAAGTCTTCACTGTGGGGCCATCTTGTGCACTGTAGAATGTTTTGGAGGTTTGCTGGCTTCTACTCACTAGATGCCAGGAGTACCACCCCCTGCTCAATAGCTGTGACAATCAAAAATGTCTCTCGACACTGCCAAATGTCCTCTGGGGAAGGAGGGGAAACACTCCTGGTTGACAGTAACTATAATCTTTTCAAAATGCCAACTCACCTGTAAATGATAATCAATTCCATGTCACAGAGACCACTTCCACTTTGTAATGGCTCTGCCTTATGGAACACAGTTGCTAAATGTGTCTTCTGATACCAGGTGAGCTGTTCCCAGCACACAGACTGAGGCAAAACTTTTATGTCTGTGCAGCTCTTTACACAACTGGATAGCCTCACCCGTATTCACGCAGCAATCTTGGACAGGCTTGGTTTTCTCTCGGAGGAGCCACAAACTATGATGTATATCATTGATGTATGGTGGTCAATAACCTAGGTCACCAAATATCTCTCCCCCATTCTTGGCATAGAGCAGAACTGCATTTCTGACCCTCCCTACTGCCAGGCAGGGCCTTGCAAAAGTTCTGGCCAATGACTTGGGTGGAACCTCATGCTCTATTTCTAAGTAGTAGCATTTAATTTCCCCTGCTTGGAAGGAGGAGTTCCTGAGTTTTCTGTGCCTTCTGGTAACTGGTAATGATTGAGATGGTGATTGCTTGGGTCCTGGAGTGACCACAGTGAATACAACACATTCCTGGTCATCTATTATGAACGGAGGATGTGAACAAGAAATAAGTTTTATGTATTTTAAAATACTGAAATTTTAGTTGGGGATTTAGCTCGGTGGTTCGAGGGCTTGCCTAGCAAGTAGGAGGCCCTGAGTTTGATCCCCAGCACCAAAAAACCCCCACAAAAAACAAAAACAAAAACAAATCCAGATTTTAAATTGTCTTTTACCCTACTATAATCTAGCTTATTCTGACTGATGTAAGAACAGAGAAATGAGAAAAATATAGAAAAAAATTACATAAAATTAAGGTGACTGATATTAAAACAGAAAATATAAATAAAAGTATCTAGAACTTACTTATTAGGGTTTTGTACTGAAAAACATCTCTATATTCACTCACTAACTGTTTAGTATTTGGAAATTGCTTCAATTTATGTTTCTATATATCTGATATGGGATGCAAACTGTACTCTTCTATTTGCCAAATTCCTTCATTTGTTCATTCAAATATTTACTGAACACTAAATAAATGACAAGTGTTGTTCGGGATATTTTTCCACTTTACATTGGTTTTAACACCTTTGTTGTGACAAAGACAGAACAAAGCAAGAAGAGATCCCTTTTAAGAACTATGAGGGCGTGGGGTGACATTTAGGAAATAAATCTGAGGTTTTTGTTTTTTCTAGCTTTCTGTTTGCAGAGATTGTCAGAAACTTTTCATATGCCTGGTCAAGAATTTTCTACCACTACCACCTTTTGATTTCTTTCCTATAAAACCTTTTTGTCATCCATATTTTCGTGGATTTTCAGGTAGAGCACAGGCTGAGTATTAGGCTTGAGACAGACAGATGAAGCTTTAGGCTTCCTAGCTGACCACTGGGTGGGTGCAGGCAAAGGTCTTACTCTTCTCAGGTGCAGAGTGGTAATCCTCATTCATGGGGTTGCTGCCAAATATAGATAAGGCAGTGCCGAAAGGGTTTAGAACACTGCCTGGCACATGCTAAGAGCTCCACATGACAGTGCTAATGTTTTAAAGGGCTGTTCTAGTAGGTGATGAATAAGCACTGGACTACAACTCCAAATTTCACACAAAATATCTACCTTATTCATCATTTCATCCTACATGCCTAGGGATTAGGAGACTGACTCTCCTCCTGAGCTCACTACCATCCACTGCCCGTATTGCACAAGATGCCCAGCTATGAGGTCTCTGGAAAGTCACTAACTTTCATTGATCTCTTTCCTCTTTTGTACAATGAAGGATTCATACAAAAGAGCTATAAATTGTAGAACTGTAAACTATAATTGACCATCTTAACCACTTAACAGTTTACCCCAAGTGTTACCCGGGTAGCACATTTGTTTATGTACTGACCATCACGGGCATAGCTCGGGCAGGTGACATTTCAACCAGTCAATTCTTGTATCGAATAAATTTGACAAAATTGTTATTTTTATATTTCCTGTTATATTATCTTATAGAAATTAACAAAAATATGCAATTTTGGTCATCCTGTATTTAAATAATTGGACTGGTAAGTGTTTAATTCTACTACACTTTCCAGGAAAAGGATTATAAAAGTTGTATAACAATTTTTATTTGAAAATAATCAACAGAATAGAGATTTCACAAACTCGTTGTTTTATATTTTAAAAATTTTCAAAAGAAATTTATCACTGATGGTTTGCTTCATCAGAAAGAGGGAGTGGTTAAAACTAGTTGGCACTAATGCTACTTTCCCCCAAAAGTTGCATGGAGAAGAAAGAAGAAAGAAATTGTAGATAGACCAATTAGTCCTCTTTCTTGGTTTTCCACTCCACCTAAACTTGTATGTGAAAGAGAAAAGTTTGACTCACGTGTAGGCAGTTAATCAAAGTGACTTAGCTTTCAGATTCTCTATTTCTCACCCTAGGAAAAGAGGTAGTAATATCTGCTTCACTGGCATTATCACGAACATTGCATGAAATGACTAGGCAAAGGACCAGGTAAGAAGCTTTCAATAAATTGTAGCTCTTAATAATATAGTAATAATTGCGGTTACAATTATTGATAAGAAAACTACCACCCTAAGAATGTTAACAATATTAAGATTAATTCTTCTAACTGGCATAATATCACATACCATATAATATCATATGCCGTATGATTGGTTTGATTAGGTTTTTGATACGCTAACGCAGCGCCAGGAAGAAGGAAAAGGCGGGGAAATGTGTGCCTGCTCGGCAATCTCATTCATGAAAGGGCCAGATAAAAGATGAGTGCTAGATGGTGAGTTGAGAAAAGAATGCTTCAAATTAGACAAATATCAGGATCTGAAAACAAAAACTTTAAACAGCAGTATACAGTGTGGTTAAAACACTACCTAGCCAGGTGACCTTACTTAATTTCCCTGCATCTGAGGTTCCCCACCTGGGACAAAGTGGAGGCAATAACACTGAACAGAAGTATTATGAAGAGTTAAAGAGTTAATATTTGCAAATGGCTTAGAATTATGTCTAGATTACAGCAAATGCTAGATGTTAAAAAACAAACGAACAACAGGTGTGGTAAGAAGAGCTGAAGTCACCCAGAAAGGCCTGTTAGGAAGCCTGTAGCGTGAAGGTTAGCTAAGTGGATTCTAACGGCACAAACTGGGAAGCTATCCAGCTCTTTTACCCTTTAGCACTTGTCCCAAAGTGCTAGGTGAAGTGTGGTGGCCATGAAGAACTGATTGACACTTGAAATGACAGAGATGGGCCAGCAGCTGAGACGAAAAGGAGCCTCAGCCAAGAGAGGAACAGGAGCATGTACAAAAACAATGTGAGCGCCCTTCCTGCAGGCATCCACAGCACCCCACAAGTACACCACAGCATCTTGCACATCTGCTGATTCTACCTGTCTCTCCAAGACAGAGCTCCCACTGGGAACAGCGTTCTGTTTGCTGTGGCAGCCCCCTTCTGCAGGGCTGGGGAAGCATGTATTGAAGTGAGGCCTCAGGGAGCAGACCTGTCATTACTGAGAACTAGTGATATTTGAACTCCTAACTTCTCCAAACCTCACATTTCAACCTTCTCTACCTGGGTCATGTCAGTGCCCAGGCGATCCTGCGAGCACGGCTCTTGGAGGAAAACCAGGTCATTTTTGTTGATGTGCCTAAACTTAACTGTGACAACCTGGCCAAGAAGCCTCCAGCACGCACGTTTTCTAGCCTCTTTTCTTGGGCCATCTGCAGCCACCTTGGAGAGGCAGAAACAAACTGGTGCATCACCTTTGCAAATAGTCTGATTTTTTTCTTTCCCTCTTTCTCTATAGCTACCCATCTACCAAATTCTTCTCTGTGTTTTGCTTGAAAAATTCTCTCTCCTACAGTCTTCTCACAATCTCTCAATCACCACTTCCCAGAATCATACTGGGATTACCACCATGCAATTCTGCCTAAGTATCATTTCAAGATACAGCTTCATGAGATACAAGTTGCTATTCCGGTGCAGACTCCCTGTTTCTTCCCTTTGCCTAACCTCCTTGGGGATCAAAATCGTCCCTATGTTGACCCTTCCGGCCTGGGGAAGGTAGGTAATAACTCGTTAAAGTCTGCACGCAGACTCTCCTCTTCTGCTTAGATTAATGACTTTCACAGCATTAATTATTAAATCATTCTCTCATTTAAACACAACATCTAAAATGCTTGTTTCTACACTTTTTGCCCCAAGCATTTCCCATTTTGGAATAAACTAATCAATCTTTTTTCACCCTGGCTACTCAGATAGCTTTGGCTACCCATGTAGTAGCTCTTCAATTAATACTCTTAGTCCCACGTATCAGTACTAACGTATTACTAGATTATCTTGTGTTTCACTCTCTCGTTTTTGTGCTTAAGCACAAATGTCTCCTCCTTAACCAAACTGTAAATTCCTTGAGGCCAGGTAGCTTACATTATTTTTTTTTTTTTACCTATTTATTTAATAAATATTCACTGAGCTGCAGCATGCTGCTAGTCACTGTACTTGGTTTTGGGGCACAGTGATCGACAGGACAGCGCCACTTTATGGTCCCCTAGAACCTGTGTTCCCTCTATGAACCTGTGTGTGTGTGTTTGTGTGTGTGTGTGTATGTGCGCGTGTGCATGTGTGTGAGAGTGCAGGGGGTGAGGTAAAAAGATTTACACATATATTAAATAATTTGAAACTGAGAAAACACCATGAGGAAAAAATAAAGTGCTGAAAGAAAAGGCCCCAGAGATCAAAAGGATAAAATAGAAGTACACATAAAATGGCATCCGCAGAAGCCTGGTGCTGCAGTGGAAGTCGAGCAAAGGCCAGTGTTCATAAGCCGCAGAAGACTAAACACAGGTCACGCAAGACAAGGTTACTCGGCACGGTCGAATGCAGGTCCCGGCACTGAACTAGGATCAAGAAGTACTTGCTAAGTGAGAATAAACTTTTTGTGGTCTTTAAGTGTTCTAATGCGCGATGGCAAAGTTCACTTCTGAAGAAGGTTCATTTCTGAACCTCGCTGCCTGTATATTTGGTTTTCAAACAATACTCCATACTAAAGCTCTAAAAACAAGAACACGAGTACTTATGAGAGGTGTCAGAATGTTCATTTTACTGACCCGAATATGACTAGCGAGCATGCAGGGTGCAAGAAATGGCCGTGAAAAGGCTCTGTGAAGCAGTAAGAACAAGAGGACCTGCTGTTAATAGTTTTTCAAATTTTGTCTCTCCCAAGTTCAATAAAACCACACAGACCAACGACATGGACTGTTGTCCATTCCACATTACAAGTTAGATGCCAAAATGTTTTACACGGGCCACCTAACAGATGGTAATGTATTTTGGTCATTACCAATGTGAGCAGGATTCAAACCAGTGACCCTTGAGGTGAGAGGTTGTACATCCAATTACAAATTCCCACTTTTTTAAGTGTTAAGATGCCTACAGCAATATATTTTATTTACATCAAGATGCATTGTATAAACTATATTTGATAAAAGAGATGACTTCACGTTCTCAACTTAAATCAAAGAATGCTTACTTAAGTATTTTTTTAATTGAATCTGACTTTAATGCCATCCTATAATCTTTTGGTTAACAGTGCTCATCTTGATTATTCTAACAAAGAAAAACATGGAAATTAATACTTAAGTGGTAGAGCTTAAATTCATCCATAAAAATACAATTAGAAAATTCAAAAGAGGTACCTGGGACATCGGTAAAAGTTTCTCCAAGGACAGAGACGTGGAAATTGAGTCCTAAGTTCTTTAGCTGTATTAATACCTTAAAAAAACTCTCTGGGTCTTTGTCATGCTCCCTGGAAATAAACACAAAAAATATAACTCGTGTTAGGGTGTATAACCTTAGGGTATGTGTTAGGAAATGTGGCCTCACACGGCCTGCTCTTTTCAGAGTCTGTTGCTGGTTAGGGAGCCCCTGGCATTCTAGCAGAAATTTCTCCTTAAACCTTATACTGTAGCATCAGCACTGAGTGTTTGAATATCCACACACTTCTCTTTATGATCAAATCCAGTTGCACTGAAGTCATAAGGCTCCGCAGCCTTTGTTAGCAGAGAAAAATTTTTTTTAACATTTTAAATTTGGACTACAGAAACTATATAGTACTTTCTTTCTCTCTCAAATTTTCATTTAACACATTTTTTTAAAGGAAAGGCCGATCTTCAAAGGATGATTCTCTATGGATTATGAGAATTTACTAAAAACGCTTTTCATTTCCACAGGTCTGAATGCCTCCCTCACACATTCACTGAGCCCTTTTGTGCCCATGAGGAAAACACAATTTAGTGAGTGAGATTATAGACCCCTTCACTAATCTCTCATTTGAAATAATTGAATGGTGAATTATGAGTCCCAGAATTATAGTCTGAGTCTATGTCTGCTGAATATTTACTTAGGAGTGGAGGTTATTCAACATATAAAAGAACAGTAATAAAGATAATACTTTCACTTAGTGTAGGATTTGAAAAACATGGATTATTTTTGTTTAGTTTGTCAGTCTCCTTTCTAATGACAGAATGAGATGTTAAAGGACATTACAATTTCAGAAAATTCTCAAATTCAACAAATCACATTAAAATGAGTTTTTTACATTATAAGGTGTGAATATTTCAGTATTTCTTGCATTTAATTACACTGTTTTAAATTATCTTATTTCAGACAGATGTAGACCAGATGTCTTCAAAATATTTGTTTTTTATTTATAATTCAGAATTTTAACTTCCTTTTTTATATTGCAGAAAAATAGTTATATAGCAGTAATGAAATTTCTCATTTACCAACTAATTATGTAAAATAAATCTGTAAATTGATTAAAGTGCTATAAGAAATATGAAAATTACATCATTCAGGAAATCTCATGAAAAATGACATCTGCACCCCTAAATGTGTTAATTCACAATTCAGTCAATATTTTCAGTATCATGAATTAAAACAAATGCATCTTTTAATTAACATTTTAAATGGCATTTATCATATTATGAAATTGTAAGATCTTATAGAATTAGAGTTCTATAACAATTTATTTTAAGCTCTAAGTCTATCGGTTTGATTTACTTCAAATAATAAAGACACAATGGCAAAATGTTCATTGCTTTTTAAGATGATGTAAATTGCATACATGTACCACTGGGAAGTTTTTGGGTAGTTCTCATATATATATTGCTGCTGTGGGCAAGAACAAAAGACTCCAAACAGTTTGAGAGGAAAGCATGTACCATACACTGTGTACAACTGTATCAATCAAATAGCTGCCACCTTATTTGTAAAATGTTCTTTTTGTCTCATTCTCTTGGAAATACTTAGATGAAAAGAATGGAAACAATATAACAATATATGTAAAAAAAGGGGTAACACTACAGGGAAATTTAGCCATTCAGTTCTCTTAATTTTTCATTTTGAGTCTAAAAATTTTGGCTGTGGATTCCCAAGAAACCATCTCTTCCTAATTCATTCTCTCTCTTCCTCTCTCTCTCCTAAGAGTAGATGCAGTTTGGAGTTGGGGGGTGTTTAATTGGGTAGAGAATATAGTTCTTAAAAGATTCTAATGGAAGTATTTTCAAAACACCAAGCTTTATGAACCTCTATTTTCTATGTTCCTAAACAAGAGAAATGTATTAAAAATCCTACTATTTTCTTTAAATATTTCTTTTAGGTGGATAAGAGCTTTCATATGCAATAGTAGCTTTGCATAGAACACAAAAGCGATTTGTGTGCATTTCTTCTTTTTGTCTGAATGTATGGCTGAACATAAAAGTGAGAGTTTTCTCCTCCAAGATTATATTTTAGAAAAAGGGGCATTTAAAGTTTTTTTTTTTTTTTTAACAAAGACTCATAGTATAAGTCACTGTCTATGAATTTATTTTGAGCAATGTACTCTGGGGAAGGTGCGTTAGCCCAAAATGTCATCAACTGATGAGAATTTTGATGGTTTTAACAGCCCTTCACTTGATGGAACTGGTAAAAATGGAGGCAAAGGAATTTAATACTGAGATAATAATTATTTTGGGAGATATGACTTAATAAATGTAAATGTTAGATACTGTTGAAAACAAGTGTTTTAAAGATCACTTTAAAAGGTAGCAGAGTAAATGGTTACTAGAGATAATGAGTAATAAGTCAGCTTTTATAGCTGGGGAAAAGATTTCTAGTGATGGCCTCAAACGCAGTTGCACAAAGCCCTGCACCTTCAGTTCCTCAGAGTGAATTCCAGATGAGAGGTCTTGGAAGCAGGCCAGCTGTCTGAAAAGGTAGCAGTGCTCTCATGGCAAGAACGCATGGGAAGGAGTTGGACCAAAAGTGCTTTGTGAAATAAAAGGGTGGTTAGTAAAGGACAGTAATTCTAGAAATATTCCTTACAATATGTACTTGAGAGTATTACTTATGTTTCAATTAACAGATTATATATTATAAACACACACTCAATTATTCTATTCATGTCATTCAGAGTTTAAAATAATCACTTTAGCTGAAATATTTTTATTTTCTTTTTAGAGAAATGGGAAATTGCCTAATATTCAAGTATTAATGATATGCATAAATATTATTCTCACACTAGGCATGGATGATATTAAATGGCAGATCTCAATACATTCTGCCAGCAAAGAACTCATTCAAGATATTCAACGAATCATCCATGGATCTTACCCCAGTTTCCATGGTATCAGTGAACCCATTTAGCAGAATAAGTGGATCTGTCTTAAATTCCCTTCTTAGAAATCTAATGTCAAACTTTTGTATTTCTGATTTTAGCACAAAGCATTAAATATAAGATGGAGGCTTAAAAGATAATATCCAGAGTGGCCCTTTCTGCTATTAGCTGTTCAGATTAAATATACATTTAATAATACGCCCAAATTCCAGAACCACACTTGTAGATTTATTCACTACTAAACACTTTTGTTCTCATCCATTGTTGGTAGGACTGCAAGTTGAAACAACCTTTCAGAGGGCAATTTAATAATACACGTTATAAACTTTCAAGCATGCATAACTTTTATATCAATAATTTCAAGTTAGAAAAACTAGCCTATAAATAAAGATGTACACTGAGAGTCAGCTTGAGTATGTTCCTAACAGTGTTGGTTATAATGGCAGCTACCTGTAAACAATCTAATAGGATAACTGACTATGTTTTGACACACATATGATGCCATACAATGTAGTTATTAAACATAATGTTCTAGAAACATATTTCTTGATATGAAAGTATATTCATTAAATATTTTCAAGTAAAATGGAGATGACAGAATAGTACATATTACATAGTTTGCTTTTGTAAAACAAATGGATATGGGTGCCTAGAAAAAAACTGAGGGTCAAGTATACCAAAGTGTTAAAAAGATTTATCTCTGGGGTTGTTATACATGTTCTTCCCCCATTTGTTTTCTCTTTTCTCAATAAACATTTTTACAAAAATCATTTGAATGATTTTCGGAAACCACCTCTAATATTTCAAAATAGAACTGTATTACAGGCTCTTCACTTAACTGTGTAACATTTTAAGACTTCATAGCAGTGTACTTTCCCGTGACCCCTCTATGTCTGACAACTGCCAATCAAGCGAACTTGTTTTATCACAAAGCATTCCAGTAGACAATCAGGTCCAAGTTACACAACAGTTTTCACACTCTTGACTAGGTAAGAATGAAACAGTCTGGCTGGAAAGTCGTTCCTCCACTCCCCCACTATGGCAGAAGAGACCAGCACAGAAATATTTCAGGCTTACTGGAAGCAGTAGATACAGCAAGAACAGCTTTTATTCCCAAATATTATTCAGAACATTTGAAAAGCATAAACTGTTTCCATGTGTTTTTTCTTCCTATATCTGTCTCTCTCTGTTGCCTTTCCTGTTTCATTTCTGAGAGCTAAATTTCTTCTTATTCCTCACTTAACATTGATTTAGTAAATATTTATCGAGGATTTCTAAGTTCTCCATACTTGTCATTTACACTAAACTGCTACCCTTTCCTATTTCCCCACATTACTTAATACATACAGAATGCAACCTCTCTGATCTAGTTTCTTTCCTGGCTTAGGTTGAAATCTGGTTCTTCACAGATGTTGGTGTTCTCGGGAGAAGGCTGAATGAGACCTGCTCTGTTCATTACTCAGCACCCAGTGCCCAGCGCTTATGTGAGAATTGGTAGATGTTAATTGTGTTTGACAATATCCAGCTCTTTTTTCTTTCTGGGCACAGAAGACTCCATATTCACCCTCTCACAGTAGGATGAGGCCACAGGACTAATTCTGGCCAATGAACTGCAAGCTGATTGATGGTATTACTTTCAGATAAACACATTTAAAGCAGTTCTGGACAGCTCCTTCTCTGCTGTGGTGAGTCTTACAGCGATCTTGGATTAAGATACTTAGGTTAAAGAGTGAAGCAGGCTACATGGCCACATGTATCAAACTAAGAGAAAAGAAGAGACTTATGTAGGGTTTAAGCGACTGACATGGGGGATGGGGTGGGAGAGTTTTCATTATTGCTGCATAATGTAGCTTATCCTGACCCAAGTAATTTTCTGTGTCACAAAATTAGCTGCTCTATAAACATCTGTTGAATACCCATAATCCCAGCACTCAGGGGGCTGAGGCAGAAGGATCGTTGCGAGTTCGAGGCCAGCCTGGCCTACACAGTGAGTTTAAGCTCAACTGAAATTACATAGACAGACCTAGTCTCAAAAAAAAAAAGTATCTGTTGAATATATGAAGATGCTGGAAAGGCAAGATACATTCATAGAACCCCCAACATGTTCCCGTGCTAAGCACCTAATTATAATCTTTCTGAAGCCTCTCAATCAACTGGTTATTATTCAGCGTAACTATTCCTTCATCCAAAATCACACAGAACACAAGTCTTCATCTGAAACCACATCTCATCACTAAAGTCATATTTTTTCTCCTGTACAGTTTTTGACTTTTTGTTTCTTTCTTCCTGCATATAATGAGAGGAAAAAGAAGACCTGGTGCTTTCCGCCCATGTTTTTATTTCTAGATCATCAAACCACAGGCCTCCTTTAACTTGTTATTTGGGGTTCAAACTCATTAATAAGAGATAAGAATATGGAAAAGTAGTATAGGATTGTGATCTCCCCAGCATTAGTTTCAAATTTCTACATATTTCTAATACTCTGCTAACCTCAATCTTTACCTCTTCATTACAAAATTCCACTTCACTTCGGAATTTTTTACTAAAACTATGAGGCTTCCATTTGCCACCCCATGTTAACTTCATGCTCCCTGATTTTCCAGCTTTACTTTCTAGGGACACGAATCTCTTCACTCACCTCCTCACGCCTTGCGCTAGGGATTAGTTCTGGATTGCCCCCATGGGTGCTGCTCTTGCTTGTCAAATGGCGTGTCGTACCGCCTCCATACACTTCAGTTCACAAGTCACCGATCCCCCTTGCCTTGCCTACTACCAGTGTCTGTCCTTCCCCACCCTACACGCCCTCCACCAGGGGCCTTCTCTGAAGGTAGTTCATACTGATTCTGCCCTGCAGCCTTGCTTTAGTGGGAGTGTGAATGGTACAGTTCAGAAATGGCAGCTTGGCCACTGACTAGAAGTACGGCCAGTAGGACCAGCAGGTATATTATATTATCTCACACAGCCTCAGTTTCTTCATCCTTACGGTGGGGGAAAAAAATGTACATTTAAAAGTTTGCTGTGAGGAATGAAGAAATGCCTGGCATCCTGAAGGTATACAATGCACTTTCATTCTCTTCATCTTTTGTATCTGTGGTATTTTATCTATTTATTTAATTTTAAATTTTAACCGATAACATAAAACATAAAGATTGTACTTATTAGTGGGGTGCCCTGTGATAATTTGATAAACGTAAACCTCAGTGGTTAGAGTGCTTGCCTAGCAAGCACAAGGTCCTGAGTTCAATCCCTGGCACAAAAAAAAAAAAAATTATCTTTCAAACACTTATGATTTCCTCATGGTGAAAACATGCAAAACTCATTCCTTCTAGCCTTTTGAGGTATACAGTACACAACTGTTAGCCATAGGTGCTCTATTGTACAATCACATCAAAGCTTCCTCCTATCTAACTGCAACATCACACCCACCGATCAACCTTTCTCCATCGCTCCCTCGCACTACTCTCCCCATCTTCTGGTAACCACCATTTTACTCTCAACTTCTATGAGAGCTACTAGTTTACATTACATACGCAAGTGCGATAATGTGATACTTGTCCTTCTTCTCACTTAACCTAATGATCTCCAGCTCCATCGATGTTGTCACAAATGAGGGGATTTCATTCTTTTTTATAGGTGAATGGTATTCTCTGTGGATACATATCCTGTTTTCTTTATCATTCATCCACCAGTAGATGCTTTGGTTGCTTCTATTTCTTGCCAATTCTGAACGGTGCCCCAGTAACCATGGGACTGTAGATGTATCTGTGAAATATCAATTTACCTTCCTTTGAATATGTACCCAGTAATAGGACAGTCTTTGAGAGATTCTTGAGCTATCGTGGGTTTAAAAGTGGAAGCATGGTTCCTGGGAATGTCACACAAAGATCAGATAGCTGCTGGCAGACAGGCAGAAGCCAAGGATCCTGTAACAGCGCCCTGGCTTGTGAGAAATGGAGACCAAGAAAATGGAGGACAGAGAATCTTGGACTACTTGAGATTTCTATCATGATATTCAAATGGGCCATTACACAGAAATTAAGTTGTAGAAAAATAAAATTCTAATTGATGCATATCAGGGTTTCATGCCATCTGCACATTCATATTCTAATCTTTCCTTTTAATAGCAGGAAAGATGTCTGCTGTTGAAAATTTAAACTCTGCTTGAGCTCTAGATCTTGTTTCTTGCCTCTTTTTGAGAGACCATTGTTCTCACTGGACTTCTACCCTAAAGCCTGCAATCTATTCCTATACCACAGTTATTTTTTATTAATGTGTTTGATATCTTCACATTATCTGTTCTACCTGGTAATACTGACAAGAAAACTTTCAATAATGAATGGTTTCTAGGTAACTTTTCACAGATCATTTCACCTTAGAACATTAACTATGTCACTCTTCCAATTTCTAGAGTTTTCTCCTACAATTTGGCGGCTCTGGTTTGTTCTCCTGGATGAAACCAGGAGAACATCAGTCTCCACCTATCCTGGTCATTCTCATGCTTATTATGTCCTCTCCTATTCTGACACCAATAACCATCCTCCGCTTTCTTAGAGATAATGCTTGTTTGGTTTCCAAACAGTGTTTCAATTATAATATAGTGACCTTCTCCCCAGTTAAATCTTCCCACTTGTTATTAAACCCTGAAGGCCACCCAGTAGAAACCATACCCAACAACTCTTTCTTCCCACTAAGTCTCAAATGATTTCCTTCAAAACTGCCCATTGCTAATCTCCCCAGGTTGCTTCTCTTATTCCCAATTTCCCTGGATATTGCATTTAGTCATTTTTATTTAGCTGTCTAACTTTCCAGTGAGTTCTGCTTCCCTGCAATTCTTGTCAGGAAGCCCACAGACACCCATTCTTCAACAAACTGGCTGGCCATGAAGTGTCTTAATTAAGACTAATTGTCTTCCCCACCTGTGGGAAGTTTCTTAAGCAGCAGTCACCATCCCACATAATTTTATACCACCACAATGTATGTAATTACAGTACTTCTCTGACTGGAGATTCTGTGGAACTAAATTCTTTTCTCTTCCCAACTCATTTCTAAAACTTTCTATTTCCTGTGATAACATTTCTCCTTGTCAAATGTGGTGATCGGGTTTATAAATTCCAATTGAATAATCATTTAGATTTTCTTTCAGATTTTAACATTGTTTTCCTGTAACTGTCACATAGGGAATACATTCAAAACTGCTTGTTAATTATTCAAAGAGCTACCTGTATTGTACTGTCTAGCTCTTCTAGTAAGAAATTTCTCCCAGGATCTAGTTGAGGAACTCTGTGCTATCCCTGAGAAGTGCTGTCTTTTTACCTCTTACATGTTACATAGGAACACGTAAGATTTTTACTTTTTGCTTTACACTGACAGGTAGCTCATAGCTTTGTTTTAAATTGTTTGATCTCAGCAACTGTCAAATGGAGATGGTAGTACTGAAAAATACAGTAACAGAAATTAAAAACATGCTAAAACACCTTACTGGATGGTGTTTTAGTACTGGTGGTTCTTCAGTTCTAGAGAGAGGATTTCAGAGGATAGAATCAGTGACTTTGAGAACAGCAACAGAATTTACTTAATATGAACACCAGAAATAAAACAGCTTAAAAAGGAGGTGACTCTCAGGACACTGCAGGATAAAATCAGAGGACACAGCAGGTGTACCCCAAAGGAGGACTTGGTATGATTTTCAAACCACATGAGAATTTATAAGTATTTCAATTACAACTTCAACTAAATTAAAATGCAGTCCCAATGAAATAAAATACAAATAATCTGGAAACACACGAAGCGAGCACTGCAAGCCCCATCCCTCAACCCCGATCCCACTCCTCAATCCTAACTGCTACCATTAACCGGTGAGTCAACTTCAGACCTCTTTCTATGCATGTATAAACACTTCAATATACATGTTGCCAAAGCAAGCACTATGTACGTGTGTGTGTATAAATATATATATAAACATACGTATTTGTGTGAAAGTATTTTTTACATATACCTTGTTTTTATAAAATATAAGATAAGTATCAGTCTTTCTGTTCTTTACATTTTCACTGAACACCCAACAGACATTTGTCTCCATTAGTACATGTGGACGGACCTCTCATTTCTAAACACTTATAAAATATTTTAATTTTTCTTTTTGGCTGTACTAGGGATTGTAGAGGTTTCAGTCCACAGTCCTCTCCTTTCAAAGCAGGACTGAGTCGCAGAGGCACGTGGTGGAGGAAAGCTGCTCACCTCACAGAGGTCAAGGAGCAGAGTCAGGGAGGAGCCAAGAATGAGACACGCCCTTCGGCCTGGCGGTGCACTCTGTCTCTTCAGAGCAGCCGCTCATCCTAACAGCCAGTCAGCTCTGCTGCCCTACACGCCAATCACCTTCCAAACATATGAGACTTGGTGGGCATTTTAAATCTGAACCGTAACAGTACCCATTCCGAATCTCTTAGTCAAAGCTCCTTTTCTCCATTCCTACCATATTTTTTTTTGAAGTTTTTAAAATTTTTATTTTAGTGGTACATTTTAGATGTATAGTGGTAACATCCATCATAGGGGATTTGTACCTGTACATGATATATCTTGTTGCTCCCCTTTTTTTCCTATTCCCCTCCCTTCACCCCCTCCTCCCTCCCTATTTACAAAAGCTTCGTTTCTATTTTTTCCTTCCATTTCTTATTTCTATTGTCCCATTCCTACCATGCTTATCTGACTTTTGGAACTAACCTTTCAAAGTTTGACCTACTCATTCCCACTAAGCTTTGCATTCCACAAAGGCAGAGTACATGCATTTTTGTTTACTCTTATAGCTCCCCAGTCAAGCATGGTGCCTGGGGCCTTTAAAATATTATTAAATTGAATTAACCCCAATTCTAGGTCACTTCTGTGTGAATCTAGGCTTTTTTTTTAAAAAAAAAAAATCTCTTCCTACTATAAATATTTTACTAGCTATATAACCAGAGAGACAGAATCTTCATTTGGCCCCTCAAATGACAACTCCTCTATAATCTTTAAAAACTAAACTGCTGCCCCATGAAACAGCACTAATGACCAAGTGCCTCCCCAGAATCAACATGGCATGACTCTCTCGAAACTCTAGGATCTCGTTTTTGAATATGAAATAGTTGATTCCAAACCCATGATGTCAATCAACTTATTGATAATCTGCCATTTCTTCTTTTATAAATAACGTAAGATTTGCTTGCTCATTTCCATTTTAACAGTATAATGCTATCACCTCATACTTCAGAAACATCACTGGACTTCTGCCTCCCTCTGCCAATTCAGCTGCACAAAATGGTTACCTCATTCTCTGTAACACAGTATCCCTTACCTACCCCATCTCTGAAATGTAAGATATCTAGAAGCCATTCAGTTGAATTTAAGTCACCCCATTCAACATTAAAGTATTTCTGCCATTCTTATCCTCTTCATTTCTCTCCTGTTTTCAATCCATGATGTTTCTGTGTCTGGAACTTGTGTCTGCAACACACGTTTCTCCCTTTTCTGCCATCTTTGTCTACTGCTTCCTTCACTGACTTTGAATTTATTGCTACTTGTGGTCACCCCTGAGAAATTCCATCTCACTCTGACTCATTCCTGCACTAACATTCATTTACTACTGATGATTTCATGAATGTGGCCTTTTATATTATTTCCTATTTATTTGAATGCTGTCCCCCCATAATTAGTCTGAAAGCCTGACGTGTCGGCGAAACCCTTTGACTCCATATGTTGTCAGACACTCAAACTGTGCCTTCAAAATGAATGAACAAATGATGGTTTCATCCTGGTTGAATAAAACCAGTAATATTTTTAAAAGTATGGTAAGATCAGTCTATGAAATGACATAAAGGATCACATTTTTTTAAATGGAGAATTACACATGGTCTGGAATTATTAGATGCCTTTCATCGATACGGACTTAATTCTTAATAACAGGTTTTCATATTCAGCTGTGGACATTTTATCATGTCTAGAAATGACAAGGTCTTCAATCACATGGGAAAGAATCTTAATTTGAAGAGAAAAACCTACCTGCAAACTTGTTTCAGGTTTAAAAAATGTTAAAACATAAATGGACAGAGTGATTAGTAAGAAATTCCTTCAAAGGGGAGAAAAATGCTGGTTCTTACATTTTCCATGTTATGTCTCATTTCTAGCCCCTGATGAGACTGCTGTGCTTTCTGGCCGACACACAGCTCTCAGGAGAGACGCTGCCCCTCACTCCGCAGTGACTGCTAAGCATATGAGGCTGTCATGGCAGTGACTATGGAAAAGGACGGACGCAACATGGAAAGTCTGCCCATAAAGACCTCCTCAGAATGATGCATTCTTATTGCTACACATGTTTCAATTTTCCATGTTATAAACAGTATTAATTACATACTTCAACTCCTGTCTTGCATTCTTACAAATGAAATAAATCTGTTATTCTACTTACTCTATTTCATGACATCATAAAAGAATAAAGCTCAGCCCCAAATCTCACTATTCCACTCTTCTGTTGCTTCCTACTTACATTTTTTAAGAGCTAATCTCACTGACTTCCAAAAGGTAGACTCATTATTTATACAGAAAAGAATAAGAAATTCTAAATATTCTATTAAGGGGACATGCTATAAATTAACTCTACCACTCTATGAAAAGTTCTTCAGAATGAGAAGCCTTGTCAGCTAAAGTCTTCGTTCATCAAGTATCTTCACTGCTAGTCAGCATCAGAACAATTAATTTCTAGTATAGAGTGGGTAACAAAGAATAAGCAACCAGGATAGATGGTGCATTTCTGGAGAAATCACTTCGACAAAATTAGTCTGCTTTAGACGTACTGTATATGTAAGCCTCCTACAAGAAAAGTAGTAGCTACTGAAAGTCAATAATAATGTATCAGTATAATTATAAAGCTGTATTTTTATCTGAGTAAGCTGAAGTACATTAGTTTACAGGGACAATTAAGCCTAGTGGAAAGAAATGTTCAAATCTTAGTTTTGATATTTAGCAGATATATTCCAGGATAAACTACCAAACTAGTCTGAGACTTAATTTCCTCATCTGTAACAACATGGTTAAAAGCATTTCAAACAGTTACTGAGGGGAGTAAGGGAGATGGTACACGAGAAACAATTTGTAGTGCTTAGCAAAAAGTAAATACATAATAAAGAAGTTATCATCATCATAATCATTGTTTTATTCTTCAATTAGAGAACTGGAAATTTAAGAGTGTTCTAGTGAGTTTAGTAGCCACAATATTGGTTAAAACCAAAGTTTGCTATACTTTATAATTACCTACAGGAAACTGAATTGTCATTTTTTGAGCTTCTAAAGTTTACTTTGATAATTATATAGAGGCACTGAAAGTTTCAAAGGCAAATATCACAAATGCAAATAAATTAGTACTCAGTAAATGTAGTTATTTTTATTATGCAAACTTAAAATATGATTAAAAGTAAAATTTGTGTTTGTGTATAAAGATATACATGTCCATAAACAAAATTTTCCTCTCAGGATTGTATACTAATCCTGTTGAATGGCACCATTAGTCCAGTCACCCAAGCTACAAACAACCTCACATCAATAATCCATCCCCGACTCAACTGTTAAATACATATTTTCTTTCCTGATGATACACTTCAAAGGTTCATGAGTCTTTCCCATAACAATCATAACATCCTACCAATCATCTTCCTATAATAATCACAACTGATACTGGGGGAGCAAATTTTCATTTCTCCCCTTCTCTTGAGAAGTACCCCAACACAACAAGGAGAGTTAGAAGTGCAAACGTCATCTTTCAAAACCCTCAAGTTGCACAATATGTTGAAAAACTGCTAATAATAATGAAGACTAAACAGATGTGCATGTGAATGTGGAGAAAAACATCTTCGGGTTCTCAGAGTGAGCTGGCAGCAGGTGCTTCTCCAAGGTGAAGTGACGCCCTGCATGCGAACCCACAAATCCCTCCTTACTAAACATCAGCAAGGTCTGTGGGTTGCTGGTGGTAAGAGTTGCCCTGTGCCTTGCTCAGTATTGAACCGTAGAGAATGAAATGCTAAGAAAGGCATCAGAGAGGCCACTGTTTTTGCACCTAGCAGTGCGTTTGATAACGATATTTTCTGGGAGGATTGCAGAAGTACATTGGCTAGTACAAGAAAAAATTATTTTCCTGACTACAAAATTCATTCATGTTTATTGGAGTGGCACTGGAAGCTAAATTCCCATGTAACATCTTAACAAAATGTAACCTTTTAAAAGGTTTTAGAAATTGTTCCTTCTGTTTTAGACTCAATTTTACAGATATACCTGTTCTTTTTTCAAATAGGAATCTGCAACACACTTCTAAATAAGAAACCTTACTCAAAGATTCAGTATTATGGGTACATTAATTTATTATACTACTTTTATTAGGAAAAATCCCATACATATTCTAGAGAGAAGTATTCATTCAAGGAGTAGAGTTAAGGAATTATTTTTTCTCTTTCTCATATAGTTTCTTCAGTATTCATTCCAATTTTGCTTTACATTTATATATTTTCAATATTTTTTGAGTTATTTAAATTTAGAAGTGTATAAATTAGTACATTTTAGATTTGGGAAGTATTAAAACAAGGTGCAATTTTAACTATTAAATGAGTAGTTTAATAATTTTATTGCATTTAAAGGACATATGTAATAAACACCTCTTTCACCTACAAATTGGGTTCTAAAAATAAAATCCATTAAGCTAGGGTTACAAAAAAGCTTCTTTTTTTCTGTACTTGAATATCAATTACTTTCTGGAAGGATGTCAGGCAGATCCACTTTGTTTTATAAATGATCTAGAACAAAACATTGTAGTATGGTTCTGGGGTCCACCTAATTGAGTTTATTTCACAACAACAACAAAATCTCTCACATTGTGCCTTGTCTGAAATCAGGAATACATTTGATGAAGGAAAATTGAGCATTCTGCGCGCCAGACAGGCTTTGTACAAGGTGCTGGCACACAAGCCTAATTCATGAGAACAGGAGACCGCCCTCAAAGACTCTCAACTCTAGTCAAGAACAGTGCCTGTCTCCTTTGTGCTATGATTTTAGAATAAGAAGTCTAGTGTCCACCAAAGGCTGGAAACTTTTCTATGTCTTCCTAGTATAGTTTCAGCAAGGTACTTTGTTCACAGTAAGTTCATGTTAAGCATGCTTAATATGGTTAGATGAAGAAATGAAAATTCTCTATTTGGATTTCATTTTGTAACAATTATGTAAGCAAAAAAACCTCTTTTAAAATGTAAAGCTCCCTAAAGAGCTAACATATTAAGATATTCGCAAGAAGCTGCCCATTAGAATGATTTAATCTAAAAATGCATGCGCGCATGTCTGTACACATATGTGTTGTTGTATATTTTGGAGATTAATGTACTGAAACAGGTCTGCATTAAATTCAGATGGTTAAAAGAGGAAAAGATTTTGAAATGCGAGGCTAAGAATTGTGTGCCATATCAAACAACAAAAACAGAAATTGGGAGCACCTGGACAAGACATTAAGACTCCGGCCGGGGAGGGGAGGATAAACAATATATAAAAGCATGACTGAGCAGGGTCTGATACAGAAAAACCTTACCCATTTCACAACTGCTGGAGGCTTGCTTTTAAAATAAGAATTAGGTTAAGCTTTTAACCTGGTCTCCAGTTCAGCAGTCTTGAACTCTGGCACAAGAAGAGATCAGAGCTTTCCAGACCTCCAGCAGGGCTGGGGGACGTCAACCTGCCACTAACTTTATTCTAGCTCAAGTGCAGCCCAGCCCCATACACTAGCGAGGATGCACAACTCTGTTCACTTTGAGTTTGGTGTTACAAATGGAAACATAAAGATAACACTATTTCCAGGTTTGGTAAAATCTTTCCAAGCCTGCTGAATATAGGTTCATACTCAGATCACTGTTTTCTCTTGCAACAAATGTGACTCAGGAGCTAGGAATAATGTGTCCAATGAAACTCCTTTTTCAATTATCTTCACTTTTTCACTGAAGCATTGCCTGACTTTTTCTGTTAGAATTAGTTGCTTCCTCTTCTGGATTTTCACTTACCATGTTGTACTGCAGTGATGCGGGAGCTCTCTGGGGCACAGTTCTCAAATGAAGCCCTATCGATACATGAGAGTAAGAATGATACTTGAAGCAATAATCAATGTATTTGATAAGCTTCCTCCCTTGGCACTTCCTACCCTGTAAATCCTTTCCTTTTCTGCCCCTCAACAATGAAAGTAAGGATATTTTACAGTCTCTGCCTTTAAGGTAAGGTGATTAAATAGACATGAAAGTAGAAAACAAATAGTTAATTCTTGATTTCTACACCAATATGAATAGTTTGGAAGAATAATACCAAGTAGGGTTTCCTCAACTCTTCCCTTATCCTCTAACTAGCCCCCCACCCGCCAAAAAAGATTCTACAACTACTAACAGAACAATCTATGGGCTGGGGAAGGCAAGCTGGAGAGGCTGCAGATGCGTCTGAGAGGAAACCTGGGAGGCGGGTGGCCGTGAGCTAGTGTGAGGGCACAATGTCCCTGGCCCCGCCCTCCCTCTCAAGCCCAGCGAGGCTGCGGCGTTGTAGGGAAACAGCCCAGGTCGGCGAGGACTGAAAGCAAGCCTGCTGTTCGCTGATGCTCACCCATACTGGACGGCAATACGATTTTCCAAGTACCTTGGAGAAGTGAATGGACAGAGCCACAAGGACACAGCAAGGCTACACCGGGGCCCGCTGCACACACAGGTACAGATGGCGCAGTCTGTGGGCAGGTGGGAACTTGACACAATAGACAGCAGCAGCAACACGATCACCTAGAACCAGGCACGATATTCTTTTCAGGGGACGGAGATGTGCTGCGTGCCGACTGCGCCCAAGCCTTCTCCCAGATATTCCTAAACTGAGTCACGGAGGAACTCCGTAGATTAATAATGCATATTAATAATAACGGCAAACACTTACGTAGCACTTGTACAAATCAGGAACTTCTCTGAGACCACGGGCCAAATTAAATCATTCGGTCCTCATAATAACACTGGGAAGTAGGTACCTTCATTACTTACCTTACAGAAGAAACTGAAGCTCAGAGAGAATTAGCGAACTGTCTGCGTGGCCTAACGTGTCCCATGTAAGGGCGACCCGTGAACCCGGCAGCCGGCCGTAGTCTGTGCTCACAAGCTACAGTGCAGTGTTCGTGTAGCGTTCGTGCGGTCGAGCGAGGTAGAGGGAAATGACCTCCTTTCCTTGTGGAAATTTGGGACGAATGTATGAGTAACTAAACAAATACGCGGTTCTTGGGTTTTCTGGACTTCTATAATTCAAGTCATTTAACATGGCTCTTATGGTAAATCACAAATATCAGTTCTTTTATTTGAAAGTGAAATCTTAGTCTAATAAAAATGATCTGCACAGAGACATTTTACATTAAGGAATACTTGTGGTTTGCCCTGTTATTTTACTTAGCACATTCAGAGTGACTTACTTTTTGCCGACCCAAATCTGATTTTGAGATACTCTTTTATTTTCCATACCTCTTATTCACATCTATTATTATTTCTTATTCAACCTCAATTTCAATCTCTACTTTAAAAAAAAAATCAACACATTAAGACCTTCCAGTTTCTATTTTCTACACTGCATTTTAAAACTTTTTATCAGTAGATGTTTGCAGTACTTAGTAATCACATTCCTCTTGGGGAGTTGGTATACACATATAACACATACTAGTTTTTTCAGCCTCTCCCCCTTCTCTTGGTCCCCTTCACTCTTGCAAAAGATCTGTCTCCCTATTTCCTACTGTCTTTTATTTTGCTCATTTATTTCTATTTTGGGTTTCTCATGTAAGAGAAACCATGCTATATTTAAACTCTTGTGTCTGATTTATTTCACTTAATATTACAGTATCAAGGAGCATCTATTTTTCTACAGATGACTCAAATCTATCCTTCTTTATGGCAAAGTAATACTCCACTGTTCATAAATAGCACACTTTATCCATTCATCTGTTGATGGACATACAGACTTTTTCCAAGATTCAGCTATTAAGAACTGTGCTGCAATAAACATGGATATACATGTAGCACTGTAATATAATGTCTTTGACTCTTTGGGAAGATACCTAGAAGGGAAATCGCTTGGCTGATGGGATTTCTATTTTTAGTTTTCTGAAGAACCTCCAGCACGACTTCCATAATGGTTGTACCAGTTTACATTCCCAACAACAATGTAGAAGCCTTCCTTTTTCTCCTCAGCCTCTCCAGCATTTGTTATTATTTGCTTTCTTGATAGCCATTCCTCCTAAAGTAAGACAAAATCTCAGTGTTATCTTAATTTGCATTTTTCTGAAGACCAGAGATGTTAGAACATCTTTTCATGTAGTTATACTTGGCCATTTGTACTTCCGACAAGTGTCTATTCATTTCAATTTCCCATTTTTTTGATTAGGTCTTTTATTTTGAGGGGTCTAATTTTTTTGAGTTCTTTATGTATTCTAGATATTAACTCTCTGTCCAAGGAATAGCTGGCAATTTTTTCCCATTCTGCAGGTTGTTTCTTCACTCTGTTGCTTTTTTCCTTTGGGAGAAGAAGCTTTTTAAATTTGCTATGATCCCATTTGTTGATTCTTGATGTTCTTATGGATCTGAAGCTCTGTTCAAAAAGTCCTCATCTAGCCTTACATCTTCAAGAGTTTTACTACAGTTTGATCTGAGTTTAGTACCTGGTGAGCGACATGGGACTAGCTTCAATCTTCTGCATGTGGGTAGCCAGTCTCCCCAGCACTCTTTGCTAAACTGGCTCTCTCTCTTCCAGCCTATGTTTTGGCCCCTCTGTCAAAGATCAGCTAACTGAATGTGCCTGGGGTTGTTTCTGCATCCTCTACTCTTTTTCACTGATCCACATGTCTGTTTTTGTGCCAGCACCCTACTCTTTTTATCACTGTAGCTTTGTAAAATAACTTGAAGTCTGAGATTGTGATGTCTGCTGCTTTGCTCTTGCCCAGGATTGCTTTTGCCCTTCTGGGTCTCTTATGGTTCCATATAAATTTTAGGATTGTTTTCTCTAGTTTTTTGAGGAATGTCATTGGTAATTTGATTGGGATTTGTTAAATCTGTGTATGAGTTGTGGAAGTATGTTCATTCTGACAATATTGGTCCTGCCTATCCAGGAACAAGGGCTATCTTTCTATTTTATGAGGTACTCTTCATTCTTCTTTTTCAGGGTACTCTGATTTTAACTGTAGAGGTCTTTGATTTTCTTGGCTTGGTTAATTTCTAAGTATTTAATTTTTATTGATGCTATTTTGGATGGTATTTTTTCCTAAATTCTTTCCTGGAGAATTCATTATTAGTGTACAGGAACATCCTTAATTCTAGTGTGTTAATTTTGTATCCTGATATGCTACTGTGATAGTCAACTGATTGTGTCGACTTGAGTTAAGAAACACCAACTAAATTGGATCAGTATAGTTCCAGGTGTGCTGCAGGGATTTACTGAACACAGAAGATCCACCTTGTATGTGAGTGGCACCAACCAATAGGATTGTGGCCTGAATGGAATAAAAGGGAAATGAAGAAGGAAAGTTCACTTCTCTTTCTTCAGAGGACTCCAGTCTTCAACTTTACCATCGATGTTGTCTCCTGGCTTCTAGAACAGACTCTTCGTCTTCCTGATACAGACTTGCACAGGACTCTACAGTGAGCTCCAGGCCTTTGATCTTTGCCTGGATCCCTTGAATCTTCAGCATGCAGACAGCCCTTTTTCATTCTTCTATATCTGACTCTCTAGGCAGCCACTGTAAGCCCACTTTGTAAATCCTTATGTATTTATGTATCTTGCATTAAAACTGTTTCTCTAGTGAGCACTGATACAACTACTGAATTTGATTATTAATTCTAGCAGTCTTTTGGTAGAAATTTTTAGGTTTTCTATGTGGAGGATCATGTGTTCAGCAAATAATACAAATTTGATTTTTTTCTTTCCTATACATATTCCTTTTATTTCGTTCTCTTGCCTGATTGCTCTGGCTAATGTTTCAAGTACTATATTGAACATGGGTGGTGATAGTGGCCATCCTTGTCTTGTTTTGATTTTAGAGGGTAAGCTTTCAGTTTTGTCCCACTTAATATCATGTTGTTGGTAAGTTTGTTGTAAATGGCTTTTATCAGATTGAGATAAGGTCCTTTTATACCTATGTTCTTCTGGAGTTTTTATCATGAATAGAGGCTGCATTTTGTCAAAGACTTTTCCGTCTAATGAGATGATTGTGTGATTTTTGTCCTCACTGCAGTTTATCTGATGTATTACATTTATTGATTTGCATATATTAAACCGTCCTTGCACTCCTGGGATGGGGCCCAGTTAGTCAATGCATGATCTGTCTGATGATTTGTTGTGTTCTCTTTGCCAGTGTCTCGTTCAGGATTTTTACATTTCTGTTCGTTAAAGAGATTGGCCTATAGTTCGCTTTCTTGGTTGAGTCCTTGTCTGGTTTTGGAATCAGGGCAATGCTTTTATCTTCTACATTAGATACGGAATTTTTGAAAATTTATGATTAGTTCCTCAGTGTATTAAATATCCATTCACAGAAATGAGTGCTGGAAATTATAAATCTAAAAATACTGAAAGGTATAATTATATCAACTTCATTTAACTCCTAAAGATGTGGACAAGATAAATAAGAGTCAAATGTGAGAGACTCACACAAGAGAGAAAGGGACATAAAGGGAAGTGGCCTTCCTAAAACACTGTTCTCCTTCAGTAACCAGCTTGCCAACATCCTGGCAAAGAAAGCATGTGGTGGCCCTTAGAAGATAGTGATGATTTAAACACGCATGGAGGGAAGGGCAGCACTGAAAATAAAGTGCAGAACATGAGTAAGATCACTGAGTTGGGAAAAAGCAAAGAAAAATAACCCTCATATTTCTTACATGCACACATGAATACATGCATCTATATCTGCATCTATATCTACATACAGATATAGACATATCTGTATCAGTGGTGGTGAACCTATGGTTCATGCGCCACAACAGACTCTTTGTATCACTGAAAGCTTTAAAAAGTTTGCCATCACTGATATGTATGCATATTCATAACACACATATACATACTTCTGTGTATAAATATGTAGGTTTATTTTTCCAGTACTCTTGAGATTTGGGTAGTAGAGTAAGATGTGGCTATTCTTCTTTTTTTTTTTAATTTTTTATTTTTACCAAGAACATGTATTGGTACATTGTATACATAATGATCATAATCAACATGGTTATTTTGTACCTGTACATGAAGGATGTGGCTATTCTATAAAGCAGGAAGAACAGGAGTTGCCAAGTGATGGCCAAGGATCAGTAAGAGCTAAGTAGGGCTGCCTGACCCTTACTGTGTGGGTTGCTCTTCAGTTTACCGCAGTTCCCACTGATCCCTTTCCACCCATTACCTCCCATGAGTCTGTGAGTCTACGATCCTATAGCAGTGGTTCTCAACACCTCATGTTGTAAATCTTAGAAACTATTAGAATTGTCAATACCTGGGCTCCATTTCAGACAAACTGAATCAGAATCTCAGCCTGGGGGCTTGTGCCTGGGTATTTTCTATGTGTAGCCAGGGGTTTAGCACTGCTGTCCTATGAAGTCGTTAATTGCTAAATTAAGGCAATTTCTGTTAAAAAAAAATAGTTCTCCTGCAGAGCAGCACTTTCCATTCTGGCTATATAACAGAGCCAGAGTTATCTGGAATGCTTGAAAAGATGAAGGCAAGGGCTTCTCAAAAATTCCACTGTAACTGGTTAAGAGGCAAACAGGCACTCTTGATTTTGAAAAATTCCTCATTATAATGGACGGCCGGGGTTGAGAGCACAGACATAGAAAGTGAAAGCCACAGAAGAACTCTGAAGAAAATGGTATGAGCAAGGTAATGAGCAAGGGTTGGGATAGTTACCCTAGACAGGAAGTGACAGGTGCTAAGGTTATGAAGAGAAAATCAGGAGGCAACTAAATAGTTACATTAGTCCATTTTCTGTTATTATTACAACATATTTGAGGTTGGGTACTTTATAAACTTTTCACAGTTTTGGAAGCTGCAAGTCCAATATCAGGTGGCCTTACTCGTTCTGCTGAGCCCCTGGGCTATGTCACACATGGCTAATGGCAGGGAGAAAGAGAGGGAGAAACAGGGAGGGGGAGGGAGAAAGACCAGAGTCCAGAGCAACTCAGGGTCAGGCCTGTTCTTTTTATAACGACGTATTCTTGTGGGCATTAACTTGCCCTGAAAGACGAGCATTAGCCCCTTCAGAGAGCATCACCTCAGTGACCGAACCAGCCCCATTTAGGGCCACCTTTAGGGCTCTTCCACCTCATAACCGGAGAACCAAGCTCCCAACTCAGGAACCCTTGGGCAACAAACTGCATCCAAACTGCAGCAGTAATTTAGGGTCACATTAACAAGGATTGGAAACAGGGGTACGGACAGCAGTGGATGGAAATAAAAGAATGCATGGAAGAGATGTCCTAATCTCAAATCCACCCACAAGCTAGTCTGAAATCAGACAGTAAAAGCTACTATAGTGGCAAAACTAAAAAACAAACTTGATTCAGAATTTAGTACGAAATACTGTTACTGGGCTCGTAGCTCCTTAAGCACTTGATAGAGGTAAACACTCATCTAATTTGAAAAATCCAGATGTAACTCAAGTAGTTCCCAAAATATTCCCCAGGATAAAATTTAAAAGATAGATGCTCATAGTAAATAATTAAACCCGCAAAGGAAATGAAGTATCATGAGCAAACAGCAAAAAAATGACAAACTCACAAAAATTTCATATTCTAGGGGTTGGGGATTTAGTTCAGGGGTGGAGCACTTGTCTAGCAAGTGCAAGGCCCTGAGTTCAATCCCCAACCAAAAAAATAGCACCAAAAAAAATAAATGAATAAGCACCAAAAATAAATAAATAAATAAATAAATAAATAAATAAAAAATCATGTTCTGGAATTACAAAACACAGAATATAAAGACAGTATGTTTGAAGGACTTGAAGAAATAAGAGATTAAATACATGAAAAGCCAGGGACTATTAAAAATGAGCAAACCGTTTTGAATAATAGAAACTTTGACTAATAAATAATACTTGCAACTAAGAAGTCAAAACATGCAACTAAGATTAGAGCTTAGGAGAGGATTAGTAAACTCAAAGATAACCTATGAAGTTACCCAAGATCCAAAATTTAGAGTAAAAAGACATGAAGAGTTAAAGAAATGCTTAAAAAAATGAGGTAATGTGAAAGATCAGGATACAGAATCCTAAAAGCAGAGAAAAGAGGGAATGAGACATAGGCGCCAATTGAAGATATAATGGTAAATATTTTCCTGGACTGAAGAAAAAAGACCCTAAGATTTAAGAAGTCTAACCAATTCCACGTAGAATTTTTTTAAAAAAGAAATCTCTTCTTAGGGGAAAGTAAAGTTAAAGAATACCAAAGACAAAGAGAAGAGCTTTCAAATAGCTAGAGAGAAAAGCCTGGTCAAATAACTCCAAAATATCAAAATAGAGCTGAGAAAATGAAGCCTCATTGTAGAATTATATATTCAGAAAAAATACCCTCAAACAAATACTGGGGAAAAAGATGCTTTTAAATCAGTTTGTCACTGTCGGTCCCTCATTAAAAGTACAGTGATTCTCAAGGATGTCCTTCTGGCAGAAAGGCAGGTTTAGTCTACAGGGAGGAGGGCAGAGGAAGCAAAAAGGTAGACATACTGGTGTGTCTGTATATTAAAAATCACTAGAATAATTTCTGAAAATTCAACTAGCATGTAAGTCCCAAGTAGAAATATGGACTGAAAGGAAATTTGAAGAGTGGTAGTTATTTATGTGCAGCAGAGCTCTGCAGAGAAGCAGTAATGCAGCCGAGAGCTAAGGACTGCTGACAGCCGCCGGAAGCTGTAAAGAGGCAAGAAATGTCTGCTTCCGGGCAGCGTCTGAAGGGAGCGGGCCAGCGTGACACCTTGATTTCAGCCCGGTGATACCAACTTTCGAGTACGACCTCCAGAACTGAAAGATAAAGCTCCATTATTTTAGGCTGCAAGGTTTGTGGTAACTTGGCAACGCAATGGTATGGAGCAAATGCAGAGTTAAAGTGAAGACTAATCAAATAAGATAATCTGAAGTGGAAGTTGGGAACATAAATGTACCATTCATATAAAGAAGTATAAAAAGGAGTTTAGAGGGAAAAATCAGGAGTTTGAATATGATGTATTTATTTTAGTATATTATGTCAAGGATTTTGGAAACACATGAAAGCTTTATAAACCTGTCTCATTTCTTGGACTGTGGGCTCTTTTCGTCACTGAATTCCTGGCAGCTACATATCAAACAGCTGGTCAGTACATATTTGGGGTAACAGGTCCACCAAGACAACAGATTTTTTTTCCCTGAAGAACTTGAAAAAAAGGTCTTACATTCAGTTTACTGATAACAAGATTTTAAATGTCCAGAGTATATTTCGATCACAATAGATAAGTAAGAGTTGATTCTATGTAGTGTTCAGCTCAGTGCTTAGTTTGAGAAGAAGCTCAATACATATTTTTGTTTGTTTGTTTGTTTTCATTTTTGTTTTTGAGACAAAGTCTCATTCTGTAATTCAGACTGACCTTGAACTCATTATGGAGCACAGGCTGGCCTCAAACTCACGGCAAACCTCCTACCTCAGTCTCCCAAGTGGTGGGATTACAGGTGTGCGCCACCACACCTGGCCCTCAATACACATTTTTGGTCCTAAAAGTGATTTGGTCTTTTTTTTTTTTTTAAACCTAAGCATATATTTATTAGACAACCCAGTACTTTCACTCCTAGGTATCTACACCAGAAAAATGAAAACATATGTCCATATAAATATTTGTATGCAAATGTTCACAACTTTTATTCACTAGCTCAAAGTAACAGAAACAAACCATCATATGAAGAGTGTATAAAGAAAATGTGTTAGGTCAACGCAATGGAAAATTATTCAGCATTAGAAAATAAAGACTACTTAGACAATCTACCTCAAAAGTGAAGGAAATCAGAAGTGAGAAAGAATACATGTCATTATGAATCAGTTAATATACAATGTTCAGAAAAGGGAAATCTATAGAGATAGCAAGCAGATTGGTGTTTTCTCGGGGCAGGAGTTAGAAAAGGGACTGATTGTAAGGAGGGCATCAGGATCCTTTCTGGGTGACGAAAATATTCAAAACACAATCATAGTGACAGGTGCACGACTCTAACTTTAGCAAAACTTACTGAGCTATATATGTAAAACAGGCAAATTTGTAAGAGATAAATTATACCCCATTACATTAGCTTCATGTTACTACAATAAAATACCCAAGGTAACTGACTTATAAAGAGAAAACTGACTTATAAAGAGCTTATTTAGCTCATAGATCTTATGATCCAGACCAATATTGGGTGACTCTATGCCTTTGGACCTCCAATCAAGGTGCCAGATGACAATATTGGGAAGTACATGTTGAAGCAAAACACTCGCATCATAATCCAAGAGACAGAAGCGCTAGTAAGGAGGCGCATTAAGCCCCGCCTCTTAATGGTTGACCAGTACTCTACCTGCCAACACAGTGCTTCCAATACTGCCAACACTGGGAACCAAGCCTTTATCAGGTGGGCCTTTGGGAGTCTCAGTCTATATTCAAATCATCTTGTTCATTAAAGCTGTTCATTTACTCAACAATACTAGAGAGTGAGCCCAGGGCTTCTGCGCTGAGCTGCATCCTCAGCCCTTTTTTTTTTTTTTTTTTTTAAAATTCTGAGACAGTGTCTTGCTAAAGTGGTGAGCTCAGACTTGTGATCCTCCCACTGTAGCCACCCAGAGTACTGGGATTACAGGTGTGTGTCATTATTCATAGCTAAAGCTGTTTATTTTTTTAACTACTGTGTATGAAAATATGACAATTGTATAGGGATAAAGTACATTTTTACCTAATCATATCTTCAAATCTATAAAATTCCTCTTATGGCTAATACTCCATTGTACATATATAGTGTATTTATTTATCCATTGACAAGTAGATGGACACTTGGATTGATTCTATATCTTGGCTATCACAAATAGAATGATTATATTTCCTTTGGATATATACGAAGTAATGTGACAGAACACACAGTAGTTGTCTTTTTAATTTTCTGAGGAACCTCCGTGCTATTTCCTATAGTGCTTATAGTAATTTACATTTCCACAAACAGAGTATAAAAGTTCTCCTTTCTTCATATCCTTGCCAACACTCATCTCTCTCTTTTTTGTTTTTGATAATCATTCTAACTGGGGTGAAGTGATATCTTATTATGGCTTTGATTTGCATTTCCCTGATAATTAGTGACCTGCTGGCTATGTATATGTCTTCTCTTGAAATGTCTCTTCAGTCAATACATTGGCCCATTTTTAAATTAGGTTTTTTTCCCTGTTATATGGATACTGTATTGCTATTCTTAAGCAAAGGCTCATGGCAGCCATCTTGTTAAAAACGGAAATAATTTGTGATATTGACAGTGTGGGTGCCTGATGTAAGAGCTTCAAAAAAATTTCATCCAGGTTTAGTAATACTCTAACAATCATAAAAATGTGAGGGGACATTTGGTAGCCTTTTATAGACTTCATTTACAAGGCAGATGCTGCTCCTTAGAAGTGTTTGCTCTGTAGTTTAATTCTACTTTTCTGTACAGTATGTACTTGTTTTGGGTAGGCTGAAAATGAAGATGAAAAAAGATGACTTTATTTAGCGATTTCTTTTCTTTTTCTAGAAGAGTTAAGAAAAAAATGATTTTAAGCAATAAGAGATAGTGGGCAAAAGCAACAGTCCTATATGAGCTAATGAAGCGCTCTGTATTATTTACTAATAATAATAGCTAATGTTTGGTTATTAAGTGCTTATTCTCTGCCAAGAACTGTGCTAACTCATTTACATGTATCATCTTCTTTAATTGTCACAATAATGTAGGTAGCGTTATTCCTATTTTACAAAGAAGAAATTGAAATTAAAGAGGAAGTGACTAGTCTGAAAAGGCTGATAAACTGTGACAATCAGGTTTACTATGTAGATTATTGTAGTAGCTTTCTGCATTCATTAAGATAGGCACACAGGCATTAAATGGCTTAAAAATGTGTAAGGTCCGTGGATACACTGGCAGGCACAGACCAGAAGGGGAATCCTTTTCCATGAGGTCCTCTAAAGTCCCATGTCACGGAGGCAGTGTCATCTTCCACAAGCGCCTTCCATGTCTGCCCACCCAGGAGGGAAAAGGAGTGTGGAAAAATGTGAATGGAACATATTTATGACCCAGGCCTGGAAGGGGCCCTCATCACTTCTGGTTATATTAATTGGCTAAGATATAGTCATATAGCCACAGAGGCTGGAAAACGTGTTCCAACTGTCTCTCCCTTACCAAAAAAGAGAAAGAAATTTGGGAGAACTAACAATCTTTTCATACCTTAGAAGCAATTCTGAAATTGGTTGACTGTGGTAAGTAGAGATGATAGGTGTAAGGATCATGCCTACTTTCAGCATGGAAATACTTTTCCGAAAGTGATAGCTTTAAGAGATGCCACCTATAACAGTAATTTTATGCTAAATCAGAGGATAAGTGGGTATATCCCTGACATTAATAGAGGTTTACTAGAGTAGTGTTTTCTAATGAAGTAACTGAGGGCCTGGCTGCACTTACAGAATAGGAAAATGATTTTGGCAGGTGAAAAATAATACACTGAATCACAGAGAGATAATCAGTTAACAGTGAGTAGCACAGAAATGACAAGAGTTCTACACAAAGTCTTTGGGACTTAACCAATGATTTTTACATAAATAAAGGAGAGTTTACATCCTGTGTGTGGAAGGAGGGGAAATACAGTGATTTTGGTTTTTCAGTTGAAGAGACCAACTATATCAAGGAATAAAGATAGGAAGAGTACCTTTTCGCTTTTGTCTATGTCCATAGAGAAAGTTCCAGAAGTGAAAGAACTCCTAAGAAGTGGTTTCAATGGAGGCAGTACACTAATGAAGATAAAACAGGATTCCGGGCAATAAATCTTTTTCTATTCTGTAAATACCTCCTTTTCAACATAAAAACTCTTTAAAGAAATAAGAAAACAAAGCTTTTAGAAGGGACTTGATACATTATTTATGAACTTATCAAGTGAAAAAAACACCCACTCAGACATTTTAATAAAAACTTTCAACTAATGTATCTAATTTTATTGGTATTAAAAAAGCCAATTATGAACTGAAAGTTATTGTTTGTTAAACTGCTAAACAGCTTTCTGCAAATAGAATGTTTAAAAACCACTTGGAATCACTTTTCCAAAGTTTCAGTTTCTGAAGGTCAAATAACTATGTAACTGCTTAATAAAGAAGCCAAGAAGTACCTCTAAATATCTCTCACCTCTGATGTGCTTATATTCTGTTCCTTAGGTGAGGTATTAGCAAAGCTTATTTATTTTCATTTCCAAGGCTTTTATTTGCTCATTCCCTTGTGGTAAAGCTGATTTCCATGATGATTCCCTTCTTAATTTTAATACCCTTTTTACTCATCATATAGACATAAGAATTTTCCATAAAATAATGAAATCCTTGCAAAGGAAATAAAGACAACTCAGAGAATAAACTAGTTCTTTTTTCAATTAATCGATCCACTGACATGTGCATATAAGATTTTTTTAAACCTAGGAAAATAAGGTTAATTAACATAAAAAAGCCTCACTCATCTAGATGCTGAATTTTGTATTTTACCCATGCTGCCTTAAGTGCCTTGATTTCCCAGTAATGACCTAGTTCTCCTAATGAGGAACATTAACCCCTGGCTGTAGCTGTCCAGGACTTAATTGTCAACTGGAGCTGAAATAGGGGAGTTTGCCGATCAGCAGGTATGCGGTATATTAACTCATGTCATTTCAACCCCTAATAAATAAATCTGTTGCTACGGCAACAGGAAGATCAGCTTTATCAGTAGTCTCCCTCCCAGTAACCGCCCCCCCCACCTCTTTGGGAAGAAACTGCCTTCCACACACCAAGCTTAGGAAAAAAAGAAGGAAATTAACTACATATAACCATAATTAGAAGTAACATAATTTTTCATCTTAGAAACATATCTAAATTAATGAAAAAGGACAGCAAAGACAGAAATGCTTTTGACTAAGATCATAAATTATTTCCTTCAACAGAAGATAAGCACTATGAAGTGTACATCTTAGAACAAATCTTAAACATTTTGCCTCTTTGTGTTTCTGAATTTCCCCCTTCTTTTGTTTATCCAACAAATGATGCTAGCTGGAACAGTGCTGAAATAGCTAATTAGTTGCATATCCAGTAAAGATGATACAAGGAGAAAAGAAACCTTCCATAATTTATAATAGTTACTGCTATTCTACCTTGGACTTCTTTGGTATCAGTGACTGTGTTAAAAAAAAAAAAAAGGAAAAATCTGCTTACTGAACCTCAGCTTGGGTAAACTATAAAAGCCATAGAATCTCATTCATTTGGGATTTTATATTTTAAGTTTAAGGAGTGACTTTAGTGGATTGTTTTAAAGTAATTTTACATCTAGATTATGGCGAAGAAGTAGGTGAAAAAATATTCTAAAGAGATCTTCCCTTCTGGACTTATTTTTCAAAGATAACTTAGAAATTACTTAGGTTTTTAACCAGTTTGAGTGTTTCTTTCCAAATACTACTACCTTTCTGTTAAAATAAATTGTTTGATTTTAACAGACTCTGAAGGATTTGTAAGTCCTACAAAGACATTTAAAAAAAACAAAACAAAACAAAAATAGGCTTTCTAAAAGCAATGCTGATGAAACAACCATCTCCACCTGTCATTTGGTTAGCTGAGGGGTTGGGGATTTAGCTCAAGGGGTAGAGCGCTTGCCTAGCAAGGGCAAGGCCCTGAGTTTGTATTTTTTTTTTTTTTTTTTTTGGTGGTGGGGTGCAGGGGATCGAATTCAAGGCCTTGTGCTTGCAAGGCAAGCACTCTAACTACTGAGCTAAATCCTCAGCCCAAGGCCCTGAGTTTGATCCCCAGTGCCCCCATCCAGTATACTGAATCCCTCTATGTTTTCATTATCATTCTGCCTAGGAACAGACCTGGACTTACTGACAATGTGATAATCAGTCGGCAAATAGTCACCCTATAATTAATCATCAACATTAAGTAACATCTAGTAAGCAGCCCCATATGCTGGATACTCTGGCCAGACGCTTTTGTAAAAATTCCTTCGAAGGAGAAAAAAGAGTTGCTTTCTCCATCCCAGAGGATCTCAGGACCCCAAAAAAACAAATGACACCATTTAAACAGGAAATGAGCATGGCTGGGAGGCACGTGGAAGTGCAAAGTTCTCTTACATGCTGATGTGGTGCACTGGACTGAGCACAGCCCTCGGTGTGCGAAAGCTCAGAGTGAGGGGAATTCACGCATTGCTGGGATGTACATCAGGGCACATATCTGTGGAAAGGTTTGAGGGCATCTCTAATGAAATATGATAGTAACTACCATCACGGAAAGATAGAAAACATCACACATGAAGAGCAACAAAGGGATATTACTCCTAACAATGGGAGGAAAGGGTGGGCTAATTACACAGAGGTCAGGTCAACTGTGATTAAAGGCTTACTGACTAGGAAGGAGAAATGTATTGAAATACACACAATCATATACGTGACATAAATATCACATCCATCCATCCCACACCCACTCACCTGGCTACCCATTCATCCAGCCATCATCTTTCCATCCATCCATCCACCTGCTCATCCATCCAACCATTCATCCCCCCACCCACTGACCCATATCAATGACTTACTAGTTCCCAACTCGCTGCCCCTCATCTATGATGATAAGCAAAGTGTAGTATAAGAATTTGATCTAAAGAATAGTGAACTGAAAGAAACAAAAGCAAACACGGGCCTTGAGCAGTTGAAGATAACTGTCACAAGTGTACCAAAGTCAAACCCCATCTAACTGCATGTTTATGAAATGAGTCAAGCTTAGGGAACTTTGTAACCACATTAGGCAGGAAAGGGTAACAAGACCTTTAGTTTATGAGAGTATAGAGATAAAAATATGAAGATAGTGATGACTATAGGTAGAAGTAGTTCATGCTGACCTAGTATATACTAGAAAGTTAAAAACACTGCAAGATGCAATGAGAAACTAAGTGCTGAGTTGTATTTTTTCATATAGGCAATGGTTTGAAAAATAGCAAGGTGCCTGTAAGGGGAATTACTGGGAATTAAAACTGAGATTTGGGTCAGCCTATTTTTTTGGAGGGGAACATGATTTTCTTTGTTCTTATTTCCCTACTACTTATTCAAAATCCTGTAATGAAGGCCTATAGATTTTTCAGTAGTACTATGTTAGAGAACAAAATAAAATGATTTAGGTGCATAGCAGGTGTTTGACTACATTTTTTTGCAAAAGGTCTAGTAAAATACCCTATACAGCTCTTTTTTTTCTCAAATGCCAGAGTTTATTTGAAATTCTAGATAGACAAAAATCAAACAAATAACCCCCCCCCCCCGCCCTGGCAACTCTAGGCTACTAGATGGTGCTACTAGAAAACATCCATGGAAATATCTTTATTTGGAAATGAGAAGAAGCAAGATGGATGCTCTCAGGTCTGAGGAGGCTTTGGTAGAGTGCACTTAAAGTTAGGCGGCCAGACCACATGACCATCTTTCTCAGAACTAATTTTTTGTGAAGATCATTTTTCTCTTAGAAAAAACCAGATTATATATAACTTTGAAATAGAACACAGAATGTTATTGTCCAAATACTAGTGCTTTGCTCTTCTGTTCATATCTTGGCACAACAGCAAAAGACTGATCTCCAAATGTACTCTATTATAAGATAAGGACCAGTAAAACCTGAAACGTTTAGGATGGCCTTCTTACCAAACACTCCCTAAGTTATCTTGGCAACGAGAAAACCAACATAAGTGTTCTTTGGCCCCAAAGTCATATCATCCAATCATCTAACACACATCCTTTCAGAAGGCAGTCATCAATTTTGCTTTCAAAGCTGTATTTTTAAATCTCACAGAGTCAACGAATAAGAAAGAGTCATTTATTTTACTACCAAGTCATAAAGCATAAATTATTCACTTAATTTTAGGTAGAATTCACAAGTTTCTAAAAATATAGACGTCACATTCTTTCACTATTAGGGTACATGGTTCATTTCGGTGACTCATTTAAGTATGCTTCAAATCTGTTTTTATTTCCTGAAGACTGGACCTTGTCCCTTCCAAACTCTAATCAAGTTTGCATAAATCAATTTATCACTACTTTACTGAAAATGCTGCAAATACCACATACATCATAAGTCTTTGAACTTTAAATGAAAAGCTTTGACAGTTTCCCCACAGTTCAAATGAAGAAGTCATAGTGGAACTTCTAACTATAAAGATTCTAATAATTTCAAACTACTTAACATGTCTCACAGCCCACTCCTATCTTTATCTTTCTTAACCAGAATACACTTACTTAGGGGCCATTCACTGAGTTTTTAAGATCAGAACAGAATTTTTTGTATCATAGATTACTATCCTATAATTTTCTAACTACTTAATCCTACACTGAAAGAAATTCTATCTGGCCTGAGTGAGTTTTCTGGTATGATGAGCACTTGTTTGCTACCAACTGAAACCAAAAATTGTAATGTGCTATGTTAACATTCAGGACAAGAGACTTTTATCCATAAGAACTAAAAAATAGGCTTTCCCAATGGCTGGTGGCAGCCATATTTTTATGTATGTGATCATCAGTCACATTTGACAGATGTTTGCAAAGTATTCACAAAATCTGTGAATTCCCGGCACTGTCCAAGATCCTTTAAAGGAGCCTTGCAAATCAAACTATGCTACATTAATAGTAAGATGCAATTTGTCTTTTTTGCAATGGTGACATATGCCCTGATAGTAAAACGCACTTAAGGATAAAACTGTGGGCCCTAGCAGGATTCAAGGTGATGGCAGCAAAGTGAAGTAGTGGGGATCCTATTTTTTCTACCTGCACTTGCAGTGAAAGAAGAAGAAACAAGTCTGTTTCACTTATGAATGTCCTTGAAGAAGTAATAAAAGTCACTAATTTCATCTCTTCAATAGACAGCTCTTAATATGCTTTGTGATAAAACTGGAAATATATTACATGCAATGCATATTTATTGCATATCAGGATACAGCGGTTTTCTTAGAGAAAAGAATTTGTATGATTACTTAAATTGTGAGGTAACCTGCACTCTTCATGAAATCCTAAATGTAGTGGAAAGACAGACAAAGGAGGGTTGGTCAGATTCAAAAGATGTGGCAGGCATTTTCTTAGCTATGAAACATGTGAACCTGTCACTTCAAAGAGAACAACCAATATATCTTGTAATTAATTCTAAGTTTAAACTTTTAAGTAGCCATCCGAATTCAGGAAAAACGCTATCTACACCACAGGCTTCATAGCTTATCAGGATTCAAAAATTTCTTTTATGAGATCAGAAGTTATATTACCAAATGTGACTTTTTGAAACCATACAATGACTTGTGTCAGTATCTGAAACATTTCCATTATTCAGCGAGCCTGTATCTTCCAAGTGACCAATTCAAGATGCTACAAAATCCGTTCAAACTGCAAGTATCAGCATGAAGAACACGTGGAGGTGGTGTGAGAGTCCACATTTCATCTAATGTTAAAGAAATTGGGGGGGGGGGAGAAACCCCTTGTCAAGTTTTGGTACAGTATCAAAGAAGAACATTTACAATAACCAGAACAGGCCACTGAAACATCCCTTCCTTTTCTGATGACACCTCTTTGTGAGGCAGGGTGTTTTTTTAAACAAATTTCTACCCAAATAGCATATTGCAACAGACTGAATACTTAAAGAGATACAAGAATCAAGCTCTCCTCCACTTAAAGACAGATAGTTCAGATGTACAAAACTATAAAATAATTTCAGTCCTCACTATTTTTTTTTGTTTTAGAGAAGTTATTTTTACAAAAATATCCAATTTATGTCAACATGTATTTGATTCGTCATTGTTTTTTGTTTTTTTTTTTGTTGTTGTTTTTTTTTTGCAGAAACTTCCCCCACCCCAGTTTATTTGGTCACCTTTACAGGGCATACAATTACTTTGTCACATGTGAATGTGAAGGTCACAAGTCACCTGTTTTGGGGACATTACTATGTTAAAACGAAGAGTTATAACAGCAGGAATGAAAGTAACTCTTTCTCACAGCTCTGGGAGTGCCACGTCATTGTTATTTTAAAATGATTTAATGTAGATTTAAAACTTTCTCCCCAGTTTTCACTTCTAATACAGTAAATATTGATAGGTAAAATTCCAATAAAGAAGAGCTCTTTGGTGCCCCACTAGTTTTTTAAGTCAGTGAAAGGCTCTTGATATCAAAGAGTTGGGAAGGACAGCCTCAAGAGTATGAATTTTCAATACTTTCCTAGATTTATTTTTTCTGTCTCTCCAAGCAGAGTATGTGTTGGGCCTAACACAGTGCAGAGAACATTTACATAAAGTTTGGAAACTGGTGCAATATTTCAAGATTAGTACGATATTTGGAAAGAAAATAGTTAAAAAAAAAGCATTGCCAATTGCAGTGTGCTTTTTTACAGATCTTTCTCTATAAGTCATTTCTATTAACCATGCCTTGCTGTAGATGTTTATAAGAAAACATTACAGACTGGGTAGAAAGTAGAAAACAAATTACTCTGCAGAGAACTCAGCCACTCTGTTAAAATACTGTCAGTTATTTATCTACTGTCAGCAGAGGTTGCTCACTATAATCCTTGACAAGCTCAGATTCGGAAAGACTGAAGAGAGGGGCAAACCTCGCATTTAAGGGCCTATTCTCATACACAGACATTTTAACACAGATTTAAAGCCAGAATGAATCTCCTAGAAAATGTCACTTTTGATTTTGATACATATCCTGGCAAGTAGCTCTACATGTGGTTGACTTAGTACACGATATGTTAGAGGCTAACACTATATTTTAAACCATTCATGATCCCAGGGTGGAACGAACACAGTGAGGTCAGCATCACTTCATTTTTAGAGTTGACTACCACAACAGTATGATTTCATGGGCATATTTTTTATGATGATGAGGAGGGTTTTATTTTTGTTTTGTTAGGCAAGGTAGTGACAGGGTCTAAGAACCCTCCTGGCCCTTTTCAGCGTCCATTTCTCCTTTACGTTCACAGGGGAAACGACCGCTGACACACTCTGCTGTCCTCAAATACCTTCTCTCCAGAAAACACATGTGCACACAGCACAAATGGAACAGACTGAAAAGCTTCTTGCAGGGTACACCACAGAAAAGCCACCTTGGAGCAGGTAGTTAAAGCAGTTTCATGGAACTGAAAAGGACATGCAAAGGGTAAAAGTGGGTGAGGCACAAGTGAAGACAACTGCCTGAGAAACACAATCCTGGTCATTTCCTTTAGAATACAATTCATATTGACTGGTCAATGATACAGTTTCTACCCATATGATTAGGGTTCTAAATAAATGTGTGCTTGTAGCTGGGGATGTCTGATGAGTGCTGAACCAGAATCTTAATTTTCTAATTCATATTCACCAATTAAAAATAGACTGCATTTTTATGAGGAAATTTACATAAATCAGATGATAAAGCATCTACTACTAAAGGGTAGGAGTTCAGCTCACAACATTTGCATATACTCTCCTAAAGAAAATATAGGCGTTTTAGATTTTCATTGAAGAGTCTTGCTGTGCTGGAACTCTAATGGGCTTAGAACAGTAAATTTTGAAGAAACTGATTGCTACCCCTGTAGCTAGTAAATGTCTGCCTAGACCCAGTGGCATTTGAAAAAAGTGTTTTATCATAAAATTATCCCAGCAGAGTCCATTCTGCAAGATAACATCATCATCATCATCATCAGTACTCCATGCAGGACCCAACAGCCCTGGCACGATATTGCCAGTCATTTATCTGTTGTCAGCACAGGTTACACACTGTAATCCTTGACTGCCTCGGAATTAGAATGTCTTTGATGTCCCCACAAGAGTTTTTTGCCCGAAGGCTTTACCAATGCTCGGCGGCTCAGTGTTTATTCCTCGTAATCTTCCTCTCATCTCCAGGCTAGCAGTGACAGATGGTTATGGGCACACAATAGTATTAAGAGTTTGATATTTTTTTTATGCTGTGCTCTCTGTACAACAAATAGCTATCAGACGCGGGCCAGAGAGCTGACATGGCTCGCTTAGGTAATGGCAAACAAACAGCTCGAGTTGATGCTTTCTGTCATTTCGCCTCCTAACCCTGCTTGTTTTCATTGTATACTCTCAAAGGTAAACTATATTAACCTTATAGACTGTTATTAAAAAGATATATCTATATGAGCATAAAGTGCTTTTCTTTTCTCTTTTTCTTACTCTTTTGATTATGAAAGTAATACTGCTGACATATTGAACAAATATCGAATGTCAACATAAATTTTTAGTGTGTGATAATATCCCCCTTCATATAGCTGTGTGTCAGGCGGGAACCCGAGGATGATGCATAGCAGTAAATAACCCAAACAAAATTAGTTCTCTTGTCAGCTTCTACCTTGTATGTCCCCAGGCATCAGTAAAATTGACTGCACGCTAGATTTTCAAAATTAGCCCTAATGTTAGCTATGTGTCTGGCAACCTCCAAGTTTCCAATGTTCTACTATATTACCCGTAAGGATGAATGTGTTACTTTTATATTTTGGCATTTACTCTTGCTGATGTGGCTTTTTTCCTTCTTCTCCAAATTAAAAATAATTTAGCTTTAACAATAAGAATGTGCACAAACATAATGCTGCATCTCTTTAAGCAACTAACTTTAGGCAATTAAATTAAATTAAAGCAAAAATATACAAAGGAAGAGAGGGAATTATTCAATTTAATATTGTTAATTTTATTAACATAGCTCTGTCTTATTTTGTGCAAAGTATTGAATAACACGGTTCTCACTCTTGCCTTCGTATCACTGTTTGGTAACAGCAGTCTATAAATTATTGAACATTTTTATGATAAACCAGAACCAAACTTTTTAGAACTGATTTTCTTAGGGTGAATATTAGTTCAGAGACAACCAAAATTAATGGAATAAAAGAAAAAGCTTCCAGAAAGCAGTCAATGAGGACATGTATTTTACCATCAAACAGGTTGATTTTATCCAGACTCACTGCATTTTAAAATAATGTAAAAGATACTGAACACTGTAACATTCTAAATAAAATACTATTTTGCTTACAATGTTACTCCCTTAGAAAGGACATGTGGGAAGTGTGATGATGAACAAACAAATCCAAAACACATTCCACATCAACTTTCAATCCCTAAATTTTATGTTCATATATTTAGAATCAAAGATAAAAATCCCTTTAGGTACCAGATGCTGTAGATCAGTTGGGAAGACTCTGGAGTTTTAATGTGCGGAAAGTCAAATCCCCGGCAAAGGCGCTTTGCCCGGCCGGTGTGGTGTGCTTATTACTTCACCTGCAAACAGTTGCTCTCAGAAAATCTGACCTAATGATAAGCTCACCATCTCTGCAATCAAAAGACCATAATCTGTGGTGGAAGTGAACTCTAATCAGGCCACATGCAGATTAAACTAACTGAGAGGAACAAAAACTAGATTAAAATGTTCGTGCCAAACACCAGAAGATTATTAGGACATTTTACCTTTTTAAACCCTAATTTATAGGAGCCAGGGTTAAGTTTATGAATTTATATTTGGTGAGATTATATGCTACAGCTGACTTTTCACTGTTTAGAAAAGATTCAGCTAGACGGTACTTTGCTTAGCCACAATACAGAGACATTTGGGAGAAGGGAAACGGTTTCAAATGTACTGATATATACTATGACAAGTAAAACAAAGCCACCTAGTCAACACTGGTTGAAGTAGTGGTAAATAACAGAAATTGTTCTTGTTTTAATGGCGATACTGTTTTATCAATGTAGTACATAAAATTGTTTTGTGGCAATGTGAATGTGTGTGTATATCTAAAATGGCATCTTCTGCGTTGAAATTATCTTTAAAAAGATTCAAATTCCTAGAAGTGTCTGGCTACTATTGTTAGTTGAGCAAATCATGGCAAATAGTTATTATCTTAATTCAAATTCAAATTCTAAACACAGAATAAGTAATATAAATATATTTGAATATTACCATCTTTCACTATATTAGTATTATCACATTAAAATGATATTTTTCTAAAGCTTTAAGGACAGCAAATTAATAAGTCAGTCATATATTCTCTATTCCCAGTTCTTACTCTGTTGAATGTCTTGACTTACCACCTGTGAGGCCAGACAATGTGCAATGGTCTTTGCTGATCATCACCTCCGCCCAAACTGTCAAAGGAATTAAGAATCAGATTTGGTGTATTTTCTCCAGGATGAGATCTTGAATTATCTGGTGAGTGTGATTGTTTCAAGTCTGATCTTTGTATCAATGAGGTATCCAGATTTTCTGGTGCAGAATGAAGGTCAGAGTGCACATCGTACACTGAGTTAAAACTCCCCAATACATCCTCATAATTTCTGTGCTCCGGCTGGGAGGGAAGGGCTGTGGACAGAGGAGAACTGCCATTTCCTTTAAGGCTGAGCATCTTCTTTAAATGGGTTATTTTGTGCTCGGGCATGAATCTGTTACAAAAAGGGAATGCAATATGCTTTTAGTAAAAAAAAGTATGTAAAATTACCCTTACCTTTCTATAAGGACATGATAACTGTGCATAAAGCTGAGGGAAAAAATGAAGATGTCCTAACAAAAATTCTAGAAAAGGTTCAACAGGTATTAGCTACTGAGAGATGGTTCAAAGGTTTGAAATTAGCCAAGACCATCTTTGAATGGCTTCCAAAGAGTTTCTGTGGATTTAAGACCTGCACTGCACACATAATTAAACATAAGACTACTGAGATAATTTATTGTTCTTCCCTCACTCATCTTTCTGTACATTCGTTTTATGTTTTCAAGTCACTCCATGGTACAGGGCTTGTTTTCAAGCCACATGCTCATTATCCTATAAAAATGTTTGATATTTCCTTGGCTACCTCCCGCCACCTCTTGCAAGCCTGTTTTGCATTCCTGGACACCTGCGTGTACTTTTTGTTACAATGACTTCGCTAATGTTTTCCTGAAATATATTTTAATAATCATTTCATTATAATTTCTCCCCTACTTCCCATCATACTTTCATTCTTTTTTTGTGTGTGTGTGTGTGTGTGTGTGTGTATGTGTGCTGGGGATTGAATTCAGGGCCTTGTGCTTCCTAAGCAAGCACTCTAACCACTGAGCTAAATCCCCAGACGCCCCATCATACTTTCTTATGGTGCAAATGTGTTCAATCTCTGTCACTTATTGATAGCTGTTCAAGATCCATTATTTATTGCTAGAGAATACAAATAAAATCTTTAAAAATTCAAATGTAGCCTAAAATCTGTGAGCTATCCATATAAACACAGGATCTCTCCTCAAAGAGTTCTCTATCTATTGTAGAGAAAATCAAGAGTGTTCAGAACAGAGTGGGAGAGAGATGAGTGAACAACTAACTAACATATGCTGGAATATACTGTATCTACAATGGATATTCCAACTTTTCCAACTCAAAGGAAGAAGAAATTAATCCTATTTGGGAGACTGGTAGTCTTGAAAGGGTTTAATGTAAGGATTTTGCAAGCTGGGGAAGGTCTGGATTGTGGGAAAAGTGGGATCAAGGGAAAGGGATATGCAGGAACACAGACTCTTCTGGGAATAACATGCAATCCAAACAGTCTGGAGGGGTAGACTGAGCCAGATGACCAAGTGTCCTCTTGGAGTTCCTGAGGCTCCTTTAGGGATCTGGCCTTTTTCTGAACTGTTGCGTAAGTGAAAAATGGTGAATACCTGCGTTTGGGGCCAAGCAGGGCAGAAACCATGAAGGAGAGCAATAGGTAACATTTGGAAGAGTAAAAAGAAAATTTGGGAGAAAAATGGGAACACCATGGAAATGAATGAAGCACTCTTAAAGAATGTGTAAGAATATAAAACCCTGCACAGTGCTACAACAACAGTTCTGCCCTACGTTACTGGCTACTCCTGTGGAGTTCCACGGTCCCCAGGGGGTGGCATGGGTAGAAATCCTGAAGAAGGTTTGGGTTCATGCATGAAACAAAGAAAAAGAGAAAGAAGGAAGAAAGGTGGAGAAGTCAGGCTGAGTTTGCAAAATGGGGCATGAGGACACATGAACAGTCACTTGGGGACACTTGCTAAGAAAGAAAACAGGATCCTTAAGACAAATCCTAAAAAATGGGAAAGGGAAAAAGAGCAGCATCTGTTATTAATGCAGGATTTCTGGTGTGTGCGTGGGTAGGTGGGGGCCTAGTAAAAGAGAAAAGCCCACATTTTCTGTACAGCTGAGGGGAGGAGGGAGAGAAGAAGCTGGAAAAAAATCTGGGTGGCAGGTATGGAATCTAAGGAGTCATGTTACTAGAGCATGAGGGGCGTTTCTGTTTCAAGTAGGGTGACCAGAGGTGGTTCTACAGTTTAAGAAGTCAGTTACAGAACCAGAGTCACTGTGGAACAGGCACAAAAGCAACACTAATCAAGAGTGGGCAACCCACGAGAGCTGGACACAAGGCCTTCAGCTGCATGCGCTACGCCACGCATGCTCCAGGATCACAAATCTTGCGCCGGGAGCGTCTGTGCTGGTCTCAAAAAGCCCTTTAAATATCTATTCTGATTGAAATAGTAGGAGTAATAAACAGATGATTGCAAACAGATAGATAAAATACAAAAAATGGTGTTAGTCCCCTAAATATGACATAATAAAATAATAAATTAGTTCTTGATTTAAAATGGGAAGAAACCCAAAATTATTAAGGGGACAAATGAGCTTTCTTCCTGAAACAAACTGAAAATACTGAGGAGATTCTAAAGAGTTAAAAAAAAAAAGAATTTAATTGCCAGGAGCAGCAATACACGTCTGTAATCCTATTTTGGAGGCTGAGATAGGAGGATCAAAAGTTCGAGCCTTGCCTGAGCAATGTGGTAAGACTCTGCCTTAAAATAAAAAAAGCTGGCTTAGTGGTGCATGCTTGTAATTCCAACATTTGGGAGGCTGAGGCAGGAGGCCTGGGCTGAGTTCTAAGCCAGGCTGGGCTACACAGAGAATTCCAGGATAGCCTGGACTATATAGTGAGATCTCGCACAAAAACAGTTTTAATTTATCACCACAATAGGTAAAAAAGAAAATGACTATGTCAATATCTTCAGCTTCTCCCAAACAGAACAAATGGTAAGAGAAGAAACATCTGTATATATCTGGAAAACAACAATAATGCAAACAAATAACCCATTTTTTAATGTCAGATAAAGAATGCCAGGCAAACTTAAAAAGGATTTTAATAGAATTACAGACTTAGTGCAAAAAGGATTCACAATTAAAAAAAAAAAACAAGGAGCACTGAAACAACATATCTTCATTTTAGAAAACAGTCTCATGACCCATCTCACTCATAAAATCCATTTATACTGGCTAGCATGTGAGCAAAACTACAAAGTAAAAGAGACGGGAGATTGGCTAAAGGGTTGTAAACAATGGAAATCGGTAACTGACAAGGAATTTAGCTCTGGGCAAGGTGCTAGGTCTGCTTTCATTCAACACATTTCTTCAATGTTCTCAAAGATGACTACATTCCCAAGTTAACACAGGTTGTGGATGACTGACTTGATAGGTGGTAGTGAATAAGGACATGGAAGGATGCAGAATATAAATAGGGACAGGAACCAGAACAGCCTACAAATCCCATAAAATTGAAAAAAAAAATCAGAATAAACCTTGTATGCGAGTTGGAAACAGCGAAAAATCATCCTGAGTTTGACAAGATAAACAAGTGCTGATTTGACCCAGCACACTGATATCACTTAGCTTGGAATCCCATTGTAAAAGAAGAGAAGACAATGGGTCTGTAGAATAGAACACTGTGCGAATGCTGATTGCATCAGGGGCACCCTAGAACTGTATATGTTTGAAAATTAGAGAGTTCTTAAAAGAGCAATAATAATGATTAAGGCAATGGAAGAACTGATTTATGAGGACAGATTAAAGGAGCTAAATATGAATAGCCTAGTGAAGTGACAACTAGAGGGGTACATAATAGGAGTCTCCAAGGAAAAAGAATAATTATTTAGCCTGGTACAAGGGGGTATAACTAGGAGTAATGAGATGAAATTAAGAATGGGAAAATTTAAGCTGAATTTGAAGAAAAACTCCCTGACGGTATAATTTATTAGCTCATGGAATAAATTCCCCATGGAAATGTGACAGCTAGGGAAACTTAATAACCGAATTGGACAAAATACCAATAAATAATATAGATAACAATTCAGTATCTGAAAGAAGGTGGTTATAAGCTATGTTTCCCTTGTTTATAATATCTTTTCACATTTTTCTTTAATAGTCTATTTATTACGGTGATTGTCACCAAAAGAAGCATTTTGGCAATCAGCTGAATCTAACAGAGTACCTCCATTAGTTGGGGGGAGTCTAAAACACTTTGATTTTCACATATTCTGCAGCAATAACAAAAGAAGAAACTAAAAGAATTTTTTACTACTTTGTTTCAATACAGCTGGTCTTAAAGAAGCTTGGACAAATACATTAATATTTCTAAAAACAAAACAAAACAAAACAAACCTCATCCACCATCCCACACAGAGTCTATTCTGATTCTCTGTGCCATGAAACCCACATTTTCATAGACATGTTTAATATAAACAATTTATTGCCATAATAGAAACAAAAAAGTTTATTTCAGCTTTTCTAAATGTAGCTCTATGGTCAATTACTTCACATCAATACCAAGATCAAATAGGCATAATACTAACAAGCAGTTTGCTTAATAATAGTCACCACACTAATTAACCCATCCAGAACATTCTTAATCAGACACTATTTATATTGTACAGTTAAGAGAAGCCTGGCAATAAAGTGTTCTATGCTAAAAAAGAAAATAATAGCATGGCGACGGATGAAAACTGGCTTTTCCAAGGACCTGGACGGAATGTTTGTGCTGTCCTGGCATTAACTCAGTGAAGCAGTTATGCAAATAGGCACATGTCTGAACACTTCCTTTCTCTTCTCCAGCTCCAACTCTGGAGAAGGTGCTAATGAGAAAAGTCCTGAGGTAAGAAGCGAAAGTGAACAGAGAGACTCAGAAGAAAAGCAGGGTGCTACTGCCTTTTGGAGCATATGTCAGCATTGGCTTTTACGGATCCTCTCACTTTTGTTAAAGAAGCATTACTGCCCGTCTACTATTGGGCAATATTTAAAGACACAGCTGGGACAAGTGCCTTCTAGACCTCAATTTACATCACTCCCTCTCACTCTCCACATGTCCACATACACGAGCCCAGAGCTGGACCTTTAGAATGGCCAAATGCTTACCAGATCCTAGGGAAATACCGGGCATGGGAGAAATTGTAAGTGACGCTCAGAGAGGTCAGCAAAGGAAACTCTCTGGGCACCTTAGTTTATTTCTGCTAGACTTGAGAGACCAGAGGATGTGTAGCTGACTAACAGGGGTGGTCAAGAAGGCAACAAGGTCAAAGGAATTCTTGTATTCATGGTGGGATACACTGCTCACAATCATCTTTCTGAGAGATTTTAATAACAAAATACTTAATATAGTAAATTCAACCTACAGAACCTTATAAATAAAAGAGCAAAAACAGAGTCTAACAAAAAAATGTATACATACTTCAGCTGTTCACCATACCATAATAAATGTCTGGAACCTAATGGCTCCCACTTTGAGCACCTTTTGCAATAGCAAAGGCCAAAGGTAACTGGTGTTAATCTCATGATATCTCAATAAATTTAGTATTAAAACATTTATATCAGTTTTTCTTTTCCTGATGTATACATTTTTTGGCAGACTCTGTATATGTCCATGGACAAAAGTCCAGGCAGAGATTATGAGTGGTCATGCTTCTCAAAACAGATTTGAAAGACAGCAGGTGACAACAAATGATGCAAACTGGCGGATGATTAAAGAGAAAGAGTGTGTGTAACTGATCAAAGGTTATTACAAATTTGAGTCAATGAAGAGACAGGAAAGTGTTAGCAGGTGAGAGAAGGAAAGTGGTCTGCATGTTGGGGCTGCACAGAGAGACAGAAATGGTGATGCTCAGCCGGTCTGGAGGCAGCTCTGGTTTGCGGGAGGGAGGAGTCGTATGGCCACTGCTTTGCACTGCGTATCTCACAAGATGTGTCCAGTGCAAAACTCATTCCATGGCACACGTGTAAGTGGTGCATGAGGGGATGTACTGCAGGAAAGGCTGGGTTAAATATGCTAAACACTTCATTAGAGAAAGTTTCAGGGTACATGCCACTGTATAGTATAAATATGCCCATTCATTCACTGTTTTGTTTATTCAATAAATATTTATTGTATGCCTATTTTATGATAGGGATATGATTATGGTTTTCCAAATCTAACACTTTACAGAACAAGAAATCTCCCCAGAGAGGCAGTTTAAGAACTAACGGCCAACAAACAACAGTCTGGGAAATGCTCAAGGCGGTCACAGCCAGTGTTTGAAAAGCACTGGGCAGCCAGAAGGGTGGTGAGATTTTTTTGTACAGGAAAGATGGAAGAAGGAATGGGAAAATGCATTTGCTGGAGAAAAGAATGAAACCCAAACCAGAGGCCGTAGCCAATGTGATATATCAGTAGACAGAAGGAGGTCTGAGAGAAATCAGGAGGACCCATGAAAAACATGACAGAAGAAGATATGGTTCAAGGCTAATACATATGACAGCAGAAAACACTTTTATCTAAGTGATTTCTATAGATTCCTGGATAAAAACCAAACTCAGGAGAAAGGATGCAGGAATCAAAAATAAATAACTTTTCTAAAACTAACTGGAAAGACACATTCAGACAATTCAATGATCTAAGGCTTTGGGTGATTTATAACAAAAACTATTCATGGTTACCAAACAATGTGTTGGAAATTAATTACAAAATTAACATTTTTAGAATTTAGCTACATAAGCAAATAGCAAAGATAATTTAAAAATCATGTTAGCCCACATGTGTTTAATATATCAATTATATGGTGAGCAGATTTATATAAACCTATGAAGTATAAAAGTAAAAATCTTGACACAGCATTTCAGTGCATACACATTTACTGACTATACCTCCTGCCACACTATCTTTACTAAATAAAGGAATCACAAGCAAGGAAATCCATCATAATTAAAACTGTATGTTTAGAAGCCACAACGCTAAACAGAAAGACAGACTTAGGCTTGATCGCTCAGTTGGTGTACGGCTGTATGCTCTTCTTCACTGGTAATGGCTGAGGGCTAATATTCATAAAATAGGTGACACATGTTTATGAAGGCTTTTTCAATAAGAACCTCCTGGCAGAACATTATTTGAATAAACTCAAATCATAGATGAGCCAGTCACAATCCACATGTATCCAGTACAAATGCTTTGGAGGAACAGACATCCTCCACTGTAGCTGCTTGTGCCGTGTCATTTTGATGTTCGTTGTTTGGTGCCTGAAACAAACTGTGTCTCCCATGCCACTAACTCTCAAAGCCAACAGGAAATACTGACAGCAAGCTGTGGGAGAATACTAGGCAAAAATGTCTTTTGTGGACAAGGAAGAATTTGTGTTAAGACAGGAAAACAGGATCCACAGGCATTACAATCAACAGGCAAATGCCCCTACTTATTGGGCTGAGAAAATGCAGCCTAAAACTGAAAGAAAATCTGTTGTTATCAGACTGGCCTCATTAGCCACTTCTGAGCCAGACATGAGAGAGTGAAGACAGACTCTTCCATTGAAGACTGTTAAAAAGAGAAGCTTTGGCTTTCTCTCCCCTGTTTTAAATGTTCATGATTTCCTCATGTCTCTCCTTTAAACAGCTGGGATATACAGTCAATCATAAAGAAACAATGGTCCTAGTCCTTTTTATCTTCCACCACCATTCCTACGAGTTATTCCGAAAACCTAACACTTTTCCAGATAACCTCTTGTATGCCGCTTGCTTGCACAGCTTCTTCTGGCAACACAGTACATGTAATTAGTATTATTTATCTTAAATAATTGCACCTCGATGCCCCATTCTGTCTTAATTTCCAAGTGTTTTACATTGTATACAGTGTTAATTTAAATACCTAGTCATATGAGCAATCTTGTTCAATTTTATAAAACCCCTTTAGGATATACTCCTTCCACATTGAAAATTTAAAGTCGTCATGAATACATAAGAATAAGAAAAGCTCACTTCCGTACTGCCAGAAGAAATGTTTCCAAACCTAGAACTATCCTTGCTAGCACTGACTTCACAGCCCTCACTCACTTCCTGCAAAACGCTAAGACAAAATCTAAACTATCTGCTTCATGTGAGTTTTACTCTGGTAATTCAACACAGCCAGGCAGAGTCATCGGCTAAACTGCAAAGGGGGATTACTTTTCTACCTCCGGTCTTATTCAGTCTCTGTCCACTGGCAACCAATACCTTACGGGCCTCAAACCACTTTTTCATTACCCAGGTTACCCTCCAAGGCTTTGCTTTTTCATGGAGTAACTTGTGGGGTTACTCCTAAGGCCATCTTAGAAAACACCCATTCCTTAGTCAGTAAATAACTCACTGTGCTGAATTAGACAAAAAAATATTCATTCAACAACTATTTAAGCTCTTTCTATGTACAAGAGGTTATGTCTGCATTTATGAAACTTTTAGTATGTGTGTGTGTTATTTCATACATACGTATTTTGGTGTGAAATTGTAAACTACCCATATCATCTTTAAACTAAACTGTGTTCACCGAATCCATAACTTAAGTAATCTAAATTTTCAAAATTTATAATTTGCTCATTATTTTTTTCTGAGAAACTCAGAAGGAACATTTTAATAGCTTCTCTCTAATCACCTCCTTTAATTTAATGATGGAATATTTGGATCTGAAATAATCTCTTTCAAGCAAGGGGAAGGAGGTATTTCACATGTACATAGCTGTGCAAGGATTTACCTTATTAGCGAGTAAACGTTCTCACTACTGTGGGACTCTCATGTCTCCTACACTGAAGGAGACTGAAAGCGAAAGTGGTCTCTAGTCATGTTTTTATGCCATGATTTTTTTGAAGGGAGTGCAGTCACTATTTAGAGGTAGAAAATAGAATTTAAGACTTTACTTAGCACAGTGTTGCCAGTTGGATGGTCTCCTTTGGAGCATAACATGATTTTATTGGATAGTCTGGTGAAAAAGGTGGGGATAAAGGGACAACAGATACCACAATAGGTGAAATTTCTTGAAAAAGACATCAGGAAAACAAAGGAGTAGGAGGAACTGTACTTATGTTGACAACAGAGGACACTGTAATAGAAGAGTGAAGTATCAAAACTGAGAGAGCATGTGAAGGACACAAAGAAGAAAGTATTGGTGAATTTTATTTCAAAGCCAAAATGTTACTCTTCTTAAAAACTAAAACAAATAAAAAAGAATAGAGAATTAAGTTCCAGGAAAGGGATTTTTCTTAAAAAATTGTTTGTGAATAAATTTCTCTGTCCCCGAGTCTTCACATCTGTTCAGAGATTGAAGCAGTCCTAGATATTGCACAGAAATAAGGCTTAAACAGCTAACCAAATTAATGATTATCTTGTAATTATTATTAAGAGGAAAAGTGGCATAAAACTAGGGCTCAGGGCATGTGACCTGGTTTTGAATTTAAGACTGTGAATTTGGGGAAAAGACTTATTTTTTAGAGTCTCACGTTCTACCAGCTGAGCTAGCCAGGCACGAAAGAATTTTTTCTTTTTAAAGTAAGAGCTACCTCATCTGTGATATGGAAATCATAATATGACTTTGCAGAATTATGTTTCCAAGTTGCTGGGCACTCGACATGCAACTCAGTTAATACCATTAATTTTATAATTGATAATGGCAACAGTCGTCATTATATGTCATTGTTACTAGAGAGACTCAACATCGCAAAGATTTATGTAGTATAAGTCTCCACTAACCCTTTCATAATTAAGACTAATTAATATACCAGAGACCCATGTCTTCTTTAAGATACATTTTTGTTGTTACTTCTTACTAGTTACACTTTAGCCATGCATTAAAGGCAGACGTTCTAATATGTTATCTTTTTTTCACCTGTATACTAATCAAAGATTTGTATTCATATCTAGAAACACATTAATAGCAAAATGGCCTAATGGTAAAAAGAAATCAAACATATTTTCCCTTTTTATTGTGTCTTTCCTACAATAATACTTTTGTCTGCCTTTCACTTTTCCTTATCTTATACTTTCATTTTTCTGAGAGGATCCACATTTTCCCTTCCTAAAGCTATACAAACCAGAAAAATAAAACCAGAAAATTTAAAACATCAGTTTCCCAATCTGTGAAGAATGAACAGATGGGCTTCAAAAATGTGATCTTTCTTTACTTTTTCACTTACTTATCTACAACCTGAATAAATCGAAATTAGCAACAAATCCAACTTTTAGTACAATCACCTATCTTTTTTTTTGCTCTCATATTAAATGCTATGACCCCAAATATTGATTTTCTTGATTCACTCCATGATCTGATCACAATGCTGATTTTTAAGCCATAGAAACTAACCTTGTTTAGAAGTAAAATTAGAACACACAATTTTGTTAATTTTACATCTGGAATAAAACCTATACTTGTATACAGTGGATGTACAAACATTTCCACTTCAGGCTTTCTATACTTTCTAATATTTCTACATTGAAATACCTGATATGCTGATCTATTACTACAATATAACTGAGGCTTGAAGGTGAAGAAAGGCCTTAAATACTAAGTAAAAAAAACAGTTTGGAGAAAAAAATTAGAGTGCTGATAACCAGATGAAATAGAAAGACACCATGAAGGAACAACACAAGGTGGTAGGTGATCCCCTAATGAAAGAATCAGGTGTTATGATGAAAGCGCCCCAGTCTGCAGAGGGGCTACCACCAGGGCAGTACACTAGGGAAGTTGATGCTTAGCTGAGATAAAACGCTGATTAGAAGTTTGGCAAGTGTGGAAGTGAGAGATGGGCTGTTGCTACGGTTTGCATGTGTTTTGGGTGGCGTCCTGGGGAGATGGCGGAATCTCTGGGATGCAGGGCCTGGTGGGAGGTCCTCAGGGCGCCAGGGTTGCTCTCTTGGAAGTTCCTACCAGACCTCTAGGGAGTTCTCACAGATTTGTTAGGGAAGACTGAATTTGGCGTCACCCTTCCTCTTTCTACTCTGTTCAAATTTGACTGTTTGCTTTTACAGGCCCCCCCCATCATAATATTGTGCCATCAGCCACCCTCAGCAGAAATCAGACCAAGGAGGGCATCTGTTCTTGGACTGTGAGCCTCTAAAACAGTGACCTGAACAAACCTTTTCTCTTTATAAGTCAGCTGTTTGAGCTATTTCACTGTAGTAACACAAAGCTAAGTAACAGAGCTGTACTAAGAATAACTGTATAGGTCTCTCATGTCTCAGCACATGAGAGAAAATGATTCAGAGGTAAAAAGCATAATATGGGCACAGATTTGAGTGGGTGGAAGACAGGTGAGAAGGTGGAATAGAGAAGGTACAAAAGATGAGGCCTGAGTAATATGTACTTCTTATTTTTTGTTTTTGGGGGAGAGTCCTAGGGATCAAACTCAGGGCCTTACGCTTGCTAGGCAAGCACTCTACCACTTGCACTCAATCCCCAAACCCTGAGACCTGAATAATAAAAAGGAGAAGCCTTCCTTCTCTCAATCCAAGTGAAAAAGTTTGCAACTGTTGGAGAGTTTAGGGTCAGACTGGGTCTGAATAAACACGGGCGACAAATGTGCAGAACAGTTTGAGATAAATATGGCAGAGGGAACAGTACAATGGTTCTCAGTTCAGGAACTCGATTCTTTCTGTGATTCTGGTCACAAACCGAACTGGATGAGAACTGGATCAAATTCAATGGTTGTCCAGTTCAGTTTGTGACCAGAATTGTGGAGAGAACTGAGTTCATGAACCAAGGTACCACTGTAATGTTTAATCACCCCTGTTCTTTGAATCTCCAAAATAAAGGGAGAAGAATTTTTTAAAAGGCAGAGACAGACAAGGACAAAGGAAAAAAGAGAAGAGATGTCAATCGAAAATAAATGTCAATAGAAAATAGATGCCAACCAAATGTGAGAAAATGGAAAGCAGTTTGGTGAGTAGTACCTTAACAGAGAACAGGAGGCAAAATGTGTGAATAAGTGCATGTGAGGGGTGTATGTATGTGTGTGTGTGGTTTTATCCAAGAGGGACCTCATGGGTTCCATGGCCACCCAAAAGGCCCAGGAATTGGTCATTCAGGATGTCTATTAAATAAGAGTCTCAGAGCAGACCAGAAACAGAATGGACAGTAATCCTATATAAGGTGATATCAAATCCCTTGATAATCTCCCTAAACTATGGAGCCATACAACTCCTTCCTTTCTCCCTCAGCTCCAACTCAGCAACATAAAGGAGAATCCATAACTAGAGAGGTTGAATCAGTCAAGGCCAAAGGCAAGGTGAGGAAAATGAAATGAAAATATCTTCACTCACTGGTGATGACTATCCAGCACATTCTATGCATTTGGGTCCCAGACAGCTGGAGATTCATCTTCCAGGAAATTATAGGAAGTTTCCCCTGGAAACTAACTGGACTGAGATAGTGATCTGACATGTGGGTTATTTCACACAAAACAACTGAATTTCTGCTCATCCTACAAAAAAGGGTCACCAGTCAACAAGCCTTGTTTCTGAACAGAGAAAACATCAAGCTGTCTTTCAGGGTCATGCTCTTAAATATGAATGGACAGGCAAGGACCACAAGACATTTAGGGAAAAGTTTTAATATGAAATAAACATGACAATGCAAACAGAGAGAGAATACTTAAAAGAAACTGCAGCAATGTAGAAAACAAAGGAAAGTTTAAAAAATACTGTAATAAATATCTACAAGAATAATATTTTGCATGCATGGAGGGAACAAGATGAGAAAAGACATACAAGAAGAAGAAAGAGTGCAAGATAAGATAACTGAGAAAAGATCAATGGAAGGGGTGGTAAAGTTGTAGGGAGGTAGGTAAAGTTAAGAAAATATAGGAATCAGAACAAAAATAAAAATGAAACGAAATAAAACAAACCAAGAGAAAGAAAACAGGAAACAGAACTAGGTCATTCTGAGATTATAGGATTTGAAAAAGTGAATGCTGAGAAAATAGTGGAGGAGATAAAGAATAAAATATGAGAAAATTCTCTGTACTACTGAGATTGAATGTCTAGGAAAAGAATGAAAAGTCATTCTTACGTGGAATCATCTGGTAATTATAGAACACTAGGATATAAAAGAAAATCCTAATTAATACTTCCCTGGTAAAGGAGTAAGGGAAGTCACATGCAAGCCGTCAGAAATAGAATGGAGTCAGACTTCAACAGAAGTTCAAAAGATAGAAAACAAGCATGACCTCAGCTTTGAAGGGAAATGATTTTCCATGAGAGTTCAATACTCAGCCAAATATCAGTCAGCAGTGAGGAGGCTATAGTAAGGCTCAGACATGAAAGTTGTTAAAGATTTCTAGCTCTTAAGTACCCTTGCCCAGGGAGGTCCTGGAAGATGTGCTTCATTAAAAGGAGAATATACAGTGAGGATGAGAAAGATTCCAGAACCCAGTTGACCCAAAGACCTTGAAGCAACGAAACAAACAGAAGCAGGAGATTTAGGGCCTGCAGGAAAGCGGTATCTAAGAAAACACTCAGAACTCAAGAGAAGTACTGATGTGGCTGACCACATTATGAAGATGAATCGGTGGTAATGACAGACCTTGGGAAGGAGCTGTGATAGTGACACAGAAACCAAGCTGAAAGAGCCAAAGCAATAATTACCTCCACAAAAAATGAAGAGTTGTTCAGGAAAGGAAATCTAATCACAGGACACAATAGGGATTGGCAAGAAACACTTTTTACATGGTCATAATGATACAAACCCATATTATTTACTTAACAGAAAGTGGAGACAGAGTCATATTGGAAGGGTAAGGAAAATATACAGGTACGTGATTCCTTATATTCAATATATTACATCATTTTCAGTGGGAGGAAGTCAATAGATAACTCATATTTTAAAAATTCAATAACACAACATAAGAAATGATGAAACGCTTTGTCAATGGTAGTCTCCGAGGAAGATATGAGTCTTAAAAGACTGGGGAAAAGGATTTTGCTTTGAGAATTCACAATTTTTATAATCTCTGAAGATTTCATGCAGAAATCTCTTTGAATGTTGCTTCATACATTTTTTTTCCTAATTTTTCCTTCTGGACCTCCCATTAGACGTATGTTGGATTCTTATATTTCAAAATCTTAACATCCCTTTCCTATTTTCAGTCTCTTCCTTTATTTTGGTAAAGATGATGTGGAAATTCACTTTTATATATTGCTCAGCATGCCCAGAAAATATTATATACATACCAAAGTGAGTCAGTGGGAAAAGCTGTGACTCTAACTTTGATATCATCTTTAAAAACAAAACAAAACAAACAATTTACCAGTTTCTTAAATTCTAAGATACTTACAAGTACTTAAAACTATGAGGCAACTAGCACGTATTTACAGTGTTCACTCAAACTCAAATCTCTGCTCTTAAAGGAAAAGAATTAGAAGAAAAATAAGATATTCAAACATTACATGGCTGATTCTCCCTCTTCTAACCTTTTAAAAGAAAGTATATTGGTGTTTATAGATTACAGGAGTCCATTTTCCTGTTTCAGGATGTGCTGAACATTATTGTGAGGTTCAATGTTATTTGAAGAGGAGGTTTTTACTTTCGACTCTGAAATACCCTTTCTTTTTTTTTTTTTGAAATACCCTTTCTAAGAAGAGTAGATATATAACACTTTCAGTAGACACATCAGTTCATGGTTTCTATTAAATGTTCTTGCCTGTCATTAGCACAGAAATGTAGATTTTTTCAAAGATTAAACTGGATATGAATTGAAATTATGTATCTTTAATCATATGATAAATGCCCTAGGAAAGTAATAATCTATAGAAATTTCCAAATAAAACAAAAAATATTCTTATAATTTAAAAAGTAATCATTTCATAATTTATCTGTATCACAAGTTTTTGTCATGTTGGCAGGGGCTATTGCAAAGTATCACATACGTCACCTGAGCTGTCAACATTTATACACATTTAATACCTCCATAATGCATGCCAAGGCATAACTGAGTCCTGAGGGTGTCAAAAGCCAGATTATTCTAGAACTGAAAGTTAGTTCGGGAGTACAGACAGCACATGGCCAGATGGCCCTGCAGTAAACTGCTGAAAGCCATTTAAAACCGATCCATGTGTAGATGTATTCCAACACAGAACTGTAGGCAACAAGCCAATGAGATACCAAAAGACTTGTTACAATATCTTTGTTAGCCAGAAATAACATTTCAATTTTATAGAACTTAAGTTATAACAAATCTTATTTTTTACTTCCATGTAGTAAATAAATGAGCAAATTCATGTCTATTCCCCAGTAGGGTTATGGCCCACAGTAGATGCTCACTACGCAGTTGTGAAGTGAATGAGAAGGAAAAGGTTATGCACACACTACTCTATTCTATTCTCTGTCCTGTTTCTGTACACTGATGTGTGCTGTGGGACTTTGAGTATGTTTTATTTAGATGGTTTGCATATATGAATTGGAAAGAGGTAAGACTGGTTGAAGGGTAATTATTTCTTGATGGAGAAATATAAAAAGTATAAACAGGCAGCTCTTGCTTAAGCAAACTCAGCTCTTCAGCCCTGATCTACAATGCAAATAGTATATAAAATAAGGTTTCAGTAAAGAGTGACTGTCACATCAACAGGAAAGACAATGAAGACTGGCTATGCAGTATTATTAGATATATTGAATTTGTTGTCAGTAAGATCAACAAAATACTCCTTCGAAAGACTACACACTGTGACATAGAAACAGCTTTGCAATACAAAACACTCTTTTGATATAATTTTTTTCATTGGATTGTAATAGGGTTATACCACTAGAAAAAATGAATAGCAATTTATTGAAGTCTTGGGCCACTATAAAAAAATAATACACTAATCAGAAAAGCATCTGTGATAACTGACAATTCATTTTGAAAGGAAAAAATGAGAATATTTATATCATACGTTATCTCCATTTCACAAAACAACTCCAAGCCATAAGAATGTTTCTTGTCCCCTTAGCATTTCCGCCAAGGTTCTTTGGCCAAGGATTAATGCCTACAAATGCTAACTGGAGGTACTAGGGATACCTTTGTATGATTTGCTGAAGATAGAAAGAGCAGCTTATCACCGCATAACAGGTTAAATAACGGGTACAGACTGGAGAGCAAGATATTCACAGGAGTAGACGTACCCTATGAGAACTCTTAGAGATGGCGATGCCTGCCGAACACGGAGCCTAACAATTATTTCCCCACTTAGATTACTGCCAAGCTGCCCAAATGTAAGTCAGTCTCTTTTCACTCCTAGAACACAGCACAGAAGGATTCTTGGGGAACCTACTGCCTGCTCTCTTTATATATAGGGCAGAGATCACAGTAGTGGTCCTAACTTCAGTGTGCCGAAGGCAGAAGACTAAGTGAAGTTGTCCTCATGGCAGGACATGGAGGAAGGGCAGCAATGGAAGCACCCTCCATTTATACCATTTGGAAAGGAAGCAACACCTGATTTTTTTTCCCCATGGGGCTGGTTGGAGAGGGGGATCAGGGTTGCACCATACTGAAATAATTATGTTTAAAACACTGGCTTCAGGGAAAGGAACTTACTCCTGGGACAGGTCCTGAAAAGAGATGATGAGAAGCCACCCAGATAAGGTTTCATCCATGGCAGAGGTGTGTGTGTTTGAGACCTCCATAGGAGTGTCTCAAAAGAACCCGCCTTGGTGCCTCACAAAAGAGCGGCATTTTGCTATTGCCCAATCGAAGGCATTCAGCACTCGAGAGAAATCCTAAAAAGCACAGCCCCTTTCCTCCATCCCTCCTCTGCCCTGCTGCTGCTGCTGCTGCTGCTGCTGCTGCTGGAGCTTGGAGGGGAGAGGAAGAGGCATGGCTAGAAGCACATGCGACGGGTGCGCTGGATAGGCTGGACCTTGTTGGTAGGATGGGAGGAGTTTCATTTTTCCTTCTTCTACTGCCTTAGGTCAGAGAGCTTCTTCTTGCTGTTGGTGATAACTTGGGCAGATACCAGGCCTTCTGGTTTGAGATTATTTTCTTCTATCACTGTTAGCATTTTCTATTCTCTCCTATGTTATAATCCAGGAATAGATAATATCTTTTAAACATGGCACTAAGGTAGAAAACATAAAAGGAAAGAATAGACTCATCTGTGTATAACTAATACAGCAAGAGCTTCACAAATATTACTAAAAGGCCAACTATATCAGTAAAAGGAATAGCCGAAACACATACCATGGGTAAAGAGTTACTCAGTTAAAGCTTAGAAATCAGTGGGGCTTGCTACCAGGTTCTATCAGCACTGCTGCTAGTAGCTATGTGAAGTCAAATAATTCAATCTAAACCTATAGGCTTCAGCTTTCTCATATATGAAGGTGAATTAATACCATTACTACCTATGCAGTGGGGTTTGGGGAGAATTAAATAAACAAAAGTATATAAATTGCTTAGCACATTGACAGCTAAGTATTTGTATTCAAATAAATGCTATTTTTAAATTTTCATCATCTTTATCAAATCTCCAAGTGGCAAGCCATGTCTAAGAATTAATTTATAAGTATCCTTCCTTTATTTTATTCTATAATGCCATAATAATTTTCCACATGAGGATGTGTTTCTTACATGGGGAAAACACATCAACTATTTCAATTAAAAAAAAAAAAAACAGAATAAAGGCATTTGTGAGCCTCTGTCAACTTTTCAGAGTAGGGAAAGGCAGCTGCATGTTTCTGACTTGGGCTAGAGGTGATTATATTGCTCAGTTTTGTTATATGTAATGTCTCTTGTGAATTACTGAATAGGCAAAATGGTTGTCTTCCAACACAGGCAAGAGCCATCTGGTCATTCATTGATAGAAAGAAATATCGGAGCACAAATTTTGTTTCCACTGATCAGTCTGTATACACATACGACATGCAAAAGGCATGAGAGCTTTAGAAAGCATTTACAAGAATAGAATCAAACATTTTGTGTTGCAACTTTACGACACACTGTCATTCAGGTTTTAGTTGTTTACCATATCACTTCATCTACCCTAATGAAAAATTACTTGTAGGACTCAGTTTCCTTTACTGGCACCACTATTCGTTCTGGGCACAATTTAATAAAAATAAGGCAAATGGAAAGATACTGATGTCATTGTCAGATGAAGCAAAACCACATGAGAGGTCCTGGCTCCGACGCTGATCTAAGTTAGAGAGAAGGAAGAGGGAAGAAGTTCTGGGATGTATGTGCCACAGTATTTGAAATGGCTGCCCTCTACAAACAAGCCCAATTTACAAGAGAAGAACACAGAAAGTAGGAGGAGTTTTCAGTTTTTAAACTACGTTACTAAGTACACATTTGCTTCTAAACTTTAAAGCAGAGCTGAATCGCATTTGGATAGAGTTATAGCATTGCTTTAAACACATACGCACACCCAGACACACACACCACGGAGGTAATCCAGTTACTCCTGCAGCACAGATGTGCACGAGAATGCTCCAAGTGATTAAGATAGGGCTTTAAAGTTAGTTAATTAGAAACATTTCCTTTTCTATGATCAACACTGATATTAGTTCTAAGTTCTGATTGGCTGAAAGTGAAATTTAAATTTAGATTTAAGAAGAAGGGACACCCTTCGGACCTGCTCTTGTGCTGTGAGACTGTCTTAGTGTGAGGGCCATCAGCTAACTTCTAAGCTCCTTCTAACAGTCTTATTTTAAAAATAGAATTCTGTTCACTAGTAGAGCTTCTTGTAAATAGCATTTATCCTTTCTTAGAAGGATAACAAAAGCCAGAAGTGTAATATTTGCAAAACCATCTTGATAGAAAAAAATCACTTTCTTATAATAGCAACCACGCCACTCCGATTAATGGCACAATGCTTTCTAAAGAGGCCACAGGCTTGTTGAGAGGGCAAACATAATAATGCATAGGAAGCTGTCCGGCAGAATGCTTGGCATAAATAGTTACATAATAAAAATTTTTTCTCCAAAATGAAGGTGATTCCTGGAGAGTGAACCTTGGTAGCTGTTACCATGTGCTCACTTTTAAGTCCATATTTTATTTTCACAAGTCTTAGTACATATCAGACACTCAGCCTATATGGTACACTGGAAAATATTTTTGCCATTAGAAAATTTAAAAATACAGTCACATGAGGGTCCCAAAGCCCTGACAAAGCTGCTTCCTGTTAGGCTCACAACCCCTGACCCAGGCCACATCCATAGAGAGTACAAGGTCATCTCAAGTCTCCAGGGATCATGTTGACAAGACCATGCTTCCACTGATTAGCAAAACAGTCTAATTTTCCTGGATTAATTTAAAAAATGGATCAATTTGAGCATCTAACATATATATTATACACATATATCTATCCTGCTACAGATTCATTCTTTGAAAGAGATATTGATCATTTCTATCAGGTAATAGATTAAAGAACTTACTGGTGTTAAAGGCAAAGAAACTTAGGTGCAAAACTACAGCCTTTCTATCTTGCTTTATTTATATATTGTTCACAATTCCACAGAGGTCGATAACAATGCTATAAGAAAGTGTGTATGTGTGTATCAAAGTATATTTATATTTACAATCAAATTGCCTTGGACTCTAATTTCAGTGTCAACATGTAACAGGTAAGCAACCTGCAACCAACAGAATAACTTAGTTAACTCCCTCTTTTTTTTTTTTTTTTCCTTGCTTATTAAATGGGAACTCGGTCCTAGGGTTGGTTTAAGGATTAATATTGGGTGAAATGGTGTAAGTACAGATGATATGCAGAGACTATGTATCAGTAAATCCTTTTCATTCTAAGACCAACTTCTCTAGAGAGAAAACATACATGCTTAGCATGGACAGTATTGTGGCTGGTGTTTTGTGTGTCATAACTAGAGGGAGGACTTTCAGAAAAGCCCCCAAATTGGTTGATGACTCAGGCATTTTCTTATATTTCTTTTCATATATTCTTTAAATGGCCCCATTGAATGTCTCATGTTGCAATGGTGTTGACAAATGTCGGATCGTGATTCAAATTAGTTGTTAAGTAACTCAAATACTTGAGAATTGGCTACTAAAAAAACAAAAAAAACAAAAAACAAAAACATGACAGCAAAGTTTGGGAGGTCAGGAATGAATAGGAAAGAATCTTATAACTAGAAACTGATATCAAAAGTTTCAGCTTTAAGAATGCTTTCCCTTTTCCTCTCTTATTCTTAGTCAACATACTATAAGATCACAGTGTGTATGTGAGCATTGAATAGATTTCAAGTCACTGGGCATATGTTATCTTCCTATTGTGTTACTACTCATGTTTGAGCATTAAAACTATTTTTGCTAATACCTCACAGAAAGCAGAAGAAAAATGTTAGCAACTTATTTTCTTTTTACACAATCTGTGTTGACTTTTTTTATTGAATAAGGTTATATAGGTAAAGTACAACAGCAACTTCATCTTATTTTGGAAAAATGTAAAGATTTTATTGACAAATGTTCTCTATAAAAGTACTGATACAGCTGGGGATTTAGCTCAGTGGTTAGAGTGCTCGCCTCGCAAGCACAGGGCCCTGAGTTTGATCCCCAGCACCAAAAAAACAAAAAACAAAAAAAAGTACTGATACATTCGACAGGCTTTCAAAACCATGTGACTTTAATGTTAGAATTATGAAAATGAGTTGGGTAGAAAAAGCTGCCCAAAGTAGACTTCACATTGTTTTACAGAAATAGATATTATCCTTCACAATAAAGTCTCCTCATGATACCTTTTCTAGACTACTTTTCTCCAGCCAGCAAGACTTGATGTAAGTTTAAACCATGGAAGAGAATTATTTTCAAGTCACGAGCATGCATCATGCATCTCCAAATTACCAATCATTAACCTGAGAAACATGAATTTCAGGGATTCCTTGAGTCTCCTGTAATTATAAGGAATGTCGGACCATTGTATTTGTGTGTGTGTGTGTGTATCTCTATTTGTGTGTGTGCGTGCAACATAGTTACCCGCATTTTTTAGAAAAGAGCCCACAGGTTTTACCTGATTTCTAAAGAGATTTATGACAATGATAAGTAGAGAAGAATTTATTCATCTATAAATATATTTCATAAGACTACTTTTCTGCTAGGCACTATGCCAAGTATGGAAGCATGTGGAAGATGCACTTTTTGACCTTTGAAGTTTAAAGTCTAGCAACTGTTCTGAAAATGAGTCCTGGGGTGGGGAAGAAGTATCAGTTTGAACATTTTATGAATTACCTTGTTCTCCTAATCTAACCCCATCTTATCTAAATCTTCTTCCCCAGATTTCACAACCTTTTTGGGACATATATCCCATATCAAATGCCATTACCCCACCTTCACTAAACTGGTCCAATTAAGCCAGGGTGCTTTCTCAACTTTATCCTAAAAGGTTCACTTTAAGGCCTAACTTCCAGATCCTCCTTCGAGACTCCTAAATATTGGTGACAATATATCATGTTGATTTCTGGATTCATGTGCCTTTGTTTTTTTTCTCAAATAAAGAATAATCTCTAGAAAGTAGAGGTCGGATCTTTAAATATTTTTATGTTCCTGTCCAGATTGAGTCTATTCTAAATGATAATCTGTTTTCTGTTAAAGAAGATCAATTTACTTAAGTATGTCTCTCTGACCAAGATTCAAACCAAGGTAGGGGTCATCTTAGAAAGAAAGCAGAAAAAAAAAAGTTTATAGAGTATAGGGGAAAATAAACAGTAAGAGAAGAGTCAGCAAAAGAACATGTGCCAAGAGAGACAGGAAGAGAAGTGCGCAACTGGAAGAATACCAAAGGTGCTGGGCTCTCCACGGAGGGTGATTCCAGAGACACTACAAAGCTCTAAGCATATTCTCAGATCTTAGGAGGTAGGCGCAATGCTGTTGCTAATTGCAGTCAGAAGAGAATCCTCACAGAACTTGTTCATTTCTGTGAACAAAGCTGTAGCCAAGCTGTAGCCAAGCTAAGTAAGAGGCATGTTGTCTTCCTACAGCATGAACCTTAGCGTGAGATGGAGCCTGCCAAGATTCATAAAATGTACCCACTTCTGTTCTGAATGTGACTGCCAGAAAAAGCTCATAATGCTATAGATCTTACTGTTGTTACACATCAAAAGTTCTAGAATACTGGAGAGTTTTAAAATACTACTGATGTGCAGGACTCAACCCCTGAGATTCTGACTTGGTTGAGATAGAATGATGTGCTGAAGAACTGTTATTTTCTTCATACCAGATAGCTGTAATGTACTGCCAGATTTAGGAACTGCTGAAATTGCCACATGGGACTTGGGTGTGGCAGAACGGTGCAGTTGGTACTTAGCCCTTTTTAAAAGTGAAGGTCACACCTTGGAAGAGAAAATAGGATATAACAAATAAACAGATTGTTACATGGACAATGTTAAGAGTTAGTTTCATACCCTTCAACAAGAAAAGTTTTCTTTTTTTTTTTTTAAATAAAACTGGGAAAGAATATCCTTAATTTGTCAATGTTGCTAAGAAGTCTTTAAATTTTGGAAGACAGAGAAAAAACACAAATAAAATCTGAAACTGTGGAGGGTAAAACAAAGCAGCAAATGGTAAAAATTCCCAGAAAATTTCAAGAAAAAATTAAAAGAGATGTCAACAGGCATGAACTCTTTGGGCAGAAGTATTCTGTATATCAACAAAAACCACCAAACAAGATGCTGATTTAACTAGGAATTTGCATGCAAGATAATATGCTCTTTATTTTATATTTTTAAAAATTTTGAGACAGGTCTTGCTAAGTTGCCCAGGCTGGTCCTGAACACTTGAGATCCTCCTAGCTCATGGGATTACAGGACTATGTCACTATGCTAGGCTTAAGGTGGCGTGCTCTTACAGGGGATGCTTCACTTGGAATACGCTGCAAGGGAATTCAGCTACTTAAATAACTTAGCTTCTCTAAGCTTCAGTCTCCTCACAGGCAAAATGGAGAGCATTACTGCTAGCATTCCTATAGTTAGTATCACATGAACCTGAAGACGTTAGTAATCCAGTACTAAATGTGGCACACATGAATATCGTTAAGAATAAATTCAGTCAGAAGAAAAACTCTGTTTTAAAGAAAAGATTGGCTCACGAAACATTGAGAAAGCTATGTATATCACAAAGATCATAATATCAAAATGTCTGTTGTACAACTCAAGAGTGAAAGCTCTTTGGGAGAAGGAGAGAAAGATATATATGTATATATGTATTTGACAATGTATTCCCAATGCCCAGGCCAGGTAGAGAAAGAGGATACAGTGTGGGAACAGAGGTCACAAAATTGGCTCAGAAGTAACATCAAGTAGGGGTGGGAGACTTCAACCATGAGAATACCATCTGGAAGTCTTGGCTGGCAAAAACACAACATTGGATAAACTGTTGACTTACTTTGCTAAGAGTTTAAGCTCTAATAAAGCAGATGATGCAAGTAGATAAACTACTTTCCTGGATTTAAATCAGACAAAGTGGGATGGAGGGTTAATGTGGGATGTGGAAATGATCAGGAACATAAAAGAAAAGTGGCCGCTTAGCATGATGAAACTCTTAATAACTCATAATAATGGGGGAAATGGAGACTAAATAGAACTTGGTAAATGCATAGGTTACAGAAACCTTTCAAAAACCTGAAAGGGAAGATAGTTATTATCCCATATAAAAAGTACGGATAATACAAAAAATTAGTGGTTATTAAATGATGGCTATTTCCAGAGAAGTACTGCAACAAAAATAAAAACTTCTCTTCTATACACTTTTAACACTTCTGACACCAAATGTGTGGGGATTGCCCCCACTGACCAATTCTCCAACCCAACTCTGTATCCCCTAAGTTGTTTCAATTCTCCCACCGTTTACTTAAGAGTTTACATCAGGTCTCTCAGGTTGAGGACTCAGTCTCACAAGATGACTGCTCTGGTTTAGTGTCCCTCAAAGTCTCCTGTGTTCAGAGGTGGAGCTTTTCAAGGTGATTGGATCATGAGGAGTCTAATTTCATCACTGGGTTAGTTCACTGAAGAGATCAAAACTTGATGGCATTATTGCGAGGTGAAACTTAGAAGGTGGGGGGGCCTGCTGACACGAGGTCATGGCTTGTGGACTGGGGACTGTATCTTGTTCCTAGCCCCTTCCTCTCTGATCCTCTTTTTCTCTCTGCTGCCTGGCTGTCAAGAGGCGAGTAGCTTTCCTCTGCCAGGCTCTTCCGTCCTAACACTTCTGCCTTGACCCAGGCCTTAAAGCAATGGAGCTGGAAATCCACGGACCACAAACACTAAAATCATGAGCCGAATAAATCTTTCCTCCTTTAAGTTGTTTTTCTCAGGTGTCTGGTCACAGTGAAAACAAAAGCTAACACGCACCGCTATGTAACTTGGAATGACAAGTCTGAGTCTTAGACTTTTGAAAACTGAGTAGAAATTGCAGGTTCCCACAGCCACTCTTTGGGTTTGATAATTGCTAGGATCCTCAGAGAACACAGGAAAACAGTTTACTTATTTGTTACAAACGACCAACAGAGCCAAATAGGAAAGATGCATAGGGTATGCTATGGACAAGGAAAATTCCAAGACCTCTTGAGTTTCACCACCCTCTCAGTCCCTCTCTGAGCTCCCCAACCTAGACGTTCTCTGAACCCAGTCCTTCAGGTTCCTATGAATGCTTTGTTAAGTAGATATAACTAATTAAATCAGTCATTACAACCCCTCTATCCTGGGAAGCCAGAATAGAAAGGGGGTTGAAAGGTCCAACCTGCGATTCACCCAAGTCAGTGCATAACCTAAACTTAGAGGGGAGGTGAAAAAGAACTGCTACGAATAATTAAAGGTACTACTGTCATCTGTATGGCTCCTGTCATTCAGGAAATCCGAAGCATTCTTATGCCTGGGACAAGGCTAAATATGTACTTTGTATTATATCACAATTCACAATATCACAGGTACAAAAGAAAGCAGTAGGTTTGAATAGGATGAGTGAACAGGGCCACTCCTGAGGAGGTGCCCCTCAGACCTCCCTAACCCTGTGTTGAAGGGGAACCCCATGTAGATGATTAAGATGCTGACTACTGAATCTTTTATTAGATTTACAGAATCCAGAACATCTGATGACTTTGGAACATCTCTCCAGGTCACTGTACATTACCTAACACAAAGCATGTAAATTCAAAGAAAAACTATAGAACCTGGTGCCAGAAGGTTAAGATCCATTATCATGTATGTTGTGAAGAAAAGACACAGCCCGGAAGATGACGACCCTGCTCAGCACACAGCCTTCCTGCCTTGCTCCTCCTCTCCTCCCCATAAAAACCTTCTGTATCCTTGAGCCTGTGAGGTAGAGCTTTGAGAGGACAGCCCTTCTATTTTCTAAAAATTGCCAATCTTTGAATAGACTTGATTCCTTCTCACCAATTCTCCTCTCTTAAATACTGGCTTCTGAGAGATGGGCAGCCCAGAGCCATGCTAGTAATGATGCAAGCAAGGAAGAAAGCTGAGAAGTATCCTATCAGATATTCAGTTTTTCCACTATCAGGGTGTCCCCTTTTTCTCTGCTGCTTGTTAGCTGTTCAAGAGGGTAGCACTAGAGCAAGTTGGTATAAGTGAGGGTATGCCAGCTTGAAAAAAAAATATATGAGCAATCATAGATATCCCCCGAATAATCACTGGGATACCTACCAATGAAAGATTCTGGTGTTATTTTTTAAATCTCTCATTGTGTTAGAATATAATCCAGGACACACGAAGGTCAAGACTAGTTAACAGACTTCAGCGTGGCAATACCCTACCCCTGGCAGATCCGGTGCTTCAGCCACAGGCACAGACACCACAGCACGCTCTTCAGGTGCTGTGTTAGTATTTGTCTACCTGCTGCGTCAGTCTATGTTCCTAGGGATGATCTCATCCTGATCATGTTGGACTGTAGCAACCAGCACTAAGCCTGGTGCTGAAATAACTATTCATTTGTTTGATATTCTTATTAAGATTCATGTTAATGGCCTGTTTCTTAGTCCCCACTTTTAAATTAAGGTTGCAAAAGAATGAGAGAGGGGTTGGGGATTTAGCTCAGTGGTACAGTGCTTGCCTAGTAAGTGCAAGGCCCTCAGTTCGATCCCCAGCATCCCCACCCGCCAAAAAAAGAATGAGAGGTAAAGGTCACTGGGTGCCATTTTTGGCTTTATAGTCCATCTCAGGCCCATTTTCTCAAGGATATTCAATTTGAAAATGGAAACCTATTCCAGTTTTTAACACTGAAGTTGCTGATGTTCTGCATCCCACCCTACTAAAATCACTATGGTTTATATGTTTCAATTTTTAGCACGGTTCAAGTCAACGTTGTTCACAAATTTCTCTATTTTCTTCAAATTATCTACAGTCCTCATTCTTCTTTCGTTATGTTTCATTTCGTTTTAAGGGAGTGAAAGGTTGAGAATGACTACTTTAGTGACAGCCTGAAGCAAATATGCTTTCCTTGAGGTCTAGTCTCTAAAACACACTCCCAACATTCACCAACAAGTACATTTATCTATTCTGATGAACAGCTTAGCCATATCCAGTTATCTGTGATAAGAGGACAACAAACGTATAACAGAAATGGTTTTTAACTCAAATATAACAAAAATATTCTATACTTCATAAATGCATACATGAGACTGTTCATTTCCTTATTCAACACTCTATGTAACTTAAGAAAACACTGTAATTTTAATTAATGTTACAATTTAAATTTTAAAGAAAGACCATAGTTATTTAACAATGAGAAAATACCATCACTGGTAACATATATGTCAAATGCAAAGAACACACATAATGAGTGTCAATTCGGAAGGGAACTTAACATGACAGATGTGTGAAACTTTTGAGGCACATATCTGAAATTTCAAAGAGATCACTAATAATGGTATAAGTAAAATAAAAGCTTAAGTATTTTTCATTTCAACAATTCTGAGAACAGAACTGGCTTATAACCGAGTTAGAAATATACCTTAAAAATGAAATGTCGTATTAATTTTTTAGAGCATATTTACTCTGACAGTTCAGATCCTTCTCTATTCATTCAAGTTTTAATGCAGCAAGCTGCAAAGAATTAGGCATTTACAAGTAAAAGGGACACTTTAAAACACCCAGCCTATCCCTTCTTACCTGCATTTTCTATTAAAATAATTTTCACTGTTTAATTATTATTGAACTAGGATAGCAAAGCATGGAATTCTCTGACTTGTGGAAACCCTTCTAATCAGAGCATTTAGAATTGGTGCCTCATTTAACCAGGCTCCGTTTGTATTATATACAATGCAGAGGGAAATGCTATTATAACACTTAAATAGTTAAGTGACTTTATGAGAAAAATAGTTCCAAATGTTTTCTAAAACATTCCAAACTGCACCAAAGAACATTATTGCAATATTATGTTTCCCTGTTGCCTCCATTATTTAAAGTTGACTCTCTCAAAATGATACTTGGATGAGAAACTTAGGTTTATGTAACACATAAATTGTTTCAAATGGGAAAGCCTTGGCTGCATAATTATTATATATATAGAGAGATTCCAGATAATTTGTTTTCACAGGTCTTGTGATTAATTGACAAAAAAATATAGCTAAAGCTTTCGGTTACTGGATCTTTTGGGTAGAACTTATTTTTTGTCTTTAACCTAAGTTATCCAACTAGGCATTTTATAATTCTAAAAGATCTAATATTGAATACAAATAAGATCACATACAACATTTAAAAGATCTTTCATGTTGTATACCTTAAATATATACAATAAAAATTTACAAAATAAGACATAAATGGCAACTATTTTTGGTACAATACACATAATCCACATACACTGTGTGTATTTATTAAAGTAACAAACTAATGTATTTCTGTGAATCCAGAATAAGAGTAAACCTTAATGGCATGCTTAAAGCTGGATTCAGCCTCATGGTGGTCTCCCTGCAACAATGAGCTGTTCCATACCAACTGTTCTTGAAGCAGAGTTTTCTTGGGGTAGTTATAAGCAATGTTTTCAATAAACAGCTTCAAGGCAGAAACAGTCCAAATGTCAATCAATGAATAAATAAATAAGCAAATTGTGGTACATACACACTATAGAATATAATTCACCCACAAAAGGGAACCAACTCCTGATACTTTAAAAGTTATGTAAAGGGAATGAAATCAGACACAAACAGTACCTATAGTGATTCCATTTAAGTAGACAGATAAACCCATGGAGACCAAATACAGATTGGAGGTCTCTGGGGTCTGGAGGGGAAAGAATGAAGAAACCACTTAAAAGGTAAGGGGCTTTACTTTGGAATAATGGAAGTGTTTTGAAACTAAGCAAAGTGGTGTCTGCACAATATTGTGAATAGATTGAACTGTTCACTTGAAAATGGTTAATTTTATGTTATATAAAATATATTTCATATTTTAATATGAAAACTGAAATTGCAAATATTTTATTGTCTAACCAGAATGAGAGGTCCTAGTGCTGTCTAGAACATGTTCTATAACATGAATGCACACTGGGCGGTGCATATAGTGCTGGTGGGGGGGTGGGCCCTAAGCAGAAGGACCCAGGAGTAGCAGCACATGCACATGTGTCATGTACGCCAAAGGGAGGGTGCCAAAGATCATATGGACAGGGACAGAAAACAAACACACACCTGGGACCACTCTGTTCTATTCTGAAACTTGAAGAACAATTTTTTTCTTAAAGTTGGTGTACAATATTCCACAAAGACATATGTTTCACATAACCATCTCAAAACGTACTATAACACTGGTGCCGAAGGAAAAAATTTTCTACTTTATTATCAAACACTTTTGAAAATGTGTAACTTGTGCAAGCAAAAAGAGAAAAGGACTCTGGAATCCTGGCAATTTGGTAAAACAGATATTGAAAGTACAGTGCCTTGTAACAACTCAATGGCTCAGTTCTTCTCAAAATTTCTTTTGAAAATAGTACTTCAGATAATATACAAAGGAGAGGAGTACTAGAAAGAAAGAAGGGGAAAAGCAGAAAGGCAACAAAGGAAAGAAAAGGGAAAGGGAAAATATGGAAAATTATGAATAAACCTGCTGTAAATAGGGAGGGAGGGAACAGAGGGGAGGGGTGGGGAAGAGGGGGGAGAACCAAGATGCATCATGTACAGGTACAAAATAAATGT
>PVJO010001213.1:0-183430 GCA_004026905.1 Hystrix cristata
TGGTAAAGTGTAGCTACACTTGTTGCAAATAGGGAGGGGTGGGTGAGTGGAAGGGAGGGGAGGGGAAGGGGGAGAAGAGGGGGGAAAACCAAGATGTATCAAAATAACCATGTTGATTATGAACATTATGTATACAATGTACCAATACATGTTCTTGGTAAAAATAATAAAAAAAATTTTTAAAAAAAAGACTACCCAGTTATTGACTTACAGCTAGTATGTACTAAATGTGGCAGATATATCTCCATTAATATTAGAAAAGAATTCAAGGGTAATTTTATATCATTAACTATCAGAAGATTAACAAAGCTTTACAGTTATACTCTTAAAGATGGAGGATTTGGAAAGGGAGAATACAAGAGGAAGAGTTTGGAACCTTAAACTCTAATAGGACCTTTGTTCACAAACTTAATTCATTCCTTGATTCTAGAAAAGGTGGCCACATTCCTGTTCTTGTGGGAAAGATGACCAGTCCTGTTCATCACTCAGTGAAGAGTTGGAAAATAAAAACAAAATTTTGCCAAACACTTCCGTTTGCAAACCAAATTATTCCTAAACAAAAGCATTCATGAGCCAAGCTATCCCTGTATATGATGATATAAGAAGGAGGAGAGAGTAGTGGTACAAAGGATCTAATTGGGAAATTGAAGAATGTTTATAGAATTAGGTCAAGGTAAGAGACAAAGCTGATATAAAATAGATCGAAGAAAAGAAGAAAGAAAAGAAATTATATAGGAAGTAAAAATAAGGGAGAAAAATTGAAAAAAGGAGAAGAGGAAAAAAGAGAAAGAGATAAAAAGCAAAGAAGAAGGACAAAGGAAAATTCCCCAAACCCCGATAAACTGGTGAAGAGAAAAGGAGGAAAGGAAAGAAGAAAAAAGACAAACATGCAAAAACAACACACATACACTCACAAAAAAACAAAAACAAAAAAAAAATGGCTGTTATTTCAAACATGTGGTTTTCTTCCAGGATCTACAGTTTGGGGGCAGTGTCCAAGTCAAAATGTATTCCTGCTCACTCTGGTAGATAAAGACTGCAGTTAGACCCCAGATCTGTGCTGGATGCGGGCACCAGCAAGCAATAGGATTAGGGCAAAGGCACCAGTGCTGCAACTTTCAAATCCAGAACAATTCAGGCTAAATTTGGCTTCTGGTTGTGGGGGCAGTGCCTGTGTTCTTTGACTGAAACCCCTCAGGGGTCTGCTTCCAGCCTGCCACGGCCATCTACTGTAGTTGTCTCTCACCCAGTTATTGTGGGAATGTAACACTGGCATCCCTGAATTGAAGCTGTCTCACAGCTGCTTTGAATCCCAAGTTCAAACAATCAACCCCTCCCTGGAATGGTGTCCAACCAAGGACTCTCTCCAGAAGAGATGGTGGGCACTTGGACTGGAGTCACTCACCAGCTTTTGGCTGTTGAAGAACTCATGTGGGAGCAGAGTTCCACATTTTCCCTACAGCTCACAGCACCTACTGGTCCTTTCCCACCATCATGTTTCTTTCTGAAACCCTGTGGTGTCCGCAGGTTTTACTTTGTCTCTATAGATTCAGTCTCCCTTTCCTGTGAGCCACAAGCCAGGAGCCAGGGAGGACGTACAGATTGTCCCTTCCACTCTCCATGCTGTGTTCGATCTCCAGTTTCTCTGTAGGTTTTAATTTTGCTGTCAGATCCTTCCTTCTCTCCTTTTGTTCTTCCCTAAATTGTTATTTTTTGGTGACTGGATTCAGAATCTCTAGGAGGCCAAGTTGTTGCTTACCACTCCACCCTTGCCCTGAAAGTCTCCAAAATAATTTCTTAAAGCAACATAATAAGCATATGCCTTAAATGATCTGTATGGGGTTGGGAATTTAGCTCAGTGGTAGAGTGCCTGCCTAGCAAGTGGCAAGACCCTGAGTTCAATCCCCAGCACCCCCACCCAAAATGATCTTTAATATCCTAAAAGACTTCGATCCTGGATTTCTGGGTCACCTTTTCAGTGAAATCATTTGAAGGGGAAAGGAGGTAAGAGACATGGTCTCAAGAACAGAAAAGCACATTTGTGTGCACAGGAAGGTTCGGTGGTCAGGTACATTATACTAGTGAAGATACACTTTTCTGGTATTTACGAAGTTGGTGGGTATGTTCTATCTGACCCAGAGTGAATGTGGGCCATGTGGACTTCTTGCAAAGATTAAAACACTACTTGCTATTGCCTGGTTTGTTTGTTTCATAGGCTTGAAGTAAAAAGGCATAGAATAAGTCTGAAGGTGAAGGTGAAGAAGTAGAACATGGTTTTTCCTGAACATCGCAAAGTTGCTAAAATAAAATTATAATTAAATCAGATCTATGTACAATTATAATTATCTATGTACAATTTAATTATAATTAAATCAGATCTATGTACAACTCCATAACTAGCTTTTTTTAGCTAATATTGTAAGTATTTTTCCATTAAACTATAAATTTTAGCTTCATATATCAAGCAAAACTCTTCTGCCAGTTTATGAGCAAATCAAGACCATTCTGCATTGTAGCTGGTGAAGAAGTAGCAGCAAGATGGAAGATGGTAGGGTCCTGGACCCAGACAGCCCACATTTTGAGCCCTGTTTAGGAAGAAATGAATGCTGAGAGTGGTGTGAGGCTCATTCTGCTCCTGAGGAAATCCATTTCCCCTCACTACTGTATATTGAGTGTGGCAGACCAGTCCAAGAGTGATTAGAAAACTAGAAAGGCTGGGGCTTCCCAGAGGTTTCTGCAGACCCTAGAACTAACCTCACTTAACGTAAAGAGACTTTGAACATCCCACAACTGTGGAAGGGAGACTACTGCTTCTTTATCTCCTTATATAAAAAAGGGAAAGTATGGTTGGCTGTCATTTCCATCTGGCATCATGGCCTTTATGTGACACAAGCTAACTTACTGATTCCCCAGGCTCTTTTTTGCACCTTCTATATAGTAAGTAATTGTATGGTGAAAATTATACATAGCTTACTTGTTCCAAGTGTAGGACGTTTTTTTTAGTATATAAGTTTGTTAGTTACTGGGAAAATTATGTGATCCAAGATGAAAATAGGACCTTGGAAGATTCTTTTTTAAGATTGCATGGTGTCTCCAAGACATGAACAAACAGTTTGTTTACTTGCAGAGAAATGTGTTGTCGGCCAGGAAAAATTCAGATTTTTTTCTGCCCTTGGCTAAATTATTTGAGCGTGGTATAAAAATTAAAACTTCCAAAGTAACAATGAAACTGTGTGACCAATCACTTACATTAAATACAAGCTTATTGCAATACTTTTCTTTCCATTTGGCATGCTCCCTCCTTCTTAATCAGCATGCTCCTTCCTTCTAAATTGTTTCAAGATTGTCATCAGCATGGCACATGGGGAAATCACACATTTTGGGAACAGGTCCACCTGGGTTTGAATCCTAGCACTAGGAATTACTGCTTGTATCTTCTCCGCAGTAATACAGAAGCAATAACATGTATCTCCCTGGATAGTCTTGAGGCTTACATGAGATGAAGTTTGTGAAGCAAAGTATCTAGAGCATTGGCCCTGGGTCAACAGAGGTTGTTGTCTCTTACCACCATTGCTGTTTGGGAGGCCCCCAGGCCTCATGGTCCTAAAATTAGGCCACTAGGTTTCTGTGGTATATACCTAAAGATTCACGAGGAACATAAAAATAGCCTGCTTGCCCAGGGATTTATGGTTCAAAAACACAGCTTTGATGAATGAAGATCTTAAATTCATACTCACTGGGCTCCTTTCTCAAACCCAGGCTAAAGACCGTCTATGTCTGCAGACTTGCTTGAATAAAAAGGTTTTTAGACTTTTCCATGATTTTGTGACTTGCAGAAGACAATCCCAAAACTTTCAACAAAGGTTTTGTGATCTCTTGGGAGGAAAGGTATCACACAAATCACTCATAAGTGCACAAAAAGAGAACTCATGCCAAAATTGCTTTTTGGGTGAGATAAGCTGCAGCAGTTATTGCACAGATTTAAATCATTTCCTGCATTGTCGGTTTTCCCATTAACCCTCAGAATGGTCCCTTGCCAGTGGACTCTGTTAAAAGCACTGCTGACCCACCCAGCCCTGGTATGTGATGGGACAGCCCCAGCTACATTCCCAGGCAAAATACTCTGCCCCTCCAAGTTGTCTCCTTCCCTGAGGTGTGTTTTCCACCAATGCCAATTTTTGCTGTTTTTTTCTGACTTGTAGCATCTTGTCTTCAGTAATGGATGAACAGAATCCTTCACTCCTTCTGGTGTCTTAGTCCAAGACAGGCCAGGGCACAGTAGAGCCCTGAATCTCATGAAGATGGGCTTTGCCCTGCTAGGCTGAAGCACATGCCCTTTGTGCCACATCTCCTGCTGTCTCTACTTTAAGGGTAGTGGAAGCCTTTAACCCTGAGCTTGGTTGGTCCACACCTCACCAACTTCTGACAAATGGCTAAGTTTAAGAAGGGGATTTCTTTGTGCCTGTACTTATTTTATTTCTTAACCTGTGAAGATGATCATTTCCATAGAGAGCAGTGAGTGTCCAAGAACCTCACTTCATGATGATTCTTGGTACCCATAATGGTAAGGTGCTTCTTAGGGAGTGTCAGGTCTGACTTGTGCCTAGAAAGATGTTTGTTTAGAAACTTAGTGCATGGTGAGAATACTTCATCTGCTGGGTGGTGCAGGAGTACAGATAGTGAATACCCTGAAGGTGGTTCAGCTAATAGGCAAGCAGCCCTCACTGGGCTGAAGTCAGGGGGAATTTGCCTAGCCACTTGAATTGGACTCCAGGGGCCCTTCATCTTCTTGTCCTGAGCAGACTCCCTGGAATCAGAGTCTTGAGAGGCAACTGTACATCCTAATATTGACATTGCATCAGTACATGCTGCATTTGGCCATAGTGTGCTCTGTTTCTCTCTCCAGCTTCCCAGTGTAACGTCAGCTTAAAGAAGCAGAGGAGCCGCAGCATCCTTAGTTCCTTCTTCTGCTGCTTCCGGGATTATAATGTGGAGGCACCTCCATCCAGCAGCCCCAGTGTGCTTCCGCCACTGGTGGAGGAGAATGGTGGGCTTCAGAAGGTCAGTGCTGATGGTGAACTGTGTGCTCAATAGAGCTGCAGCAGTGGCACATTTATCCATGACAAATATCCCTGATAAGAGTATGTGACAGTATGTATGCAGCCATTTAAAGATTTGAAATTACAAAAAATAATGTTTTAATAACAGATGTCTTAGGCATTTAGCAACTAAAGAATGTGTTTGATGGGAATTATAAGAGTCACTTTACATTTTTATAACATCCTTTCTTGGGAAATTGCATGAAATAGAAAATTAAAGAACCAGTAGTAGACACAGAAATAGACAAAAAGGGATAGAGATATGTAAAAGAGCTAACAGTAAGTATAATTGAGTTTGACCTTCTTTAATAACAAACTACGTACATTATGTGTTCTTCTGAAGTCAGGGGGAGTTTGCCTGACAAATGGCTAAGTTTAAGAAGGGGATTTCTTTGTGCCTGTATTTATTTTATAAACAAATAACAAATGTGATATTATCTGTGATATTATCACAGTAGGTCAAAGACCAGGATCTACCTACATGCTAACAGACATAGCTAAAGAAAAGTGACTCAGAATTTAAAAGGATAAGGAAAAAGAGACATCAACCAAGTGTAAGACAGAACAAGGTTATAATATAAATCTATCAAAGTAAAACTTTAGGTAAAAATCATTGAAAGAGATATGAAGATAGTCAAGACTGAGGACATGAAACTATAAACAGGGAGGTAAATCTTTTGCAAATGGAAAGGGGACCTACAGACAGAGGGAGGTGGAGAGAAGGAAGGTGAAGGGGAACCAAAAGAATTAAGGTATTTTAAATAAATGTATGTACTCCCTAAAATGAACGTGATCATTATGGCAAACATGTACTAATAAAGAAAAAGTAAAATAACTTAACTTTATGTCCAAAATAACAAGAGCAAAGGATATAAATACATAATTCACAAAATAAATACAGTTGGTCAAACATGAAAAGTATCAAAACATGAGAAAATTCAAAACATAAGAAAAAGTGCCAGCATGGTAGTAATCAAAGAAAAGCAAAGTAAAAAAATGAGATATCCTTTTCCTTCTATCAGATTATCAAAGATGTCCTTAAAGATAGTATCTGTGGCCAGGAATTTAGCTCAGTGGTTAGAGTACTTGCCTAGCAAGTACAAGGCCCTGAGTTTGATCCCCAGCACCAAAAAAAAAAAAAAAAAAAAAAAAAAAAAAAAAAAAAGATAGTATTTGCATCTGGCTTGGGGTGGTGGGAAGGAAAATAGGGGATATAAATTGGTAAAGATATAAATTGGTTATACCTCTGTAGAGGAATATTTGTCAATATGATCTTAAAATCTTAAAAATGAGGGGGTTGGGGATTTAGTGGTAGAGGGCTTACCTAGCAATCACAAGGCCCTGAATCTGATCTCCAAGACCCCCAAAAAACAAATCTTAAAAATGTGCCTATTTGTTGATGTAAGCAAATTGATTTTATAGTGAAATTTTATAATTATAAATGTGCAATGATTTAACCATAGGATATCATACAACATAAATTATAGTATTGCACAATTGTAAGAAGATCCAAATTGAAAAGCAGAAATCTGAGACTCCTTCTAGAGAAGAACAAATGGAAGATATAGATGAGAGCTTAACAGGTAACTCAGGACATCAGCTATGAGTACAAAAGAAACTTGTGGGACTTAAAAAACTCATGGTTTCTAAATATAAAAATTCAGTAAATAAACTTGAAAGATAAGGAGAGCAAAAATAGTCTCTCCTGAGAACTGAATTAATGTTCTGGAAAAGCAAGCGGAAGAAATATCTTAGAATTTAATCCAGAAACACAAAGATGGAAATTCTGAGGCAGGGGATAAGAGGAATGTAGGAAACCTAGCATACAAATAATAGAAGTTTCAGAAGGAGAAAAAATAATAGAAGAAATTTTTTTTGAGTTGAAAAAGTTAGAATCTGCACATTGAAAGAACTCACCAAGTCTACAGCAGGATTCGGGTGCCTAGATATATGCTGTTGAAATTCTGAAAAGTGAGGATAAAGAGAAAACCTTACAAGCTACCAGAATAAATTATTTTCAAAGAAAACAATTATATCAATATCCAACTTCTCATCAGCAACCCTAAAAAGCCAGAATACTGTGAAAAATGCTTAGAGGCTACTGAAAGAGAAAAAATAAGCAAAAATTGTGTGATTAAGATAGCCTTTATCTATTAAAGCAAAAAGAAGTATATTTCCAGACATGTTCAATGATTCGTAGAGGGGTCAAAAAATTAAAATCTTGGTGAGATTGATATTATGATAAAACCATAGGAAGTGTAGGAATAAAAATGATTTAGGAATAGAACTGTAACAAGTAGCAAAACTGAAAAATAGATCTTCAAAATTCATAGGAGAATTGAGAAATAAACAGCAAGATGAACAAACTGTCAAAATTCAGGAAAGAGAAAAAGAACAAATAACAGATAAATAGTAAATATAACATAAAGTATAGACATAAAACCAGCCAGGCATGGTGACACACACCTGTGATCCCAGCGTTCTGGGAGGCTGAGGCAAGAGGATCACAAGTTCAAACTCTGCATGGGCAGTTTAGCAACTTTAGCGAGACCCTATTTCAAAATAAGAAAGGGTTGAGAATGTAGCTCAGTGCAAAGACCCTGGGTTCAAACCGCCCCCCCAAATAGGCATAAAACCAAATTTAATAAACCAGCTTCTGCTAACAAAAGACCAAAACTATCAGATTGTTTCACAAAGTCGGCTGTATGCTGTTTCCAAGAATATACCTGTCATCAGATAGGAATAATTTTGGCAGCAAGTAAAAGAAAACTGACAGTTGCTTAAAAAAATAAGAGATTACTTCCCTCGCCTAAAAAGTATGAGTCATAGCTAGGTGTGGTGTTGCACATTGCTAATCCCAGCTACTTGGAAGGCAGAGATAGGAGAATCGCAAATTTTAGGGCAGGCTGGGCAACTTTTCAAAATTCTATCTCAAAATAAAAAATTAATAAAAGGGCTAGGCTCTAGCTTAGTGATAAAGTGCTTGCCCAGCATGTGTGAGGTCCTAGGTTTGATCCCTGGTGTCACGAAACAAAACAAAAACAACAACAATAACAACAACAAAACAAACTGCCTGAGCTAGGCAGGTGTTGGGGTTGGTTTAGTTTCCTGATGTTCCCATCAGAAACCCAGACTTTTTCTGTTCTTCTGTTTGCCTCTTCCTTCCCCGCCATCCTTGGTGTGTTTGCATTCCTCTTCATGCTTTGTGTGTAATCTCTCAAAGTTGCAGTTTCAGACATCAGACCTACATAGAAGGGTAAAGGTGCACGAGCCATGTCTGTTCCTTTAGTGGAAAGTCAGTGCTTTTACAGAAACCCCAGCAGATGTGTGCCTATATCTTATCGCCAGAACTTTGTCACATGGCTGCTGAGGTGACAAGGGAAGAATTAGTTCAGTATATTCCTGTTCTGAACAAAATCAGAGATCTTTCACAAAGGAGAAAAGGGGAATGACTAATACGTAGATATGCTAATCAGCTGAGGCTTAGTTATGTTTCAGTAACACCACTCTGGCACTGTCCAGTAGAAATATACGTGAGTCACATATGTAACTTAAATTTTTCTGCTAGCCACATTTATAAAATATTTTAAATTACGATTGAAATTATTCTTAATAATTTAACCCAATATATCTGAAGTATTATTTTAACATGTAATTAATTAATAGAAAAATCATTAGTGCGATAATATATGTTCTTTTTATCTTACTATATGTCAAAATTGGATGTGTATTTTATACTTAAAATACATCTTAATTTGGGCTAGCTATACTTCATGTGCTCAATAGCTACTTGTTACGAGAAGTTATTATATTAGACAGCATAACTCTGATCCTCAGTCACGGACCTAGACTGAGAAAGGCCCCATCTTTTTGCTTCCAGTATTGTCACAGCAGGAGAAAGGGACTGTGATAAGCCATACTAGTTCTTAAAGTGTTCACTCAGAAGTAACATACTTCATTTCAACTTATTTTATTGGCCAGAAAAAGTCATAGCTAACTTCAAAGCCATGGTAGGAGTATAATCCTACATGTGCACAGAAGGGAAACTGGAATCATTTGGTAAACAGTGCTTATATCCATTATAGTAGGGGACTGACACAACTTCTAACATACCTTGATTAAGGAAAGTAGAAAATAAAGAAACGAGCAAAATGTTCAAGAACGATCAAGCAGAAAGAAGTAACAATTTTAATATAAAAGTGATGTTGGTAACAAACCAAGCAGAAATCAAGGTCAAAAGCATTATACAGGATAAAGAGAGACATTTTACAATAAAAAGTCTAATATATGAAGTATATAAGCCATAAGCCTTTATAAAATCAACAGTACAGCCGAATACAAGAAGAACATCATTTAAGTATGATAAAAATTTGTCTTCTAAGAATTAACAGCAAACGTGGGAAAATCATTGGTGGGTTCTAGTAGGATAAAGCCAAAAAATAAAATAATTGGTATAAATATGGAAAAGACACAAAATTAGTCTTACTTGCAGATGATGTACTTGGTTATGTAGACAACCCCAGAAGACTCTACAAAAGTTGATGAGAATCACTGAAAATTTTTGATAGAGTACCTCTTGTTGAAGAAGAAATATGCTGTTCTTCTGAATAGGGAGGTGCAGTTCATATGGGAGAAAAAAATGTCAAAGAAAAACTGAGAAAGTTTTGGAAAGAAAATAATGAACAATAACTTGGCTTTGGCAAATTTAAACCATATTCTATATTGATGTGGAAAATATGTCAGTGAAGTGTGTAGGGTGATAGTCCACTGTGATCTGCACCTCAAACCCCAGATCCTGTTTTCCCTCTCAGTGTGCTTTCCTCATGCCCTTCCTCCCCGAACTTAAAAATCTTGCCCATAGGGAATTGCTATTAATGAAGGGAACATAGGCCTGTAGAGGAGGAAGGAAAGAGAAGAACTACTGTCATCATGGTGAAAGTTATTTAATACTTGCCTAGATGAAAGGACATGAGGAAATGGCATCCTGCCCCTGGATGGTTTCCTAGAGTACACAGCCATCTCTATCAGGGGATAAGTGACTCTAAAGGCACTTCCTTTGGCAGAGCTGAGTTCACTTGGACTTAGTGTTCATTCATGGACTTCTTTCATGAATTCATCATGACAGCTTTTTCAAGAATTAAGTCAAATGAAAGTTAACTTAGTTAAATCTGAAGTGGGAGTGATCCATTATTTGCAGGACACTTGACTATTTAGTGTGTGAGACTAGACCCCAAAAGAACAGCCCGCGTCAGAGGACAGCTAATCCCGGAAAACGATCCTCAGCCCCTGTACCCAGTTTGGCCATAGAACACAAAACCCAGGCCCAATACATGTGGAAACAGGTCCTAAGCCCGACTCTGTTGCTAAGTTCCGGGCATCCCTGCCTCTTTGAACTTGGAATGCCCGAGGAATAGAGAGGGCCATGAACAGAATGAGACAGGTAACCTCTAGTCTCCATCCACCTTGTGTATTTATTCTGCCCTTGAGAAGTGAGAATTTGAATACTCTCAGTTTCAGACTTCTTCTGTAGCAGTAGCTGGGGTAGCAATCTTTGTAACCATCATAGTTGCAACCTAGATATGCAGGCCAGTACCCTCCAGGGGCTAAGAGGAGTTGACATCCAGATGGCAAAGACCATGGAGGATATGGAAAGTGAGGACAGTGTGAAAGAACCCAAAAATACATGCATATACCTTGCACATACATGTAAACCTCGTGGATAATCTTCAAGCACAGATATCTGTGTAGATGAGCACCTGTGCTTGCTCAGTGTCAATGATTTGTCATGCCCTTCAGATGTGCCCTTGTGGTCTCTGTCATCACTGATATGCTCATCTCTCCATCAGAAGTATGGTTCTGAAGGTATACCTGTGTGTAAAGGCTGTCTGTAGTCCCCACTAAAGCAGTGCTTCTCAACTTGGGAAGAATAAACCTCCAGGTTTATATTTGGCAATGTCTAGAGCCTTGATTCTCATTTCTGGCAAGAGGGTTCTACTGCAAGTAGAGTCCTAGGATGCTGTTGAACCTCCTGCAGTATACTGGACAAAGCCAGACACATTCATTTGACCCAGAAGTGCTGATTGAGAAACCCTACTCTAAAGTAGTCCAACAGGCTTGGGAACTTCTGGCTAAAATCTCATCCACCAAGGGCAATGACCTGCTCCTGGGTCCAGACATTAAGAATATTATCATTTAGCAGCTTCTGAAATTCTGCACAAGTTCTTAGAAACTTGGATATGATTAGATTATGCCTTTGTGTTAGAGAGGAGCACAGCTTTGCCCTAACTAATGTCATAAGGCAGTTTAAGAGTCCTTAAGGTAAGCCCCAACTCTCCTGACAAAGGAAAGAGCCCTAAAGTTCATCTCAAGAGGAAACAGTAGTTGCTATTACATAGAAGATTTAGTGACTAGAACCCAGAGATAAACAAAAAGGTGCTAAGGGGTTCTTAGAGTCAGAGCAGAGCTCTACAAGTATTAACCACCTGACATTGCCAACCATCAAGTTTGACCTTCACATGAGAGTCTTCACTGGTTATCCACCCTATCTTTTCACTAATCTTTCAGTGTCAAAGTATGAAACAGTGTATCTTGCTTTCAGTCCATCTAAAAAAGACGAAATGCACAAAGTGGAAATGCTCAGTATAAATAAATTGGTTCTTTGATTAGAATTTATTGGTGCAAAAATTAAGTTTCTGTCAGCCAAGTTTGGCTGGCATTCAGAGCTGAGGAATAGTAGGGGCCTAAATTTTCTTAATACTCCCCCTGAATACAACTTCTGTTTCCATTCAAGGAGACAGCCATTGCCATGTCTGTGGCTAGAGAGGGAACTTCTTGTACCTTTCCCTGTCCCCTCTTCTTTGTTCTCCCCTAGAAGAGGACCTGGAGTGACCAGGGTATTCCTTGTAATATGGTGAACTTGACTCCAGACAAAGTCAAGCTTAGGCGTTGGGGATTTAGCTCAAGTGGTAGAGTGCTTGCCTAGTAAGTGGAAGTCCCTGGGTTCGATCCCCTGTACCACCCCCCCCCCAAAAAAAAGTTGAGCTCAGCCTTTTCAAGGGAAAACTTGCTTACAACGAGAAACAGACCAGTTATTAGAGGGACTCAAGGATCAAAGTGTAAAGTATGAACTTTCATTTTTATTTGTAAATGAAGGATTAAATTTCTGGGAGTAAGGGAGGTACTGTTTCAATAAACAAGAAGGTATGTGCCTCCGGAGAACATCCTGTGCGTTGGGGGAAGTGGCGAATGGGAGGCAGCAGGCGCCTAGGGTCCTACCTGTGGAAGGTCCTTGGGTCCCTCCTCCTCCCTGAACACCTTCAAGGTAGGAAGAATGTGAAGTCACGTGATTGCTGTGCTGGAGACTGCTTGGAAGTTTCTTTTGAGAGTATGATCTCTTTCTCCTCAAACCTGACAATGATTTTTTTTCTTTTTCCTCAGGGTGACCAGAGGCAGGTTATTCCCATACCAAGTGTATGTATTTATCCAATTTTTATTGAAACATTCATAGTATCTTGTGGCTTTGGGCCTAGTAATATAAAAAAGATTTTTAAAAAAATGTTCTTGCTTATGTTGAGTTTTATCATGTGGTACAAACAGCTCTGTTCTGTAAAAAGAAAAATGAAGCTACACTTTAAACTGTGAGCAGGAAGTTATATACAGCAACAGTTTCCTTTCTCAGAAACAGCAGGCAGCGCATCTACTAACCAAATTCTTGCCTTCCTTTCTCTCTGGGAAAGGCCTTCAAGCCTTGATCAGCTGAGGTGCCCTAGAGCCTCCCCACCCCACCTGAGCGTCATAGCGCCAGCTCTATATATTGGAAGAACTCCACAGATTGCCCAGATGATGATTTTTTGCAGTAGATTCAGGCACAGTGGATCAAACTCAGGCCCCGGTTGATCAGACCACTTACTTAATGATATCAGTGGCTTGGCTGTCGCTCTGACATCAGAGGAATTACTCTTGAGTAGGCTCCCTGAACCTGTAAGACCAGCCTCACTCCACAAGCCAGCTGTTCTGCAGCTGCCTCAGCTAGGCACTCCCTGGGCCACCCCACTTCTGTTTTCAGGGTTGGAATTTAGGAGAGAAGCTCAACTAGTGTTCCCAGAGATCTACTGTCTCCACTGTTTCTTTTTAGTTACTTTCCTCATCTCTGAAACAAAATATCTGACGCTTGCAACTTAAAGAAGAGTTTATTTTGGCTCACTTTTCAGCCTTCAATCCCTGGCTCCAAGGCAGCACTAGCGGAGGGTGAGTGGGAGGGAAGTAGAGGGTGTGAAGGGAGGAGCCAGAGAAGGAGATAAACCCTTCAGGCCATGCCCCCTAATCCAGGCACTTTCCAAACCACTGCCCGTGAGTCCATGAGGCTCTTGGGGGATATTTAGGTCCAAACCATAACACTTCTCTTCGCTCCGTTCAGCCGGCGGCACGGTGGAGCTCGGTCCTGTGCAGCCAGCATCTTCCGAGGACTGACTCCAAAGGAAGTTACAGTGAAGACGCTCATCAAACAATCCCTCTCAAACAGTCCTCTGTCCTTAGGGAAGGGTTCAGGTTTCCAGACAGGCCCATAAATTGGCCTTTTAGTCTGTGGGATGATCTGATTCGGTTACCTGATTCAAATGTGGTCGTTTTCTTTCCTTAGGACTTTAGAACATCCGGGAGACACAGCAGGCCTGCGTGGGAAGGAGTAGGTTTCAGGAGTCCAGTAGCACGTGCCTTTCACACCTAGCTCAAAAACAGTTTTGAGAATTTTTTTCCTCAAAGCTTTAGCCCTTAATTGACTTGTAGGTTGTAGAAATTTGTGTAGTGATCCTGCCAGCACTCCTGGGGACTGAGCTGTGTTGGAGGAGCTTCGTTTTCATCAAAAAGAGGAATCAAGAAGTACAGGCGGTGTCTTACCCAGTGCTTGAGGGAGGTGTCCATTGGGGCTCACACCAGAAGACTTTCTTTCACCTTTGGTACGAAGTAGTTTCACATACAAAGTCTGCCCCAAAAAGTATATACACATAGCCGGGCATAGTGGCACACGTATAATCCTAGCACTTGGGAGGCTGAGGCAGGAGGATCGCTGTGTGTTCAAGGCCAGTCTTCTGAACTACATGATGAGACCCTATCTCAAAAAAAATAGAAAAAGAAAAAGAAAGAAATGTATGCACGCTTCAGGAAAAGCTAAGCTTGTATACATATTTTAATACTAAATATTTTGAGGTATCATGAGATTAATACAAGTTACCTTTGGCTTCTGTAGTTATGGAAGGCGCTCAAAGTGGTGGCCATTAGCTTCCAGACATTTATTAGTACAGCGAACTACTGCTTGATTAAGCTTGGTGATTCAAATTGTTGCACATGCATTTTCAATTTCTTCTCTAAGGGTCGGCAGTATAGTGGGTTTTCTACTATATACAACATCCTCTAGGGTCCCCCATATGAGGGTAACACCATCTATTGAAAAAACATCGTATTATTTTTCTTTTCCTGAAAGTGTGTATACATGGCAGGGGGGTGTTGGACTCTATTTTTCCTACCAAGTTACCTACGTTAAACAGTTACAGGTAGTATCGCCCCTACTCCTGTCCCTCTCCTTCAATACCACTGCAGTTGTCTTCTCAGAGTTAATTTATAGTCCTCCGGAAAGTTAAGTGCCAAATGAAAGCATCTGCCAGCCAGTATAAACCCACCAAGGAAACAGACCATTTTTCTACAAATTCAGACCCATCTATATACAGAATTCCACAATAAAGTAGACAAGGAGAAGGTTCATTGTGTAATATATTTGTGTTAGATTAATGAACTGCTGTCTCCTACATATGAGACAGTGGATTAGGTCATCTTTGAACTCTCTACCAAAAAGCAAAACCTTACTAAAGTAACTTGCATCTTTGAATGGTAACCTGCAGAAAAGTACTTCTGCTGATGGGCATAGTGTAGTCTCCACTACCTGCTTAGCATGCAGGACTGAACCAAAGTCCACCTGGGACCAACTCAACTCGAGTTCAAGTCTTGAGATCCCCAGCAAGATCTGCACCTACCTGACAAGGCCTGAGGTCACATAAGCAGAGTGGTCCTGACCTTGGACCAGAGGGGGATCTGGCCTATGCTGGGATCACTTGAGAGCTTGGGGCGCTATACTCCTGGACCAGAAATCATGCTGGTGCTAGCCTCCAAACCAGGTCTTCCAGCCTTATCTAGGCCCTGAAGATGAAGGATGCCTCTGAGCTGTGGGTACCCAGAACAGCTCCAACTAAACTCCTCCCTCTCTGCATCTCACTTCCCCCTCTTTTTTTATTCACATGCTAGTTCTGTTCATATGTGCATAGGCTTAATCTTTAAACTCTTTACTAAACAATTCAAGCTTGTGGTTAATTTTAAAATGCTGAAATAGCAAAATAGAAAAAAAGTCCCCAACTTATTCTCACTACTTAGAATAACTGCTTTTAATATGTTACATCTTTCCAGAAAAATTCTAAATACAAGCATATTTACACAAATGAGATTGTGTTATACCCACCATTCTGCAAATTGCTTGTTGCTTTTAACAAGATGGCTTGAACATCTTTCTAAATATTAGTACAAATGTATCTATTTTACATGTCATTGACAGCACCTACTTTGTTTGTACTTCTGTGCTATGACAAAGTACTGCTCTTAAGAATATTGTTGTGCTTGTGTCTAAATGGAGTTGTATGATATCTTTGTGTGGTCAGATCTTAGTTGTAGAAACACTGGGTCAAGGAACCTACTCTATGTTGTTGATACAGCAAAGTCAAATTGTCCTCCAAACACCTATGCTAATTTACATTCCCATGAAAAGATTGTAGGATTGCCCCATTCCCTCACTGGAAACATTTAGCAAATGTTTTAACTTTTGCTATCCAAAACTGAAGACTGTGTGAATTTATTGCTTTGGTTTGCATTTCTTCATGAATATCAGCAGCTTTTCACAAATTCACTGACCACACCTTTTCTTTCTGCCCTCTTCATCTAAATTTTATATTGTGTTCATCTTTTTAAATGTTAAGAAAATTAGTGCTTCCCCCAACTTATATCTTTTCACCTTGTTTATAATCATTTTGGCCACAAAGAAATTTTAATTTTATATAAGCAAATGTGTTAATTTCATGCTTTATGGCGCCTAGATTTTATGCTTAGAAAGATCTCTCTACAACCTATAACCCGTATTTCTTCTACTATTTTGATGTTCTTCATCATTATACATAAATCTTTTTGATCTGGGAATTCAGCTGGTGGAAAACATGAAGTAGCAGTCCAGCATTATTTCTTTTTTCAAATGGCTACTCATTTGCCCCAGCACCATTTATTGGGTAATCATCTTTGACATACATATCGAAAATGACATCTTTCCCTGGACTGTTGAAAGTTCCAGTTAGTAGCATTTGTCTGTGACCTGTGTGCTGGAATTTACGGCCTTCCTCCTTGGGAAGCTTCATGGGCTGTTTGGCAAAGGTCATTATTGAAGGGTAAGGAAAGATAGCAAGACAGAAAGTTTAGCCATCATCAGAGTTCAAGTGGTCATGGCCTGAGATGAGTACCTAAAGGCTGATACTGGAAAAAGAAATGTCCCAGAAGCTGTGACCTGAGTTCTGCTGTCCCCACACTCTCGTTGAAGTCACACAACACATTAATGCTCACAGACTCAGTGTTAGTGATATAGCTGAGCTGTAAAAGTGCTGAAAGGAGAGAAAGGAATTTGTTTTAACAGTTAGGCTTCTATGCTACTTGCCTAAGCCTTGTAGTAAAGCAGGAATACACTTTATTCCGTGAAAACATGAAGAACGTAGAAGCAGATGAACTGAACTAATTAAAACTAGTCTGGAGTTTCCCACATTAGCCCCTGAGATCGTTGTGGCTTGGGGAGCACAGTGTGCAGAGCCTGACCCTGAAAAATTTTAAGATAATCCTCTAATGTACCAACAGAAAAAAAGGTACTAAATCTTTAAGGTTTAGGAGGGTCTGTGGGGCAGGTACTCCACAGAAAATATAGTGTTAACTATTCATAGTTGCCATATTACCACCAGCAACATGAAATTTCACATTATCCCAAGAAGAAAAGTAGAATAAATACCATTTTCAATTCTTTGGTGGCAAGCTGTGGTCTTCTCTCACCTCACCTGCCATGGGTTTCTGCTCCCTACTCTCTACAGTGCTCCTCATGTGCATTTGAGCAAGTGACTTTATATTTCTAAAAGGCCCCTCTAGATAATAATGATACTTCTCTTATTCTTGAGCTGAATGATGGACTGAAGGGAAAATTTGGTTGAGGACATCTTTGAGTTAATGATTCAAGAATCACCTGAACAGATCAATTGAAATAATAAAGTACTTTTGCAATTCTATAGCATCCTTGCATTTCCCAGGACATGGCTGTCCAACAGAACTTCTGCCACTTAGCCTGAGGAATTTGCATTAATCTAAAGCCAGGCTCTCAGAGAAGCTCGGTGCATTTGAGAAACAGGTAGGGAATTAATAGACCCTTCCTTGCCCATTGCCCTCCAGCCTGGTCTTATTCTCTGTAGCACAAGTGCAAATTGCCTAGTAGGATTCTCACCCTTCCCAGTCTCTTTTCTCTTCCATAGTACATGAGAATTTTTTCCTCTTACTTTTAAATAAAAGAATGTAAAGTATGGATTAAATATGCTAGGAAAGTAGTTTTTATTCTAGGGCTTGAAAAATACCTGAGCCACTTTGGGCAGATTTTTGATGTTTTCGGATATGCTAAGGATAAAATTTCTAGGCTAACAATTACTAAATTAAAATGTTTTAGTAATACATAAATAGAGGGGAAGAACTGGATAGGTGTACACTAGACTAAGAAGAAGGGACATAGAAAAGGAAATAATTGTGTTTTACTCTTGCATGTGTATCTTCTTCACCATGAGAATGTTTTCCTTACATAATTGTTTAATAAAAATTAAAAATTCTATGCTGGTGATATACATGCTTTCTTCTGTGGCCCAAAGAAGAGAAATAACCCCAGTCCTCTGTTATGTTCACTTATAGACCTGATTGTGCCCTGCCTTTTAAAGCATTTTTTGATATAAAACTTCTTGCAAATTTATTTTAATTTTATAAAAACTAACTTGCTGACTCACTAGTTTATTAATGAAGGAGAAAATCTTTTCTGTGTCCCCATATTGCAATCCAGTCTCCAAGGGACATCTTACCTCCCTTGCTAGTGCTGCAGGGTCAAGGAGAACTGCTTGGCCAGCTTTAGTTAGAGCTGAGGGAGGCCTTAAAGGCTTTTTCTTCTAGGTGGTGTTAGAAAAGAACAAAGCACATAGGCTTACTAGAGGGAGACCCTCTAGAGTTGTGCCCCACATGTGGCCTCTTCCTGGACAGCCCCTCTCTGCCAAGATGATCATTGCACTTGCAAATTTACCTAACCTGTAGACTGCCTATTTATGTTCACTACTGAACTAGCTAAAGTCCAAAATTAACCTTTGACCATTGATTAGCATTCAGTTTAAAGGAAAAAAAAATAGAGGAACCTGCTACTTGAAAGAGAATACTTCTTGATTTCATGTTTTTCTTGTCTCACTTGATAAACTAAATTGTCTATTCTTCAGTGGCCATTTTCTTGTGTTTTGTTTTGTATCAAATATTAAACAGAGTTTAACCTTGCCTGATAGAAGATTAACTGTTAACACTGAATATGCCACACAAAGTAAACTAAAATATTTCAAATCATTTCTGGAATGAGACCAGACTCAGAGAAATAAATACTCTTAAAACTGAGTGGGGCTGGCTGAAAATACCTAGTGTTTTATTAACTCTTTATGACTTTTCCATCAAAAAATCAGAGGCAGTTACTCCAAAAACATATAATTGGATTCTTTGGTTAACACATACTATGTGGATTAAAATTTAACTTTCACAGATACAGAATCCAGGGAGTAAAAATGTCACATTCATTTCGTATTATACCACCGGGGCAGACACAAGGCAGGCACTGTACTTCAACCAGTTTTAATTCTGTTTGCTTGGCTTGAGGGTAACTTTTGGGTTGGATTTTGTTGGTGGGTCTATAGTTTCTCTTCAAGAGTTTGAAAATGCCAATCACTAAGAAAAAAATAAATGGCTCTAAAATATATTTACATACCACAGTAAATGTCAGGTAAAATATGATCCCAGGAAATGGACCCGCATAGTAGAGTAGCTATTAAGCACTCGTTCTTGTGTAATAATAACAACTGACACTCAATATGTGCCAGGCCCAATGCTGGGTATTTACTGCCATTGTAACAACCTTTCATGGTAGGTATTATTATCCCAGTTTATCGGCAAGAAAATGCCAGAGTTGATATTAAAACTCAGTTTTGTCTAGTGCAAAAGCCCTCACAGTAGTCAATCTCCTAATGGTATGGTAAAACTTCAGTTGTAAGCTACATGTTACTGTTGTTCTTAATAAAAATTATATGATGTACTTTATCAGGTATTTAAATGTTTGCTTTCATTTATACCCTCATTAACATAATAGAATGATAAGGGAATTGATTTGTCTCTTATGTAGAGGTAATGGTATTTTTTTCCCTCTTTAGCCACCAGCTAAATACCTCCTTCCAGAGGTGACGGTGCTTGACTATGGAAAGAAATGTGTGGTCATTGATTTAGATGAAACACTGGTGCACAGTTCATTTAAGGTAAATCAACTCTGTGGTCTTGGTGATTTGATAACAATGTATTGAAAAGGAAAAGTAAAAAGAATGAAAACTCAGCTCGGCATGGGGGCACACACCTGTAAATCACAGTGTTCAGGAGGCTGAGACAGGAGGATCACTTTGAATTTGAGGATAGCCTGGGCTACATATTGAGTTCAAGGCCAGTCTGAACTACACAGCAAGACAGTAAGACTCTGTCTCAAAAAAAAAAAAAAGAATGACATCTTTTGGTTGTTCTCACTCTTCATAAAGAAATTCCGATAACAGCTGCTTATTAACCCAGGTGAATAGTAACTAAAGTAGTTGAATATTAACATATTACTTTGCAAAAGAACATGCTAGGGCGCACTGAGACCTTGTTTTTCTTATGAGGTTTGAGTTTTCCAACAGTAAGCCCACTAGAAATACTTTTCGGGTACACAGGTAATCATTGTACCTGTGTCCAGAACATATTTATCAAGGTAATCAGAGTACCTTATGTTTTATTGAGAGGGGCAGAGAAACCACTCTTGGAAATTGTCAGACTCCCTGCTGTCCTGCATATGTTCCCAGATCAGTTTTTGAAAGATGTGCAACTCTGAAGGAGTCTCCTGGAGTCAATCACATCTGAACAGATTCGGCCATTTATTCTGATCCATTTTCATGACAGGAGATTGCTGGGGGATTTTATATGCTTCTCACTAAATGAATGCCCCGTTCATGCTTTCCTTCATGAAGCATGCAAAGCTGCAACAATGTCACAGTGAACCTTGGTCTTTCATATCCCCTTCCCCACTGTCCATCTCCCCAGTAAAAATGACAAGTTGTCAAAGGGCCTCCATGCAGGAACAGCAGTGGCTACACTCTTAAGAAATGAGTTAATCATTTTTTAAAATGGAATAGTTTAAAACAGGCAAATGATGAAAAAGTTTGGAAATCGGGCATTAGTGTGTTGAGGAGAAACAGCAAGTGTTTAAAATCCTGGTCCTGTTTTCCTTGGGTTATTTTTGGTGATGGAACTGGTCTACTATTGCTGGCCAGATATACTGCATTCCTGTTTTATCCCCAGCCTGGGACTCCCCTTACTTTTCTGAGAGACATGAAAGGCACCATCTGTGATGGCCTATGTATCTCGTATGAACCTTATCATTCCTGGCAGGTTGTATGACAAGCAGAAGAGCCATGAAATTTGCCTGAACACCTTCCTGCCAGAAACATCCTTCTTTGTCCCTGCTTCTCATTGAATAGAGACCTTCTTTGGCAGGACAAGGCCAGGAGGTTGTCTTTGAGTCCTTTGGAAAAGGAGGGATAACACTGACTGACCACTAGCAGAGAGAAATGGCCTCATTCTAACCTTGGGCCATACAGGGACCGCTTCATTGCCCAGCACTCCGTGGGCTGGGCTTTTCCAGCGTTGGTCCTGGGGCCACAGTGGCTTTGTGTCCCAGCTCAGCTCTGGATAGCTTTGGAAGCATATTCTTCCTCATGGGCAAGTTGCTTGGGATATTTTCTAGTCCTTCTGGGGCAAAGCCATTCAGAGCAAGGATCAGTTGCTGTTGCTCCACAGAGAGCATCCTCCCAAGTAGTTCTGGGAGTGTGGGTTGTGCTGGCCAGACTGCTTGAGGTTACTAAGACTTCCCGGCTGCACAGGCAGAGTCTTGGCAGCCGCTGTGTCTCCAGGGCCTGCTCAGAGAGCATCAGTGCCGCAGCTGTAAACAGTCTTTCCTCATTTCGTCCCTTCCCTGGCCTGCCTACATTTGTAAGCAGAATATTCTTTAGTGTATGTTGTTAAATGTTCTGGGCCTTTCAGAGCCTTTTGACATCCAAAGCCTGTGATCCCCTCCCCTTGAACAGGAATAAATGTATTAAAACCAGGGTTAGGGACCCCAGGTTAAGAGCCCTGCCTTTAACATGCCTGCCTTTAGAGCGGCATGTGAGATTAAGAATGGCGCTTGCTGGAAACTGGGGAATGGTTGTGTACTTTGTAGAATATTATTTCACAATTCAGTGCCCTGTGAGAGTTTCTTCCTTCAGTCTCTTCTTCCTTTTTCTTCAGCACAATTCTGTAATTCAGTTGTAAAATTATAATATGTTGAGCCCATCCTTGGGCTTCCAATCCTGAGTAAATAAATTATAATCTTAAATCTCTGTAGCATTCTTACAACTGATTGCTTAGTAATGCTTTTACACCCTAGCATTTCCACATTTTTTTGAGTTTACATATCAAAGAAGAATGTTTGCATGTAGAGTGTGGGCTTAAAGGCAGATCCCAATTCAAGGTCTGACCAGACTCCTTACTCCACAAGTGGAGTAGCTATCCAATGACCACCACACACACCTTCCCTTTCCCTCTGTCTCTCCTCTCATCCCAAACATTTGCAGGCTGATCATTTAAATGATTTTCTACTAGTTTGTGGAACTATTTAGAACTCAATGTAAAGTCCATCACTGAAAATATAGTGACTGCGAAGAGTCATTTGACTTTTAAATGTTACCAGTATTGTACAAGAGTTATTTTCAGCATCCGGAACTTTCTGGATGTGCTGGGTATTGTGTTCCTTACAGCAGAGAAGTTGAGGGAGAGATGGTTCTCTCCACCCCAACCTCAGGGCAGGAGACGATGGTATGAGACTACCAGTCAGGGCCTAAGATCACTGATTTTCAGGACTGAATGGAGCTGTGGGCCCTCATCTGATCCATAACTGTAACTGGAAGAGAGGAGATACTGAAGACCAGAGAGAGGAAGAGCCTACCCCAGGTGGAACCCTTTGGCCTCCAGCATCGTACCATGGTACTTACTTGGCCCTGCTGTGGGGCCATGTGCAGAGTATCTTCTGCCTGGCCACCCACACTGTGGGTCCATATCCAGACTGTCTTCCCAGTAGCACTGGCTCCTGGCCATCAGGCTCTCTCCTCCCCCTGGTGGCCCAGCAGTGGTTTTCCTCATCCTGACAGGGCTCTGGCCAAGGGTTGGAGTTTCTAAGAAATCCCATTCTCTCCCAGACTGTGCCACCTTCTGTAGTTGAGGCCAGGCAGGTGATCAAGAGGTTGGACCAAGGTGCTGGAAACATTACAACATTCAGAAAAGAAAAGAATGTTCTTCCCTGCTTGCGCATATTTCAAGGAACCAAGGAATGCTTCAACATCCTCCTGAACTGTGTTTTCCAATTATCAAAACATTGGTCCAGGCAAGCTTTTTTCTTGCTAAAATTTCCAACTTTATCTTGTTCTTTCAGTTGTATTAATTGTAGTTTCTTTTCTCTCTAGCCTATTAGTAATGCTGATTTTATTGTTCCGGTTGAAATCGATGGAACTATACATCAGGTAAGAAATCAAAGCTAAATTTTGAGTTGCAATGAGCATTTTTTAATAATTACATTTCCTATGAACTTCACTTCTGAATTCTCATTTCAGTGATAATTTTATTTAATCCAAAAGAAGCAGACTGTGCATAATAAATACAATGATTTTTCTTTTTTCCTCACTTACTGGAGTTTGTTTCATACTGAGTTTATAAGTAAAACTATATCTTCATAAATATTAGATGTGGTTGCAAGTTCAAATAGTTCTTTAATTTGATGCATTCTTTCAGAAGTTTCTATATTCCTGACTGATTTAGCTTGATGGTCTAATTAACTTTATCATGTAATTGCTTTTGGCTACTCTCCTAGCAGGCAACAGGAAAATGCCACAAGTCCCTCTCTTACGGTGGATTCTTGGGAAAAGGTGTCCATTTCCAGTTCTAGCTGCTCCAGGTTGATCTTATCATTCCTGTGCAGTTTTTCCCAGTGACTCCTTAGCAAACACTTAACCCTAGAGGAAAAGGGGGAGGGGTGTGGGTTTTTGGATCAGCAGGCTACTGTGAATAAATATGTCATAGTCAAGTGGCATACATTATCTTTGTTCTTATTTTTTTTCCTTATCTGCATGAAGCTCTTCCATAAATAGCTTCATTTATGAACATGTTGGAAACATTGCAGGAAAATTAGCCTTGGAGGTTGGGGGAGTAGCTTTTGTCAGGTTTTACACAGGGATGATCTCACCATTTCCTTATCAACTCCAAGGTCTTAAAGGGAAAGTATTTGGCCTCATATCCCAAGAAGGAAAATCTCTCTTGATATTTGGGCCACAGCAAGATGTCTTCCTGAATAATGTCAGTAGTCTTTGGCTCTCAAGTGCAGGGCTTTAGAACTGTCTCAGTCTTGAACATCACCTGGTCTAGTCACCTCATTGCCCAGATAGGGAAACTGAGGCTCAGCCAGAGAAAGAATTTGCTCAATGTCATACAGTAGGAAGAGTTAAAATGAGAAGTCCAGTCTCCTGGCCCAGGACTCTTTTCCTGATACTCAGGTCCTCTGCCTCTCCCCTGCCCACTCCTTGCTTTCTATCCTGTTCTCCAGGGATCCTGCCAGAAAACAGTCCCTGGGAAAAGCAGCTTTACCTTTAGCATCTCCATACTTCATGCTTTTAAAAGCCATCATAGAGCCAAAACTTTAAGTACCTGTGCATTTAACATTTGCAAAAGTATCAACTGAATTAAGTCAGCATCTGAGAAGCAGTTAGGGCTTCTGCATTTGTTACCTTGGCTCATGTTGCAGAGTGTTTTTGAGAAGACAAAGGAGAGCTACCCAATGGCATGGCAAACATTAAGAGAGAAATTAATCCTTCAAACCACGTAGCTGTGAGCATGACTGGCCTGCAGGAGCCACCCCAGCTCTCCCAGCCTCTCTCTGATTGTGCTTGGATTCACTTGGTGATGGACACCTCAGGGTCCCAGGGCTGAGGTCAGAAACCCTCCTGAGGGAAGGAAGCCACAGGTGCCAAGAGCAGGAGGACCAAGGCCCTGGCGAAGGCCGTGGCCTCATTCAAGTAATCCAGGATAGGCTGTGCAGGTCCCAATGGGCCTATTCTTGGTTACTTGCACGGGGACGCGGGCCTGGACGCCGGCATCTGGGCTCAGGACCCTCCTCTCTGCCAGCAGCACCAACACCAGAATTCCCAAATCAGTTTCTTGTCCTTTGCATGTAGCAAAGCTTCTTTCCAAACAGTGCTCCCAGGGACGCAGGAGCACAGGCCACAGCCATTCACTGGCACTGGCACCAAGAAGTCTCATGGGCGAAGTAGGAGCCAGGAGTCCTTGTAGCCACAAGCCCTGCCCTCCACCCCCACCCCAGTCTTCCAGCTCCTTAGAACCACGTTGACCCCCATTCTAGGCCATCCCATTCCCCTGGCCCCTCCCTTCGCCCTCAGCCACAGACCCATGCCCACCCCACTGTTTTGGCTAGTCATGCGTTCCCCGCCAGTCCTGATCCTTCTTAGTGCCTGTTTCTGGCTCATTGAAATTAGTACCATCTAGAATTCCTCTGCCAGTAACCTGTCCTTCCATGTGGTATGGACCAGCCCCCCCCCACATCACCCCTCTACTACTTCTACAGTTTGTCCAACCTGCTCCATCTGCCATTTGAGACCCTATGTGTGTTCACTGAGGTGTGCCTATGTATCTTTAGCCACTTCTTCTCCTACCCGCCACTTTCCCATGTTCTCTCACTGCCTTGGATGGCTGGGCTCTGGCCATTTTCTAACATGTCAGGTATTCTTTAGGCCTCCAAGTCTCATGCTGGTACTTTCCTCTGCCTGGAGGCTTGCCTCTTCTCATCCTTATTGGCCTGGTGAAATCCTATTCATCCTTTGAAGTCCAGGCCAAATGTTCCTATCTGTGATTTCCTCCCCTTGAAAGGGAAGTCATTTATCTTCAACTTACCCCCATACTATTTTCATTCTGCCATGTTCACTTTTACACATTTTTGCATGTGTCTGCTCTAGACTGTGAGCCCTTCAAGGGCAAGGCCTGTGTTTGACTCATTTGTGTAACTGCATAAGGCTAAGCATAGAGCTGCAGCTCAGTAAATATGTTGAATTGAATTTTAGAGAGTAGTTTATTTTTGTGAAGTGACTAATTTAAGATGGAATTTATTCAGGTTTTAATTGGTTCCTCCATCCTTCCACTTCCTCTGTTCTTTCACCAGCTTTGCTTTCTCTCTCATCTCCCAGTCTCCTCAGATTCCTTCAGGATCCCTAGTCAGGAACCCATGTGTGAGCTGAAGCCTGGATGCCTTATAGCCCTACCTGGCTTTACCTGGCCTGGTCAAAAAGGTACACAGTGTCAGCCATTCTTGAAAAGGCACTCTGTCCCATCTCTGCTCACAGGCTCCTCCTGGTGGCTTGTTTCTGGATCCGAGGAGGAGGTTGGCTTCACATCCCCTGAAATGTTCGTACACAGCACTAACAGAGTAACCTTTATGGTGTCAAGTAGGCGTCATCCCCAGCTAACAAGGCAGACCTTCTTGCAGCTTTGCAAGCCCTGTGCTTTTTTAACCCCAAGCCTTCTGATGAGCAGGAAGTACCATTCAGAGTAGAAGGTGGCAGCTGTAGCAATCCCAGACCTCCTGGGAAGTCAGCCAGCCCCAGACCTCCAAAAGGACAGCACCTAAACCATAGCCTGTGTTCACACAGGGCCTGACCCACAGCAGGTGCCAAGAAACACGTGTGAAACGAATGAGTGGTTTCACATAAACACGCATACTCATTCCACTCACTGACTCTCAAAATTCCCAAGACCCCTAATACCACAGTCAGCTTTTCTTTCTGCTTTGGGAGGATCATCTGCACTGAACTTGGACCTGGAGCATGATGTGAGGAGTATTGCATCTGACTATACAGCCTGGGCCTCTGCACGGCACACACAGACCGGGCAGCAGGAGGCAGAGACCTTTCTGACAGTTCTTCCTACAGTGGGCATTTGGGCCCAGGTATCCACAGCAACTGCCACGCCTGACCAGCTTGCTGTTTCTGACATTTGCAGGTGTATGTGCTGAAGCGGCCACATGTGGATGAGTTCCTCCAGAGGATGGGACAGCTCTTTGAGTGTGTGCTCTTTACTGCCAGCTTGGCTAAGGTGCGTCCTGCCCCCTGCTGCAGACTCCCAGCCTGGCATCCGAACCCCTCTACTGATACCCCTGATCTGTCAAGAGCCCTTTGTTAAGGTGGGGAAACTATTTTTATGGTGACACGTTCCCACCTCAGATGGGATGGATGCAGGCCATGTGCACACTGCCAGTCTGAAAGGCTTCTGGTTACCAGGGTGACAGGGAGCACTTAGAGCAAATGCTCCGAAAAGTTGCTGTACACGGAGGCTTTTGAAGTTGGTTGTCCATAGACAAGAAAATCACAAAAATGTCCAGTATGATCACAAAAGGATGGCTGCATGCCATGGGCACACAGGACCCCTCTCCTCCACTGATGGGCAAGCAGAGGCTCCTATTCCTTTGGGTTTAGCTTATACAACTTTGCAGGAAGAACAAGTGAGAGACAGGTGTCAAGAGTCTCCCAGTCATGGGTTCATGAGGGTGCTGAGTCCGCCCTAAATTGCTGTGTGATCTCAGGTAAGTCACTTCTGGCATCTTGTTTTCTTTAAGTGGGGATAATTCCAACTCCACATGGCATTGGATTAAAGGGAATAGCACATGGAAAAAGTGTAAAACCTCATACTCAGCAAATACGTATTGAGTCATGTTCTATCTTACTGTGCTGGGCATTGTCACAGAATAAGTGCACCCGATGTTCAGTATTTAGTATCATAAGCATTGGTGGTGAGAAAATCATTCAGATATGTCTTGGTCTTGTAGCTTAGTGTGACTCTCTGACCCAGAGTCTACACTGGCTCTGGCCAAACAGAGTAGGTTTCAGGCCTCCTCATAGAGCTTAATCTCCCTCTTCACAGGGGTAATGAGGTGCTGTGTGGTATTCAGGACAGGCAAAGTGGGCCCTTGCTCCTCCTCCATTGCCATGGCCATCTCCCAAACCCTGACTCTTATGGGGCCAACAGCTTCGATTTGTGGGTGGCATCACCATGTCTCCATGGGTACCTCAGGACCTCTTGAATGGCCCCCAAAACAAGTTTTGTGGGACCTAGGTTAACCATCTTCATGTGTTCAGACCTGCTGCAAGGAATCATGGCGCAGCTTCTTCTGTATGTTGGGACTTCTGACTCTGGGGTCCCAGGCACGATTCTTTGCTGACTGGGCATTCCATGCTAGGTCTATATCTGTTGTTGGCTGAGGCGAGAGAGATACCCTCCCTGTATGGCATCCTGCCAGTGTCAACACCAGGCTCCAGAACATGAGCTGCTGGGGAGGGAATCCAAAGCCTAGGCCTTATTTTGGCATACAAAAGAAGAGTAAGGCCTCAGGGAAAATGTAGTCTTCCCCATTGGGTAATCTTTCAGATAAGTGGTACCAAAATGAATTATATCTGTAGCTTTGATGGCTGTTCTGATAGTGCTCTGGGGTGCCAAGGAATCTGAAGTAATAACCTAAGAAATAACCAACAGGAAGATAGCACCAGTGCAGTAGACTGAGAGTTGTTTTTGATTTGGCAAAATTGAAAACATGTTTCCTTGGCATTATTCCCAGTATTCACTTAAACATCTTTGTTGGGTTTCTCTTCCTGGACTGCTCCCACCTGCCCCTCCATCTGTCTCTCCAGCCTGCTTCTCACTATTATTCCAGCTTGGCTGAGCTGAGTCAGATCTGAGGTGCAGCCTTCCAGCCCCTTTCCTCCCTGTTGCCATGTCTGCTGATGGGTGGCGACTCCTCCTGCTCTGGGATCTGGGTTCAGCTCAGTTCCCTGCCAGCAACACTGGTGCAGTGGGCTTCCTTGTCTGCCACTCAGGAAGCCCACACTGTGCAGGAACCCCACGCTGAGTCAGATCCCTTCAATATCTGCTTCCTTGTCATGTGTCTCTTCATCCCCCCAGCAGATATTTACTTAATACCTACTGTTTCCAGATGGTACTAGACACTAGGAATTCAGCAGACGACAAAAGAGACAAGAGTCCCTGCCCTCATGAGACCCACCTTCTTCACATTCATCTCTTTTTGGCCAGAGTACCCAGACTCAGGTACTTCCCTGGAAGATGAGTGTCGCCAATGCCAGTGTCAATGATTAATGAGGAGATTAGCCATCTTTTCCTGTCCAGAATGAGCCCCCTATAGCCCACCCACATGGCCCTTGGCTGGTCTCACTAGAATAGCAACCAAGCATTCACCCCACTTGATCAGTAGAAGTACAGCTGCTGCAGGTTTCTGCCTCCCTCGGGATGCGCTTGGGGAGGAAAGAACTTTCCCAAGGACTCAGCTGCTGTGTTCTCCTGCTTGCATTCCCAATACTGCTGCAGGTGTTCTCCACCCCCTTGATGGAATCACGGGTCCTGCATGATTCCTCAGGTTAGCAGGACGTGGCAGTGAGGAAAGAGGGCCCTACTCCAAGTGCAGAAGAGTTTTAAACGGGAGTGATGTGATGGGACATATATTTTCCAGTGACCACTTTGATGGCTTTGAGGTAAAGGGCCTGGGCAAGACGCCCAGCAGGCAAAGGGAGCCTGTCAGGCTGGAGACTGGAGGCCTGGCCTAGTGCTGGGCAAGACAGCTAGATAGCTGCAGGTGGATCAGGCTATTTTTGGAGGTGAAACTGACAGAGATTTCTGATGAATTAGGTGTGAGAGAAATGGAAGAATCTAGTGCTCCCTTTTATACACAGAACATAACCAGGATCCTAAAACACTTGCAGTTATTTATATCCCTTTTTTAAAAAGCTGTCTGGCTGTTGCTGCAGTGAGTTGGGCTTCCAGGCTCTCCCTAGTGCCTGACCTTCATTTTGTCACCTCCCATCCAGTACGCAGACCCTGTGGCTGACCTCCTGGACCGGTGGGGTGTGTTCCGGGCCCGACTTTTCAGAGAATCCTGTGTTTTCCATCGTGGGAACTATGTCAAGGACCTGAGTCGCTTGGGACGAGAGCTGAGCAAAGTGATCATTGTTGACAACTCTCCTGCCTCGTACATCTTCCATCCTGAGAATGCAGTAAGTAGTCCCAAAGAGAGAGATGACAGGGATCCATCTGACCTCTGTCTTGCCAGGCAGGCACCACTTTTGAATACCTGCAAGAAAATGTTGCTGAATCTTTCCCAATTAGGCCATATGGCAGCTGCATGACACTGGCCAAGTTAGTTAACCTCACTGGACCTCAATTGCCTCACCTGTCAAGTAGGAACTCTAGGAATGCTTGTCTCGTAGGATTTGTTAGACAATTCAGTATGGCAATAGGTGAAAAGCACTTAGAACAGTGCTTCGGGCTGCTAAGTACTCAGTAAGCTCATTTCTTCTTATTAACACTTACAGCATTATTGTTAAAGGTTTGTCTTATGAAGCTGCCTGCTGCCCAGTACTTCGCGACCCCTGTTGACTCAGGAGGTGTGGGTAATCCTTGAACAAAAATATTTCTTAGACGGGAATGAATAAAAAATTTCAGTAAGGTTCTTCAATAAGACCGTCAGATTTACTACCTAAGAATGATGTCTGAGAAGCACACAGTGGGAACATTTTCTGCATGAAACTCCCTGGAGTCTGGCGGCATCTCAGTGCCTGCTTAGCAGGGCAGCACAGTTCTCAGAGCAGGAGTCAATAGTCTTCCACCACCCACCTCCAGGAGAAAAGAGATCAGCCAGGCCCCTGTTGACCACTGACTGCTCAGCTGCCACACCAGGGATCAGCTCAGGCAGTTTCCGTGGAGAGCATGCGTTCTCCCAGGCACAGGCTTCTCAGACTCAACAAAGCCCGCAAAAGTCCCTTGCTTGAGTCCACTTACAAAAAAGAAAATGAATTCAAAGTAGATTCACTTAGCTAGTATGATATCATTATTTGAATAAACACTCAAAATGCATTGTATTTAAATATGTTCATTTTAATAAGTAAATCAAACTCAACATGATACATTTGACAGTGTGTCTCTAACAGATAAGGATTATTTTTTAATAGAATCACAATTCCATAATCATATCCAACACAGCTGAGTTTCTTACATTGTCTAATATCCACATTGTGTTCATATTGTCCCCATCATATAGAATATTTACTTATATTTGAATTGTTTGAATTAGGATCAAAAGAAGACCCATAAATTGCTTTGGCTAATATATCTCTTGATTCTTTTCTGATATTAGTATTTCTTCTTTCCTCCCCCTTTTTAAAATTCTATGCTATTTAGTTTTGCAATTCTATGCCATTTATTTGTCTTGTAGAAATGTCCTACGTTCTGGATTTGTCTATTTGCTGCCTTGTGGTGGTGTTTGATTTTCCTACCGCCCTGTATCCTCTAAGTAACTAGACCTCTATTTACTGTTTGATTACATGCAGCTTCATTTTTCTTTTTCTGTTAAAAATTTTTTTTGCATGCATATATCAGAGATATTGGGCGTGATGGTACATGCCTGTAATCTCAGCACTTGGGAGTCTAAGGCAGGAGGATCTTGGCAAGTTCAAGGCCGTCCTGGGCTACATAGTGAGTTCAAGACAAGCCTGAACTACATAGCAAGACCCTGTCTCAAAACACACAGACACACACACAAACAAACACAAAAATATGTCATAGATGATGTAGATGATATTGTGTACATCCTATGGAATCATATAAGGAAGCATATGATGTCAGATTGCCCCATTTTTAAAGATTTAAAATTGATCGTTGGATTCAGCTGTTACTGGCCTGATCGATCCATTATAATGATCCCCATTAACTTTTCACCTCATAATTATAGCAATTGTTAGTGATCATTGCTTGTATCCACCATTTCATTAGTAATTGCAAAATGCTGATTTCTAAAATCCTATCATTCTTTCTGCCTTTATTGGCCAGAATTCATAAATAAATGATTGATAGATAGATAGATAGATAGATAGATAGATAGATAGATAGATAGACAGACAGACAGACAGACAGACAGGTAGAACTTGCCCTTGTTAATTATTTGTTCACCCTAAAATACAGTTTTAATGTCTCTATAGGAAAGCAGGGTATAAAAGTCTTAGTGCTTTTTCTTTCATTCTGTGATTTCAGACTAATGAGTTGGTACTTGGCAAGCTCCAAAGGAGCCAGTGAATTTTAGTATCATATAAGCTCATATGTTTATTACAATTCAATCCATTTGTTACTCTTTTGGGTGCTTAAAATTTTACCTTTGAACAAGTAGTTCCCTTCAAATAGCTTCCTTGCTGTTACAGGATTTCTTAGACTTGGGGTTGGGGGCATAATTCAGAGGTAGAGCACATGTTTAACATTTGAGAGACTCTGAGTTCTATCCTCAATACCAAAAGAAAGACCTTCCAGGCTCTTTCTTAAACATTTCTTGCTTCAGGCCTGGAATCAGCCACTTTTTTACAGAGCTTGCTTCCTCGTAGTAAAAATGGTATTTGGAGACCACAACTTGGATGGGCTTTCATTGCTTACTGGAATGTCTTTACCTCTGGCCATCCTGCAGATCAGAGCTAAACAATACATTTTTTTTTTCAGTTTAGTAAATTAATTTTTTTTTATTTTTATTTTTTACCAAGAACATGTATTGGTACATTGTATACATAATGATCTTTTTTTTTTAAAGAAAACTAAATCATAAATTCATCCTGGTTTTTCAAATTCAACATGAAGGTAACAGAGTTTTCATTTAGCTTTTTTCTTTTTATCTTTAAATCTTTCTTTTATGCTGAAATGTTTGATTCCTAAGAGTATTAACATAATTATAAATTTTTTCTATGGTATATTTTTAATAATTTCAAAATAACTATACTAATATTAATTACTGGTAATATAAATTGAATGCAGCTTAGAGTTTTTTGGAGAGATGTACAGGCAGACACCATGTTTTAAAATCACTTAATCTCTGTGATCATGTCACCACTTTTAAATATACCTAGGTTCATGTTTTTATATTGCCTTTGCTTATGGTTGTATTTTATTTTAATTTTAATAATGGTTTTAGTTTGATATTGATTTCAACTCCAAAACTATCCATGAAATACCTAAGTCTTTTGTCCATTTCTGCCCTTCCCCATTCTCTCCCCTTCCCCTAGGGGTACTCATTTTTCTGTTAGTCTTTACATTGTTTTTCAAAATTACTTAATGAATTTTTATGTTTCTAAAGTATCTTTAGGTTTGTAAATATTTGAGGCCAAAATATTACTTTCAAATCATTTTGATTTCCTTGAATTTCTTTTCAAATTTATTCTTTGTATCTCTGGGTGCTACCCATCTGACCACCACACCATACTCCTTGGCCAAAACTAAGGGGAAATCCTGTCTTTGCTGTGGCTTCAGAATGCCCTGAAACTTTATACTTCTGCTTTTCCTTGCTCACTGCTAAGCATGAGAAGAAATTCTCCACTTCTCTTTGCCATGCAGCATAGCATAGTGACCCTGAGAGGAAGCCTCCTGTGCCCAGATGTGGTGTCACTGGTATCCGTGCCTGACATGCAACCTCTGGATCCATGTACTCTGAGGTGCAAGAAGCTGACTTGATGAAATAGAGTTTTTTGAAACTGACAGGTGAAAAGGATAGTTCCCTGCTCTGGCCATCTTTACTGTGGCTGGGAAACAAAACAGGCAAATGCCCACAGACTGGGTACACTTTGCCTCCCTGAGTCTCCCAAATCATGTAGCTTTGAATTGACCTTGGTTGGAACAGAGGAACAAACAAAATGTTGATGATGATGATGATGATGATGATGATGATGATGACAACGATGATGACAACAGTGACGGTGATGATGGTCATAATGATGATTACTAGATAACCAGTCCTTCTTTCCAAAGAAGATGATAAGAGCCTGGGGACCCCATCAGGTTAGGAACATCCTTTCTCTTGGATACAGCTCTGCTTCCTCTTCCATGCACTGTCTTTCAGGTGCCTGTACAGTCCTGGTTCGATGACATGACAGACACGGAGCTGCTGGACCTCATCCCCTTCTTTGAGGGCCTCAGTCGTGAGGATGACGTGTACAGCATGTTGCACAGACTCTGCAGTAGGTAGCCCTAGCCTCGGCTGCCTCTGCCTGTGCACTCTGGAACCTCTGGCCTCAGGGGAGCTACCTGGCCTCAGCTCCTCCAGCTGATAGTGAGGAGACCCCGTGCTCCAGGCCACAGGGTGGATGTGGCCATGCCTACCTGATTTGTTTTTTAAGAACAGAAACAACTATTTTAAAAAGAACTATTTTAACGAATTTCATAAAGGGACATGCATTTTACTGGATTTGCTTTTCTTAAAACATACCAAAAAGAAAAAAAATGGAAAAAAAAAAAAGCTGGATATCTATCAGACTTCCTTTGAACTGTCCTCCCCTCCAAGCAGACAACCTGTCCCCTTCTGCTCCAGCTCGGAGCAGCTGACCCAACTCAGAATCTCTTTCCTACAGGATGAAGTGCCTTTTTGAATGTTATTTTAAGCTGAGAGTTAATTTTTCTACACAACATATTTCCAAACATCTTTTAGTCTTTTATTGTCTTAGATACTCTAAGAAGATGAACATGACAATTTTCTAGAGCCTGGTAGTGTGCGTGTGGTGGGCTTGGGGTAGCAAGGGAGGGGAATGAGTCATAGGAGCCTGTCTCCCAACAGATGCGTCTTTGCTCTGGCCACCTATGGCATGTTCCAGGGTCAGGCTCCCATTGACATGAGAGGTTTTTCGTGACTATGTCCTTGTCCTCACTCATTTATTACCCATTTTGGAATGTATCTGTAGTTGTGTGGCTCAACACTTTAGGAAACAATAGCTTCTTTTATAGTATGATTTCTGATGATGACAAATTGAGGTCACATTTTCCCCTTGAAAAGTGACATCATGTCACTTCTGCTTTCACACTACTGCCATACTTCTGTGTGTTTTTTCATTCTGTTATTGGTTTTGGTAGAACAGTTACAAGAAACCCTAAAACCCTTGGATATATATATTTTCTAAAAGCCTGTTTATTGATTTTTTTTAAAGATCTTTCCTTTCCAAAAGCTGGATACACATGGAGCTGTTTGGGAATTTTCTTTGCTGCTACCGCGCTGCCACCAAATGGAATTGACCAGCGGCTGTTACACTGTTCTTTGCCACTGTGCCTATGCTCAGAATATGCTCACTGCTATGCTACAAACTTGGACAGGGTCAGAAACAGGTGTCCCACCCCGTGGCAGACTGCACCACCTGTCTCCCTTCCCTGGTACTGCTGCCAGGAATGCAAAAGGGTGCAAAGGCAAAGGGGCCAGAGCTGCATTCGGCATCAGGTCCTGCGATAAGCTGGCTTTTCTCTCTTGAGAACCTGTAGCCTCGACCAGCCACCAGGCTGACACGGCCCAAGTTCATCTCCTGGTCTTCTCCTTAGAAGCACAGCCTGTTTTGAGCCCAAAGTTGGGCAAACCTGTCTAGATGTGAGACTAATCACTCCAGACTGGGAAGAAGGGCTCCTTCTCGTAGCCCGGGCTCTCCTTGCGGCCTTTCCCAGCTCAGTGTTTAAGCAGTGCCATGTTCCTTGTTTGACAAGACAGTCTAAAGTATTGCTCTTCAAAATATTTAAAAAGAACCCTTTTGTGTTGGCACCATTGCCTTAGTCCTCTGTGGGTTGGGTCTCAGCCAGAGTTCTGGTGGGAGCGACTGGCACTGACAAGACTCGAAACTGGAGGTCAAAGTAAAATTCCTTTCCTTTTCTGTTCTTTTTTATTGCTTTCATTCACAAAATCATGAAGCCAGCTGCCAATCACACCCTCCCAACAGCACTTTGGTCTGTGGACTCCTGTGAATTCAGAAAAGAAATATTCAGGGGGTAACCAGGTCTCCCAACACTCTGAGTGTTCCAAACCCAGTAATCTACATGCCAATTACAGAAATTTCCCCTTGCTAGGCATTACCACAGATGACAGTTACATGGCAGATCTGCACATGCCATAAACCTTTATTTGGGAAATCAGTCATTAAATGACCCCGCTGCCTTAAATGTCTTGAATGTTGCAGTCAAGTGTCTGTTACGTGTTGATATCCACACAGAACTAGGCCCTGATGAGAGCCTTAGACCTTCACCCTTGCCTCCTTCTGTGTTGGCATCACAGAAGTGGGCAGAGAGGATGAAACTTCAGAATGTTTCAGGGGAAGCCAGCCTAGGAATAGTGTTCCACTTCTGACAGGTGGAATGAAAACACATGGCAGACTTGAGCCAGAGCCTTCACCTACTAGTTCCTGCGTCTGTGAGCGCCCTTGCGCTGCTGTTGCACTAAACCATTGCGGAGCTGATAGGGAAGGAGCCCAGTCCCCGCCACCACAGACACGGAATGTCTTGGGAGGGCTGCCGGAACCTCTGAGGGTTCTGCGATCTGTGCACCTTATTTGACCACACTCCAAAATTCCGTTTTTATTTTAACCCTCAATTCTCTTTTATGTACATAATCAAAATATCTATATCTATATATTTTTAATCATCTACATGTAAATGAAGCAATAGAATTCTAACATTAAGGCCAAGAAATGAGATAAATGTTTAGGGTTTGTGTTTTTAAAGGTAAATACGGGTATTGTTTTTGATTCTTACCTTTTATTAAATTGTGGGCTTTAAAACCTAATGAAACTTATTAGCTACTCTCTGTGCCATATGTTTCCCACATTACCAAAATACTGCAACTCTTTAGCCAAAAGAGAAGTCTGACCTCCTGAGTTTCCATGGTCCTCTCAGTACCAGGTTAAAATGTAGTCTCCTGGACAAATGTGCTTTACATTAAGATGTGGGGCAGGATTCCTTAGGTTCGTGGGCTCCAACCCGCCGTGATGTTATCACATCTCTAGCCAGGCCTTGAGTTGGGGGTAACTGAGACTTCTTGATGATGGTAATGCTCCATCTTCCATTTGCTCTGGAATCCTATGTGTTGGTCTGTGGTTTCACACAACTAGCTATTTGTAAACGATGCATTTGTATACTAGTAAGAAACACCGACCTGTCATGGTTGATGGTTAGTGGGGAAGCTCCTTTGACATGGTACAGTTTTGACGAAATGACTTCGAGGACATGAGGATGCCCTAATGACACCAATTTGTCATGGTTGCAGCATTTGAACTTTGGGTGTAAAAAAGTCTGCAAGTCTATAACTTGGCAACATTTTACAGCCCTCTATTTTAAAGGTGGCTTTCTAATAAAATCAAGAAACACACAGCCCTATGGTCAAACACTCGTGACGTTTGTGCCTCTGCTTTTAAAGGTGCTGTGCTGGACAGTTGGCATGCCAAGATTTGAGAAGAGTGGATGGTTTGATGTACTTGTAATTACCTGTGCAAAATTGGCCGGCTGCCTCTGTCCCTTTATTACTGTAAATATGATCATGTCTGTTCCTGATCCATCCTCCCAGGAGCTTCTCTGCAGACTGATACCCCCTCCTGATAGTGGAGGTGTTGATGTCTAGTAGTTATGGATGTCTGCTAGACATTTGAATGTGACAAACAATCCAGCATTACTTGGAAAATACATGTGGAATGTGCACGTTTCCAGGGATGAGTACTGTCAATCACGAGGTTTGCGATGATTTCCTTCCTGCCAAAATAAACATGTGAAACTACACTCTCTTGTGGATGGACTGCTTCTCCAGTGGCAGCACCTCTCTATTTCCTTCAAACTCTGTCCCCTGCAGTCTCATGCCAGCACACTGGCTCTCCTGGACTCCCCAGTTCTGGAGAGCAGAGTGCATGGAAGTTAGGCTCCAGGACTCCAGGAGCCACAGACCATGTTTAGGGGCAGCTAAAAAACCATCCCGGCCAAGTTGCCTTTCACCAGAAAAGTAAGAGTGGCCCTCTGCCTTCCTCTCTCCAGACAAAGCAGTTTGGCTTACTATCCTCACATAATGGCTACCAGCAGGCTTCCAAATACAGTATGAGAGAAAATTATCCCCTTACCCCATAAGAGCCACAGGTATTGTGTATGATGCCTAAACCCATATAGCCTTTAAGTACAGTAGCTAAGATGTGATTACCAGAAGCAGCAAGACAAGGGAATCAGTAAAAGACTATGGGTGTGGCAGATTGTTTTCTCACAGGGAGACGTGCTGTGAGCATCGTGCTCAGACTGCCCCTGTGTTCATGAAAGGAAGAAGGACTGCAAAGCTCCTGTGCCCAAGACTCCAGGCAGGGACCTGGACATGGCTTTGCCAATCTCGGGACTCATAATTAAACCTCATTCAGATGACAGAATACCAGTGTTAACAGTCTCATCAGATAGATCTTCTCATTTTGTGGATGAGAAAAACCAAGGCCTCCAAGACAAAGCTCTGCAGTCTCTGCTCTGTCATGGGATACTGGGTTCTGCCAGCGTGTATAGTCAATCTTCCATATCCAAGGGTTCTACATCTGCAGATCAGACCAAGTACAGGTCAGAAATATTCAGGAAAAAAATTGCATCAGTCCTGAACATGTACAGATTTTTTTCTTGTCATGATTTCCTAAACAACACAGTATAACAACTCTTTACATAGCATTTATATTAGGTATTATAAGCAAGAGGTTGTATGCAAAAACTACAACATTTTATTTAAGGGACTAGAGCATCCATGATTTTGGTATCCAAGGGGTCCTAGACCAAATCCCCCTTAGATACTAAGGAACGACTGTATGTTCATCCGTAAGTACATAAGATGCAGTTATCTGTAACCACAGACAGTCTGTACTGCGCCCTAAGTACCCTCTCACATGCAGCAGCTGGCCCACCAGAAAGACGTCAGTCCAGCTTCTTCCCCTGATCCTGACTCCTTGGCTGTGTCCTCCTCTGCCCACTGTTTTCCCTTCATTCTGCTCCTTAGTCCTCTCTCTCCTTCCTCTCACCTTCTCTGGCATCACCTCCATATCCCCTCCTGCTTCACACCTTAGCATACGAGCAATAAATGGCTGTGAATTGTGGCAGCCCCAGACACTGAGATGTCCTGGGGAGAGTCCACAGATGGGAAGGAAGGAAACGGGTCACCAAGAGCGCAATTATGAGGGACTTGAGCATGCTGAAATTCCCCTCCCAATATTTTCTAGTTTGAGCACGTATCTGTCTGTTACAGGACCAAACAGGAGGAAGCCAGGAGGCTAGGAAAAGATAGCAGTGTTCACCTAAACCTCTATTACAACTCCAGCTCTGGTTGCAATTTAGAATCACTTGAGGGTAGGTGACTTTACACACACACACACACACACACACACATCACCTGAGGGCTTTTAAAGATAACAGATCCTGCACACACCTGTAATCCTGCTATTTTGGGAGGCTAAAGCAGGAGGATCATAAGTTCAAGTCCTACCCGGGCAATTGAGACTGTCTCAAAAAGGGCTGGGGATGTAACTCAGTCAAAAAGCCCTAGGTTCAATCCTCAGTTCAATAACAACAAAAACAGATCTTTCAACTCCCCTACTACGACTACTTAACATTCAAATCTCTGAGCCTGAGGACCTGCATCATGCTTCTACAAGCCCCAAATGATGCAAATGCGCAGCCAAGGCTGAGAATTCCTACTCTGGGTACAGAAGGGCAAGCTCCTCAGAACTGCTCCAGGCCTGATACCCAGGGATACCAAAAGAGCTATGAGCAGGACATCAGAGGATTGACATACATTGCTTTCCCTGAAAGATCTGTTGTCATATATGTTGATTGCTAAAAACTGGGGAAATCCAGAAAAGAACAGAGAAAGCCCCACCTGGACACTAGGAGCCTCTCCCAAGGCAAGAGGGAGGAGAGTGCCTGATAAGAGTTGTAGCTGGCTGATGATACTCTATTCTCATGAAGAGGTGGGGAGCAGAATGGATACCCCTACTGCACCTTGGAGCCCATGGCACAGTGTCCACCAGGAGCAGAACCCAACTGTGTTCCCTCCCTGAGACAGGAGGGTGACCGCTTTGACCCACACTGTGTCCTGACAGGTGGACCACATCCCGTCCTCTGCTGTGGTGGGCAAGCCAGTGATGCCTCCTGATGGGCTGGTCTTTGATCCGTCCTAGCACTCTGGAGTTCCCACAGTGGCCTCAGGGCATCCTTCCCAAGTGGAATGAGTCACTCCCCACCTGCAGCCAGCAGCCAGATGTCGGAGCCCCAGGTGCCCTGCTTGGTTTCAGGGGAAGGGCCAAGGTAAGTCCAGGCATGTGCCCCAGGACCCGAGTCAGCAGCTCCTTCTCCCTCCCAGTGTCCCTGGGACTCCAGGAGAGGCAATGTTCTGCATCTGCTGCCCAGGGACCAAGATGAATTCTGATACTAGGTGATGTGGGAGCTGGAGCTGGTATACCTGGAAGCAGAGCTTGAAGGGGTGGGTTCCATCTGGAGCCACTCCCTCATCTGAGTCAATATTGACAAGGAATGGTTGGGCCTTTGGAGGTAAGCAGGCAGGAAAAAAATAGTCCTGGGCCCTGAGAACCTGCTGGATGAGAGTGACGGGTTAGGTGAGAGGTCAGTGAGAAGAGGGATTCAGCGACAGGATCATGCCCAGCTCAGAGACAGTCTGACTGCAGGACTAGGAAGGGAAGATGATGTCCTGCAAGGGTAGTTGAGCAGGAGGAGTGGCAAGGGGTCCCCTTCTTACTCTGAGGAAGGAGAGAGGGAGAGGCTGGGCACTCCACATCCTCATTCCGGTAGTGTCCGTGAACTTACCCTGGGTCTCAGCGTCCTCTCTCTGAGCCACAGTGATAGCCACAAGCCACAGGTTACCAAGCCAGATACAAAGACTCACCTGCTGTCACTCATGGGCTGGGCACCACAAGTCGCACGGATGGGGCAGTTCTGCTCAGGCAGTGCTTTCTGTGTCCCAGGAACCCAGAGGATTTTGAGGGTGGTGAGCTTGGAGAGGTCCACTAAACTGGAGTCTGAACTGTGCTGAGGTGGGAGGATCCTGCCCAAAAATGGGGCTTGGGGGGGGTATTATCCCCCTGGCCTCTCAGAGGAGGAAACGTCAGCTCAGGAAGAGCCTGAGAATCATTTTTAAAGTTACTTAGCCAGGGAGCACTGGAGTAGGGGCTGGAATCTGACTTTGGAGAATACAATGTAACTGCTATAACTCAGCTGTGAGCCCTGCTTTGGGCCAGAGCCCCACAAAGGATGTACACACACACACACACACACACACACACACACACACACACACACGCCACTGAGCCAGGCACAAGCCACAGGAACTTGTCAGCAAATAGTAATTATAGCATACCAGCACTCTTCTAGACACAGATAAGGCAGTAAGCAAGATCCTCCTGCCCACAAGGAGCTCACATTTCATCTGAGGTCCAGACCCTAAACTAAACAAGGACTCAAGAGCTAGAATATGAGGAGAGTGGGAAATGGCTGGGGAGGGAGAGTGCCTGGGTGAAGGTGGGAGATACACCTGGCCTGAGACCTAGATGTCCGCAGAAGAGGAGCAACCAAGGGTGGGCCTGAGGAGAGGCCTCCTGGCTGGGAAACAAGAGCAAAGCTGAGACCAGAAGGAGCTGGATGTCTTCAAGGAAGATGAAATAAGAACACTGTAGTGGAGGAAGTGACAGCAGATGCAGCAGGAGGAAGGTGTGAGCAGTCTGAGGCTTCATTCTAGCTTTAGCCCGGAAGCTCTGTGACAAGGACAGACTAATTTGACCCAAGTGTCAAATTTCGAGGTGAGGGGCTTCACTCTAGCTAGTCAGAATCATAGAGACAAAAATGGAATGGTGGAAAGGAGGATGGAGAGTTTCAGTTTTGCAAGATGAAGCCTTCCAAGATGGATGGCAGTAGTGATGAATGTTCTTAATGGCACAGAGTTGTATACGTAGAAACATTTAGGATAGTAAATTTTAAGTGTACATGTAGCCTTCCAAATCTGCAGGTTCCGCATGTGTGGATTCAGCTGACCTTGGATTGAAAAATATTTGGGTCATAAATTGTAGTAAACATGTATAGTCATTTTTTCCTTGTCATTTTCTAAACAATACAACATAACTATTTACATGGTGTTTAGATTAGGTGTAAGTAATCTATAGATGACTTAAAGTATGTAGGAGGATGTGTGCAGGTTATTATATGCAAATACTACTTCATTGTATATAAGGGATTTGAACATCCATGGATTTTGGTATCTGTGGTGACCTTTTACCACAATTTTTAAAAATTGGGGGGGAAAGCTCCTCTGGCTGCTATAAAAGTATGAAAATTAAGCCAAAGAGGCCAAGAGACAAAGAAGGCGGCCCATGCCATCCACTGGCAGAGGCAGGCTCCTGGAGCAGGGCAGGAGTCAGGAGACTGGCCAGGACCCATGAGGAACCAGCCCCACTCCGGCCAGTAGCTGCCCTGTGATGTGAGGGAAAAGAGAAAGACAGGCCAGCTCCCAGTTCCTTGGCTTTGTTCCTGAGCCTCAGCAAAGGCAGCTCTGAGAGAAGCTGAGGTGGACATACCAGGAGAGGTGCATCAGACAGTTGGATGGAGGGGACTGAGGCTGGGGGTGGGAACCAAGAGTGGGAGTTGGGGTTAAAAGAGACTCTAGTGTTCCTTTAGCAGTCACACCCTTGGGACTGGAACTGGGAAAGAAACTAGAAAAGAGACAATAGCTAAGCCCCGAGCTGTGTGCTGCTGACATTTAGAGACCCCACAGGAGACAGCTGGAATGAGAGGGAGGGAAGATGGTGACAGAACCAACCCTTACTGATGACATAGGAAAGAGCCATTTCCAGGGAATGTGAGCACAGAGACCTACAGAGTGGCAGAAGAGGAAAAAGAGGGTGAGGAAGTAGGAAGAAATGATGGCACAGAATTTTCCTGGGCATGGGGACAAAAGGAGGTAGGCTATGGGGTAGGCACAAGCCTAAGTTAAGGGGAGGTTTTGCACAAGGAGTTTCTGTTTCCAGTACCTTCCACACCCCACAATCAGGTGGGAAAGTAGGGGAGGGTTAGCCCAAAGTGTGGGAGAGGTGACTTCCCTGCAAGGACTGGACTGGCCTCTCCCACGATGGGTATCAAGGCTCCCTGGGGAGGGCTCTGCTGGGCAGCAAGCCCAAACTGGGAGGTGGGGGTGGCAGGGAAAGGGGAACACCTAGAGGGAGCCTGGCTACCTTCCCGCCTCTGCAGTACCTGGATCTCAGAGCCTGAGCCACTCCCTGGTTCTGCTTTCTCCTACTATTCCCTGCAGTGGTCCCAGGGCACCAGTCAGCAGCCCATGAGGTTCCCAGAAAAGGAAATCACAGGATAGTCCCACACTCCACTGCCTAGCCCCAGTCGGGCTTCGATAGCCTGCTTCCTCTAGCCACTGGTACCCAGGAGGTGAGCCTGACAGGCCTTGGGGGCAAGGGCTGGCTTCTACAGCTCTGTCAATATTTGTTGACTGACTAAAGAATTGATTGAGCTTGAATGTCCAGCCCTCTGAGCACTAAGGGACGAGGTGTGTCCTGCAGGGCGGGAACTGGGATTGAGTTACAGTAAGCAGAGCTCGGCCCCTTGCCAGGCCAGCACTGCCCACAGGGGAGCAGCTTCCAGCAGGTAGGCCTGAGCAGGAGGGAGCTCAGAACTGGAGGGAGGGCTGCTTCGAGCCTGGTGGAAGGCAGAAGCCCAGGCTCAGCATCACAGAGCAGAGGCTGGAGGAACTGGGGACTGTGAGCCGTCCCCCAGGTAAGAGGAGTGGTGGGGGTGGGGCACTTGTGGCTGCCGGCGAATGCATGACGGTGGGAGAGGTGTGTGACTCACACTCGGAGTCTGTATGCCTGAGCCCTTCCCAACCCCTCTTTCCTTTACCACCAGCAGGCAGCCAGCCCCCTCTCCTCCCTGGAAGTTGAGCACAGTAACACCAGGATTCGACCCAGGTACCCAAAGAGGAAAGAAGGCAGGGCTTACTGCAGAGAAAGAGGGACGCTCAGGGGATAACAGAGGCCTGGGGACAGGAAGGGGCGTTAGGAGGGTAAAGAGGGCCTTCAAAGGAGGAAGGGAGCAATGGCTGTGTGTGTGGGGATCCCAGCTGAGAGAATGAGGGGTGCTAGAGGAGGAGGTGCCTGGGAAGGGCAGGGGTCAGGGAGAGATGGGGGGCCACCTGGGAGGGAGCGGGCCTCAGAGAAGAGGCTTCCAAGAGGGGGAGAGGACACAGGGTGGGGGCCCCACTAGAGGAGGTTATGGAAGGGAAGTTCCACTGGGCAAAGAGGAGACATCAGTGGGTGGGAGGGCTTGTGGGCTAGGAGAATTGCTGTAGGGAAGGACAGGCCCCCAAGGAGAAAGGGACAGCCTGCAGGAAAGGAGAGGGTGACGGGACCCCCCCACTCGGAGCATCCCTTTCTCCCATCTGCCCTCAAACCCAGTTGGAAACAGTGAACATGATGACTTGGAGGTGGGGCCTCAGCCCTGGCAGCCTGAGAGTCTTGCTCCCCAGGATAAAACTGGACATTAGACACGCTCCCAGCATCCTAGGGGTTATGCTGCCCCCTCCCAGTGAAACCGGCTTAGTCCCAACTTTCTGGCTACCAGTTTGACTTTCCTGTCCCACATGGGACCCTGGCAACTGTCCCGAGTCTACTGGGTGGCCTTCCTGTTCCTCTGTGGCTGCTGTACAGTTGCATGAGTCACATCCCACAGTTCTTGTCGGTCTATACCTCTAGTCACTTTCTGCTTACTTCCCAGTCCCTGCCACTGGTCACTGTTTCTGCCTGTCACTCAGTGTCCTGCTGTAGGGTCACCATCACATGTCAGGATATCCACTACTCGTGGCATCAGGTTTTCTGTTGCTTTAAATCACTGTTTTGTGGCCATTATGTCTGCCTGTCACACCATGAGCCATTAACTGTTAATAATCACCCGGGTGCAGTCAGAGTGTGTGGGTAGCTCCTCTCTGCACTCGCGGTCACTCAGTTGGTCATGGGGCCACATGCTTCACTTGTTCACCAACTATCTACTGTGCACACCTGTAATCCCAGCACTCTGGAAGGCTGAAGCAGGAGGATGGAAACTCTGAGCCCAGCCTGTCTCAAAATTTAGAAAACATGAAAAGGTCTGGTGGGGGTAGCTCAGTGCTGGATTCAGTCCCAGTAGAAAGGGGGGCGGCTAGGGAGAGGGAGAGAGAGAGATGCCTCCCTTCAGGAATCTTCTGCTTGTTGTGGGACACCAAAACCAACAACTTTCATAGTTTTCATGGGGTGCAGGAGGAGTCAGCTGTGTGCTGTGACGACCACCTGCAGCTCTAACCCCTGGCCACCATTCCCCACAGCAGCACGTGATTCAGCTCCGGCCAGCCCCCTTCCCTGTCGGCTGTGTACTGTGTGCTGTGAATTCAGCTCTACGGCCTGGACAAAGGAGTGGGGAATCCGAGCTACTGTGTGCCACCCCTGGAGCGGTGCCTCTGATTCTGCCATTGTGTCCCTCAGCTTACCCTGCTCCTCTAGTCATTCAGGGCGTTACTCCTGTTGATACGACAGGGCTGGGCTGCAGTGCATCAGAGAGGAGAGGTGTCACCACCACAGCGGGCCCACCTGAGTGAGAGACTCAGAAGGTGCTGCTTACAACAGCAGCAGCAAACATCTGCAAGAAGAGAAGTTGCAGCTAGCAAGATTCAGGTTAGTTGTAGAAAGAACCTCACACACTTCCTGAAGGAGTGATGCAGGGAAGCCTGAGGTAGTTGGAGCATGAGACGCTGAGACGGAAGAAAATCAACAGACCTGAGAGTCCCTGCCTTCCCCACATAGTGCTCGTTCTGTGTTTCTCTCCTGCCCCTGCACACTCAGAAGCACAGAGCACAAACTCTAAGTCTGTGTTGGCAAAGCCCGTGGCTGTGTGTGGAGCCCATGTGTATAGAGCTCAGCCCTGTTTCAAGAACCCGTCAAGGGGCTTTAGCCTCCCGTGTCCAGCGCTCACGTCTGCTGAGCCCGGGCTGTGAAGTCTGTCACGGTCTTCAGAGACAGTCCTTGTGTGCAGAGTCTGGCCCAGGTTTATGGGACTTGTCTTGTCTGCAGGGCCTGGCTGGTTTTGCCCAGAGCCTGTAGCTATTTTCGTAGTCTAGGTCTCTTTAAACAGTTTGTCCCCATTTCTCTGTGTATAAAATTTGCTTTTTTGTGGAAGCTGCCCGGCTGTCTTGGTCTGGGACATCTCCTTCTGCCGAAAGACATTTCACTGTTCGCCAAGCAGTTTTCTGTTTACAGTACCTATCCCTGTCCGCAGAACCTGTTTCCTTTACAATGAGCGTTTCTGTCTCCAGACTGTGTCCCTGCTGGCACAGCCTCTTCTCCCTTCTGTCTGCAGTCTGTGTAGCACCTATGGCATTTTACAAGACCTTTGCCCATTTGCACAGCCTGCTGAAATTTCCCTGGGTAGAAATTTCCCTGTGTCTGGTTGTAGGGTTTGTTCCAATGAAGAGTTTATCATTGTCAGAGGGGCTTGTGTCTGTTTGGGAGTGCTGGGATCTTTCTGTAGAGTGCATCCCCGTTTGCAGAGCCTTTGCCTAACTGTATACTCCATTGCATTTGCATGTGCATCTGTTGGCAGAGACTGTCCCTATTTATAAAGCCTTTACCTGTTTCCAAACTCAACCTTCTTCTGTAAAGCCTGTCTTTGTTTGCGGGACCTACAGCTCTCCACAGAACCCACCCCCACTTCACAAGCTTGCCCATGTTTGGAGCAAGTATGCTTGCACACATGATTGACCTCCTCACTGCTCATTCAGCAGATCCTGTCCTTCTTTACAGAAGCCATCACTGTTATCAGATCCTGTCCACCTGAAGAACACACATAGGCTTGTAAAACCTTTTCCTATCAGAAAAGAGTCCGTTTGTGGATTTTCTGGCTCAAGGGGCTGTGTCTTTTCACAGCCCAAATGCAGAGATCATGGTTGTTTTCCTGGCCTGTTCACATCTCCCTGTATGCAGGAGTTGAGTCTGAGTTGAGTCCTTTAGGGAGGCTGTTGTGCATACAGAGCCCAGCCATGTCTACAGAGCCTTCGGCTGTTTCAAGAGCCTGCCTCTGTCTTGGAATGTTCTCACTGGCCAGTGATGTGGCAGCTGTTCACACAGCCTTGTTTACCTATGTATCTGTCTGTATCTGCAGAGTTTGCCTCTTACACAGAGTCCTTGTCTGAAGGACTTGTCCCGGTCCACATCTGCAGAGCCTTTCCCAGTCTGTAACTCTGCTGTATACCTGCAGAACCTGTGACTGTTTGCAGAGCCTTCAGCCATGTTCACAGTCTTTGCTTGCCTGCCCAGCCTGTCTAAATCTCCCTTGGTGCTGCTTGTGGCCATTGGCATAGGTTGTCCTTGCACACACAGATGGTTTCTGTCGACAATTCATTTTCATCAGAACAAACTGAGCTGGTTGCAGCCCTTTCCTCAGTCTGGGGAAGCTGTCCCTGTTTGCAAAGCCTTTTCTGTCTACATAGCCTGCCACACTCTGTAGGTCCTATATGTGTTTACACAGCCTGATACTAACTTTGTCTGGAAGACCTGTGTCTGTTTGCAGCTCTATCCTTGTGTGCAGAACATGTCTTTGCAGGATTGAGTCCTGTTTCAAGAGGCTGTCCCTGTGTGCAGAAGCTATCCCTGTCTGCTGAGTCTGTTCCTGTTGACAGCAGATCCCGTGTCTGTCTGCACAACCTGTTTCTAACTCCCTGTCTGTTGCAGAGGTTGCTGGCTTCCATGCTTGCCACTGTCCAGAGCATTAGCTCTGTTTTAAGAGCACACCCCCAGACAAACGAGGTCCCTAGTTGCAAACCTCTGCATACTGGTTCTTAGTACCTATCTTGGTTTGCTGGCATCGGCACAGTTACAGACTCTTCCTAATCAAAGTCATGTTCTATGATTGTCTTAGTCACTTTCTTATCATAAGGATACAATACCTGACACTCATAACTTAAAGGCAGACAGATTATTTTGGCTCACAGTTTCAGAAGTTTCAGTCCATGGTTGTCGGGTTCAAATGCAGAAATGGCATGGTGGAAGGGCCTGGTGCAAAGGAAAAGCTGCTCACATCATGGTGGTCAGGAAGCAGAGAGAGAAGGAAGGCACTGGGGAGGGGAGATAGACCTTTCCAGGCCATTCCTCTTGAAAGTATGTCCAACCTCCTAACAGCACACTCAGCTGCCGAACTCATCTGTACACTGTCGAGTGTAGCACCCCTGTGAGCCACTCATATTCCAAGCACGTGAGACTTTTATGGGACACCCTAAAGTACAGAACTGACAAATGTGCTTTAGAGAGCTGTGGGTCGGGAGAATTCTTGTGAGGAGTTCAGAGTACAGGTGGCCATGTGTTGGCTTCCAACCTAAGGCCTCTGGCTTTTGTTCCTTGTTTTCCTGCCTCGTTCATACTTGCCCTAGGATGGACATCAACAAAGACCTCCCAGCCATCGACAACCACAGAGATCTCCAAATATGGATCATTGAGGTGAGCAGCATAATCAGACAGTCCAGCTGGTGAGCTGGAAGAGTGTGGGGTCTCTGAAACTTGGGTTCTCGCATCCCCAGCTCTGTTCTCCCTCCTCCACCCCATCCATGTGGGGGTCATGGGTGCAGGGGTTCTCTGAGTTGTCACTTGGTACCGTCTTGTCCCAGAACCTGAAGATGGTGCCGGTACCTGAGAGGGCTTATGGGAACTTCTTCGAGAAGCACTGTTATATCATCCTCCACGTGAGTCACTTGGGGGTTCTGTCCAAGGGTGTGACATGGCCCAGCGCTGGAGAGACTGAGGTGCAGACATAAGTTCCGCCCTGGGGAGAGGCAAGACGAGAGCCCTGGGATCACATTCCACAAGGGGGCTGCTGCCTTCAGGCTGCTGAGCCCTGCTCTCCATCATCTCCTGTCAGTGCAAGCACCTGCCCCATGTCTCCTCAGTGACCCTCTGGACATCCTCAGCCTCTTTTCGCTCCAGGCATTGGTGCCTGGGCCCCTTCCCCAACCCTATTCCTCCTCCCCTCTTCCCACATACACAAACACCTGGACTCTAGGTCCCCCAGAGTCCAAAGGCCACACAGGAAGTATCCAGCAACCTACATTACTGGATTGGGAAGGAAGCAGGTGTGGAGGCCCAAGGAGCCGCGGATGCCTTCATGCAGCGCCTGCAAGAGGCACTGAGTGACCGAATGGTGCAGCATCGAGAGGCACAGGGCCATGAGTCCGACTGTTTCCACAGCTACTTCCGTCCTGGAGTCATGTAAGTGCAGGTGGGAAAGGAAGGACAGGAGAGCGGAGTCTGTGCTTAGGAAGGGCCTTCGTGGGATTACTATTCCTCATTTGATAAATGTGGTTTGTGTGTGTGTGTGTGTGTGTGTGTGTGTGTGTGTGTGTGATTTTTTAACAGGCTTGTGCAGCCATCACCACAGTAAGCTTTAGAAATTTTCATCACCCTAAAAAGAAACCCCAAATCTCTTAGCAGTCACTCTCCAGTTCCCTCCAGCACTCCCCTTCCCCTTGCCCTAGGTGGCCACTAGTCTACTCTGTGTCTGTGCATTTGCCTGTTCTGGACATGTCTTCTAAATGGAACCATACAATATGTGGTCTTTCAGAGTTTTTACATTTAGTATACTGTGTCCAAGGTTCATCTTGCTGTGGAATGTTTTTAAAACTTACTTTTCTTGTTATCAAACAATATTACATTGCATGAATATACCATATTTTATTTATTCCTCACTTAATTAACATTTGTATTGTTTCCACGTTTTGGCTGTTATTGCTAATGCTGCTATGAGCATCTGTATACAAGTTTTTGTGGACAGGGGCTGGGGATTTAGCTCAGTGATTAGAGTGCTTGCCTTGCAAGCACAAGGGCCTGAGTTCGATCCCCGGCACCACAAAAAAAAAAAAAAACAAGTTTTTGTGGACAAATTCTTCCATTTCTTTTGAGTATGTACAGTAAGTCTCCGACTTAAGAACATTTGAATTGTGAACTTTCACAGATAAGAATGGACCTCGCATTATGAACATTCGTAGATTCAACCAAATTGCAGAAGTAGCTCACACATCTGCCGGACACTGCCACAGTTGGGCTGCTGTGTGCTTACTGTACAGTGCGATAGTGTACAGTAGTACAGTGCTCATTGAGAGCCCAGGATGTTTGGAAGCAAGATGAAAAGCAGTGGTGATGTGGAGGGGACTGCTAGGAAGCGCAAAGCAATATACATTGAATATTTGTGTCAAGGGTGTTTAATACTCACTTTGTCAGACTTATGAACGAATCTGACTTATGAATGTTCTCCCAGAACAGAATTCATTCATAAATCAAGGACTTACTGTACGTTGGTGTGGACACCAATGTTGCATTTAGCTTGCTTTTAATGTTTCTCTGCTGGTAGAAATATGTCTTACTGTGAATTGCTTCAAATTTTTAAAAATTTTTTAATAATTGTAATATGTCTAGGTTAGACATAGGCAATTGCCAATATTTGACCATTTGTGTTTTGCACAGTTGGGACTAGTATGTGCAAATAGTGTACACAGGAACCACACAAATATATGTGCACATACAGAAACACACACCACACTTTATACATGTCTACCTGAAGATGGGCATACTTATATTACATGACTGTTCATGCCTAGCTAACATATATATGCTATTACCTGCTTCTGTGTATTCACATCTGAATTTACATGGGTAAACATATAGACACTAAATGTGTACACATGAACATATATGTGCTGTGTCCACATCTCTACACATGGATAAACAAATGCGTATTCATGCCTCATGGGTGTACTCATGTACTTACACACGTGTGCTCACATCTATTCAATGCATGTATTTAACAGCACATGGTATCCCTGTGTGTCGATGTGCATGTGCTCATATACTCATTCCTGCATGTGAAGGTGTGTGTTTCTACATGGGACCCTGTTCCATCCTCAGCTATAGGAAGGGAGGCCCAGGATCTGACCTCAAGCATGTGGAGACCAACACGTACAATATCCAGAGACTGCTGCACATTGTAGGGAGGAAGCATGTGTCTGCTACCGAGGTGAGGGCCACCACGGGTGCACTGACCTACAGACTGAGCTCAGGCTGAGTGTAGCGAAGTGTGACGAAGTGGGAAGTTGGCGGGCAGTGCCAAGGGCAGAGCTGTCAGCGTTCCCAGGTGGCCTATCTGGACGAAGGAGGAGAGAGAAGGCAGAGCCGGGCCTCTAGGCCCAGCTCTGCCACTGCTCCCTGGACTTTCTGTTCCCTCATCTGTCTCCCTGGCACATTAACCAGTTAGGCAGGTGAGGCAGAAAATATTTGCACCTGGTCCCTTTAAGCAGGACAATGGGAGATAGTGTATTTGGGGAGGGGTGCACAGTTCTCACACACATTGTCAGTGTCACCTTCATGCCCTCACTCTGTCTCTTCCTGTCGTCCCAGGGGCTTCTCAAGTCCACGAAATGCTCTTGTACAAACTAGCACAGAGTGCCCCATACTTCCTTCTGTCAGGAAGTTAATGAAAGATACTGATCTTGTTAGAGCAAGACACGTTGCTGCCATCTGGCCCGAATCTGGGGTAAAGACCACTCAGGTGTCATTGTACAGAGTCTACAATGTCAGTGGTGACGCTTCGGTCATACATATTACAGTCCACACAGTATATGACGGCCCTGTGACATGCAGACAGTCCCACCGAGGCTCTACACTGTCACCCACAGATCCAGTGACCATGTATTCTGGTCATGCCGGGGCACTATGCTACCTGAGGTTTTGCCTATTATCCTGGCATAATTTAGAGTGCCCCCTCTTAACCTCAAAAGTGTCTGAACAACCACACTCATCCATAGATATATACTGTACCCACAGAGGCACACATATACCAACACTATGAGCACACGCACTTGTTCACGTTCGATGTGCCCCCAGATATGTGTATGTGAATATGTATACACAGATAAGCAGATACATACATCCCACTCTATATGCACATACGTATATGCATATACAGCTCCAGACATTACCTCCAGTCACATATGCCGAGAGAGGCACACAACCACACAAAATGATCTTCAGGGTCACATGTGGTTACACAGATGCATGCCTGCACACTGTGACAGGTGACTTCACAGTCACACATACACCTCATTACACATAGCTTCATGCACATAAGCAACACACTCCAGCTGCGCTCCCCTCTGACCCAGTGCTCTTGGTATGCACCTGTTTTCCGCTCTGCCTCTCCTTGGCTCTGGCAGGTGGGGCTGTCCTGGAACAGCTTTAATAAGGGTGACATCTTCCTGTTGGACCTGGGCAAGGTGATGATCCAGTGGAATGGGCCCGAGACCAGCATTTCCGAGAAGTCACGGGTCAGTGTCTGCCCTAGGAACTGAGGGCACATGGCTTGAGGAGAGGTGTGGTCCTCCAGGTCCCCACTCTTTGGCCATCCTAAGAAGTGGGCTGGGCTCTCCACCACAACTCAAGAAGCGCCTACTAGGTACAAGCTGAGTTCAGACCTTGCACTGGTGTTAGCTTCCTGCATGCTGGAATGAGGGAACACCAGCTTTCCCCTTCCCTCCTTTCCTGCCTCTGCAAGCTGAGTGATGACAGAAAGGACCTGGATGGGCTGTCTGAGAGGCTGGGGGGATGCCTGGGAAGCCCTGATTGCAGGTCCTCTCTCATAGGGCCTGGCCTTGACCTGTAGCCTCCGGGACAGGGAGCGTGGTGGCCGTGCACAGATTGGTGTGGTGGATGATGAGATCGAAGCCAGTGACCTCATGCAGATCATGGAAGCTGTGCTGGGCTGCCGAGTGGGCAGCCTGAGAGCCGCTATGCCCAACAAGAGTATCAACCAGCTGCAGAAGGCCAATGTCCGTCTCTACCAGTGAGCAGAATTGGGAGAAGAAAAGCTGGGTGGGAAAGTCCAGGACGGCTTGTCCGTCATTACTGTAATAACACAGCATCTCTAGAAAGCCCTCTAGAAAAAGCAGGTGGGTCTCTGGGATGGATCACGTGGGACCTTGGGCCCAGCCTGTGTTCTTGCATGATGCATGGCAGCCTTTCTGAGACCCACAGTGCAGAAGGGGGACAGAGGACCTGTGGGGTCAAGGCACCACTTAAGGCTCCACAGCAAGGCCACAAATCAGGGTTCTAGCCCCTGCCTTCTGCCTCTGGGGACGTGGAAGTATTAAAGGGGGGTAGGGTAATGCCAGGCCAGGAAGGGGCTGGGTGGCCCAAACCTGCATGCCTATCCTCCAGGGTCTATGAGAGGGGCAAGGACCTGGTGATCCAGGAATTGGCGACGCGCCCACTGACCCAGGACCTACTGCAGGAGGAGGTGAGGAAAGCCTGGTCCCAGACCCCTCCATCCATCTCCACCCCACCAACCCACTACAGTCTTGAGCCACCTACTGATCAGCCCCACCCTTGCGCCTAGGACTGCTACATCCTGGACCAGTGTGGCTTCAAGATCTACGTATGGCAGGGACGCATGTCCAGCCTCCAGGAGAAAAGCACTGCCTTTAGCAGAGCTATGGTGAGGTCCTGGGGCCCTGTCTAAAAGGGACACAGCATTGTCCTGAGGGCTGATTAGAGAAGCAGCCTGGGGTCTGAGGGAGGAAATGACCCTCCTTGAAGTTTGCGCTGGGGAACAGCGACACCCTGAAGTCTCAGAGCAGAGGGATCCTGTCCTGGGGTCAGAAATAGATACTCCTGCCCTGGAGCCCTGACAGAGGGAAGACCAGGTGGCCCCTGAGGCACCATACCTATAAGGGGGACGTGGCCCCGCCTTGAGTCTGGGAGGACTCCTGCAGGGTGCCCCCTCCTCCTTGGAGGTGGGGTGCTGAGGGGACTCTGACCGAGGTCCGCGGGGATTGTATTGTCACAGAAGGCTCTCACCTAGGCTAGGTCTAAGGGGGCCCTCAGGGACCTCAGAGAAGTCGGTAGTGACAGCATCGGCTCGTCACACGCGTGGCGAGCTTGGTTAATTAACATTTCCCTGAGCCCCGCTGCTCAGGCAGTCTGAGCGGGAAGTCCCGGGGGATGCAGCGAAGCAGAGGGCCCTGGAGCCGCAGGTCTGACAGGAGCCCCCGCCCCAGGGCTTCATCAAGGCCAAGGGCTACCCGACCTACACTAACGTGGAGGTGCTGAACGACGGCGCCGAGTCAGCCGCCTTCAAGCAGCTCTTCCGGACGTGGTCTAAGGATCTGGGCAGGAAAAAGCCGGGCGGGACCAGTGAGCACAGTCGGACCGGGCGAGGTGGGCGGGGCCTGGCCGGGGTCGGGGCTGATCGGAGCAGGGCGGGGCAGAATCCGCGGGCAGAGTGAAGGGGCGTGGCCGGTAGACCTCCAGACCTCCGGGGCGGGTTCCGACGTCCCCAGCGGGAGGTGATCAGCGGGCGGGTCTGGCGGAGGCGGGGACGGGAGTTGAGAGCGCCATTCATACCTTTGCCCCACTTTCAGGTAAAGTGATTCAAGTAAAGCTGGACGTGGGAAAGCTACACAGCCAGCCTGAGCTAGCGGCCCAGCTCAGGATGGTGGACGACGGCTCTGGGAAGGTGGAGGTGAGGAGCACTGGCCTAGCAAGGCGAGACGTGCACACACGTTGGCAGGCATGGCAGCTGTTTAACGTGACCTGGGGACGCCCACGCGCACCTCCACACACAACCAGGGACATCCTGGGACACGTGCACACACACACACACTCCCGGACAGCTAGCTCATACCCAGTCATGCTTAATCATTCATAGCCATGACACTTCACTCACAGAACTGTCAGACACACAGTGCAGTATAACACTTGGACGCTAACGTGTGCCCTGTTACCGGGCTGGGGATTTAGCCTAGTGGTTAGAGTGCTTGCCTAGTAAGCACAAGGCCCTGAGTTCAATCCCCAGTACAAAAAAAAGTGTGCCCTGTTACCATATGTATGACAGACCTATACATGGATGCAGATGCACCTTGTAATTGTGCAATCACAAGCATATGCATAACTGCAAACGTGAAATTGCACACATACATCACGTATGACCACAGTCACACACAACCATCAACCCACAGGTACACACCAACACATAATCTGTTCCAGCCCCCCACATTCAGCTGCCAACACACAAACTGTCACAAACGATCAACCATTCTCATGGTTTCAGACCAGTATCTGGGAGCTGCAGGGGTTGGGGCCCACTTCCAGTCCCCATACAGTGCAGGGCTGTAAATTGGCTTGTTGGCAGAATTGTAGGGAGAACCCTTAATTCCTGTAGGTCTCAGTTTTTAAATCCATAAAATAGCGACAGAAACTGAGGCCCATAAAATGAGACTGTAACTCCATAAAATGAGGTCAGGTCCCATCTGGTCTCAAGGCTGCTAAGGGGAGGCTCTGAGATTATGGGAAGAGGACTGCTGGGTCCCAGTTCTCAAGCGAAGTTGAGGTCAGACAAATACAAGCTTCCTTCTGCATTTGTCCCAGTATGAATGGACAGAGATGGGGGGAAGGAAGAAACCTAGACGGGAGGAAGGGAAAGGGCAAGGAGAAACAGGGAGAGAGGAAGATGAGATGGGAGCGGATGGGTAAGGAGACTGGGAAGGCAGCAAGAAGGGAGAAGACAGAGAGGGTAGGAGATAGGGTGGAGGAAGAGAAGGGAGAATTGAGGGTATACAGAGAGGAGTGAGGGGGCTCCAGGGAGAGAGAGGACAGACAGGGAGAGAGAGGCAGGTAAGGGAGAGGAAAGCAGAGGAGCCTCCAGGCACAAAGGCAGAAGCATGGCAAGCAGAGAGGGCCTGACCAGGTGCCCTGACTACCACCTAAGTGGCACTGTTGGTTGGTATGTTGTCTGGGTCAGCCTCTTCGGATAAAATCAGGATTTTAGATGCCCTAGTCTGGAGAAGAAGTTGTGTGTGGCTCAAGGATGCCGAGGCTTTGTGTTTCTGCTTGCCGAGGCAAAGTGTGTTAGGCATTGTGATCCCCCATTTGCATATAGGAAAAACTGAAGCTTAGGATGGTCTCACTGCCAACCTGTGCAGACTGAGGATTTGCCTTGGGTCTGCAGGCTTCAAAGTTCATGTGTGGCTACCCACAAGAACAAGAAATTACACTGACAAATGTGAGGAAGTGATTACACTTCAAATCTTTAAGCAAACTTTGTTTTTTAAAATGGCATTTGAAGGGCTGGGGATTTAGCTCAGTGGTTAGAGTGCTTGCCTCACAAGCGCAAGGCCCTGAGTTGGATCCCTAGCACCCAAATAAATAAATAAATAAATGACATTTGCAAGAAAGGAGGGAATTTTCCCTAGAGCACCTGGGCCTCACTTTCAGTCTCATTCCTGCTGCCTTAGCCTGAGCGATGCAGGACCCTGTCTGCCCCTCTCCGAGGCAGGGGCTGGTGGGGTCGGGATTGGGGGTGAATGTGGAGCAAGGGTTGGGCCACCTCACAGTCTCCAGGGTCATCAACACTTGTCCACCCAGGTACCACGTGCAAAGTCAGGGTCCTGGTTGAAAGCAGGCAGCACAGGTGTGGGGTCCATGGGGAAAGAGTCACCTGCAGATCCAGCGCAAAGCATGGGGAAGGCACAGAGCTGGGGTGAGCCCCTTGCCCACACAGATAAGAAAAGCCTAAGAGGCCAAAGAGAGCTTTCTGGCTGGTGCAGATGGGCAGGCTGGGTCAGGTAGAGGAGACACCTGTGCCCACTGGTCCTCTCCTCCTCAGATGTGGTGCCTCCAGAACCTACACAGGCACCCCGTGGACCCCAAGTATCATGGACAGTTGAGCTCAGGCAGCTGCTACCTTGTCCTCTACACATACCAGAAGCTGGGCCGTGTCCAGTACATCCTGTACCTATGGCAGGTGCGTTGGACTGAGGGAGTGTGCACACCTAAAGCCCAAGAGCTGGGATCTGAGTATGAATGGGACATGTAAGCTACATCAGACCATCACCCCCAACTCCCACAGGGCCCCCAGGCCACCACAGATGAGACTAAGGCTCTGATCTGCAATGCTGAGGAGCTGGACCTCATGTACCAGGGAGCCCTGGTGCAGGTGCACGTGACTATGGGCAGTGAGCCCCCCCACTTCCTTGCCATCTTCCAGGGTCAGCTGGTAATCTTCCAGGTAGGGTCCACTCTGCCGCTGTGGTGGCAGCTGCACCAGTCTTCCATGTGCCTGTGGCCTTGCATGCGCTTGCTAAGTACCCTCTCTTCAGGCCTGACCAGCTTTCTAGCCCCTGGTTTCCCGGTTCTTGTTCCTCACTAAGGTTCTTCCCCTGGTCCCAGGTCTGGGCACAAAGCAAGAGCGCAGGCCAGGAAGTTGAGCTGAAGGGGGTCATATGTTCTAGCTTCAAGGCCTGAGCAGCTATCCCGACCTCAGACGGGTTGAGGGATCCATTTAGAAAGAATCTGGAAGACAATGGTGGCCTGAGCGCTGAGGCAGTTGGTCCCCATGGGACAGGGAGGTGGTCCGAGGAGCCCTTGCCTCAGCCTAAGGCCCAGCCCTCTTCTAGGAGAGCACTGGAGACAATGGGAGGGGGCAGCCAGCACCCACCACAAGGCTCTTCCGTGTGCAAGGCACTGAGAGCCACAACACCAGGACCGTCGAGGTGCCAGCCCGGGCCTCGTCCCTCAGCTCCAGTGAAATCTTCTTGGTGGTCACAGCTGATGCCTGCTACCTCTGGTTTGGGAAGGTACCTGCAGCACAGACCACTTGACTCACAGTTAGGACAGTGGTGTCAGACTGGGATGGGTCCCCTCTACCAGAAGCAGTCTTTGAGTTCAACCAAAGATAAGCCAATGGGGAATAAAGGGGGACAGGTGGACCGGGGAGCCCCCTAGGGCCTGGCACAAGCTGCCTCCCCTCCTTGCTGCCTTGAACATTGGGCATAGTTGTTCCAAGTCTCTTGGGAGAAGGGGGAGGGGAGAGGCCTAGTCTACTTTGCTGGAATTTTCTCTGATCTCTGCCATGAACCGTGATTAATCACCAATCCAGAAGTCACATCCATGCTCTGGATCCAGAGAGGCTTCCAGATCCTGTGACCCTGAAACAGGCCAGGAGGGGAAGGAAAGGAGAGCCCTTGCTCACGCATGCCCCACTGTCTGCTTAGGCCTCCTGTGGCTCAGGCCCAGCTGCCCACAGGCCCCAGTGGCTGGGATGGAGGATGGAGGTAAAAGTATGCCCCCTGCAGGGCTCATCCAGCTGTGCTTCCTAGGGCTGTAATGGTGACCAACGTGAGATGGCGCAGATGGTGGTCACTGTCATCTCTGGAAATAACAAAGAAACTGTTCTGGAGGGTCAGGAGCCTCCCTACTTCTGGGAGGTGCTGGGCGGCCAGGCCCCCTACCCCAGCAACAAGAGGTAACAGGGTTGGGAGGAAGATGTTTGTTTTTACCCTGAGGAGGAACAGGCTGGGACAGTATGGGTCACTCATGAGGGCTGCATGGAGAGCTGGAGCGATATGACTGGAATTGAGTACTCCAGCACTCTACCCCTAGGACTCCTTGAGCAAAACCCGCACTTCACTCTCCCACCCTGGGTGATTTGGAGCAGGATGCCCAGGTGAGCAGGACAGTGGTGCCCTCTGCTGGCAGACTCTGCTCCCTGCATGGCTGCTGTCCTGGGTAAAGTGCCAGGGGCAGAGTAAGGCCCCCAGGGAAAATGGAGCTGAGTCTCAAGGGGCTCTTGATGTGTCTGCGGGGCCTAGTCTCTGCATCACACTCCTCCCCAAGGCTCCTGAGCTCAGTGCCACTATCCCTTGCCCAGCCTCGCCTTCCTGCTCCCACCCTGGACCTGCAGCCAGCTCTCTGTTAGGGGTATGTCCAGGGGACCCTCCCATCCCAGGAAAGTCGGGGGCAGCTCAGGCCCTACCTTCTGAGCCAGGTACCCACTTTCTTAATGCCAGATTCTGGGACAGTCATGGGGCGCCTCGTGTCACAGCTAGCTGGGGCTAGACAGATCAGCTGATCTGCTTTCTCCATTCACAGAAGGGGCCCCTGCAGCTCAGAGAAGAGCGGGGTGCTCCTGGGGGGCGTACGGGACAGGGAGCGCTCAGACCCCAGAGAAGCTGCTTCCCTGTCCTGGGCTGGGGGCCCTTCCGGGAGGCACAGCACCTGTGGCCCTCCTCACAACCTTGCTACCTGCGCCGGCCAGGCTCCCCGAGGAGGCCTCCAGCTTCCAGCCACGACTGTTTGAGTGCTCCAGCCAGATGGGCCGCCTGGTCCTCACGGAAGTTGTATTCTTTGGTCAAGAGGACCTGGACAAGTATGACGTCATGTTACTGGACACCTGGCAGGAGGTAATGCAGGCACCCTCGGCTGGCTGGGGTGTGATACGGCTACGTCTGTATTTGTGGCACTAGGTGTGAGTGTCTAGTCTGTGTGACCACAGTTGTGTGGCAGCGGACCATGAATGAGTTTGTATCATGGTGTGACGATCAGATTGTGTGTGAATCCAGGTGACCGCATGCCTGTGGCTGAGCCTGTGTCAGTGCCGAGTGAGTGACTGTAAGTGGAGGGACTGACCACGTGTGTGTGACGATTGTGTTTGCCTTTGTGCGGATGGCTGTGTGCTGACTGACCACAGTCAGTGACTGCAGTGACTGGGTGGGCAAGTGGCTGGAACTGCTCAGACTAGTTCCACCTGGTGAGACTGTGCGGGAGGGGACACCATGTGACTGGGTGTGTGAGTGACCGAGTGGCCGTGTTTGTGTCTGTGCAGCTGTGTTTCTGGGTGACTTTACAATGGTTGTAACAGGCTGATTGTGTGACTGATAAGTGCGGTTGCTTGTGTGTGTAGCTATGCTTGACAACAGTGAATGACCATGTGTCTGTCTCTATGTCACTGTGTCCGTGTGGAGCTGTGTCTGTGGCACGTGAGTGACTAAAGCCCCACATGACCTGGCCAGCCCCAGCGCTGACCTGATTTCCTCCCACCCTCCCCTCATTCCTTGTGCTCCAGCCTCGGTGGCATCCTCACTATTCCCAGAACATGTCAGGTGTCCCACCTCTTCAGGGCCTTTGCACTGATTGTTTCTTCGCTTTCTCTCTAGACAAATGTGTGATTTGCTCCTTCATGAAAGCTGTACAAGGGCACGGATTTTTGTCTGGTTTTTTCATTGTTGAGTCCCCAGAGCCTGGCACATGACGGGCGCTCGGTAAAGCACTGCAGATTGCATGCAAGCCCGTGACATTCTTGTGTGTGGGGATTGCTGAGTGTGTCTGGTTGGCTGGAGATGTACATTCTAGGGTCTCAGGCCATCTGACAGATAAGGAAGAGGGATGAGGTGGTTGGCTCCAGACAGCCAGTCCACGTGGCCAAGGCTAGGCCCCCTCTGTGGCCCAGGTTTTTCTGTGGCTTGGAGAAGCTGCAGGTGAGAGGAAGAAGGAGGCAGTGGCCTGGGGCCAGGAGTACCTGAAGACCCATCCAGCAGGGAGGAGCCTGGCCACACCCATCGTGCTGGTCAAGCAGGGCCACGAGCCTTCCACCTTCACAGGATGGTTCTTCACTTGGGATCCCTACAGGTGGATGGTGAGTGAGGCCGGAAATGTCCAGCCCCACTCTAATTTGGGGGCAGGGGGTACTGTTCTGGCAAAGGGCCTCCAGCATGTATTAGTCTCATCCTCAAGTCCCTCCTGGGTCCCCTCCTGCCCTAACCCTGAGAGTTGGCCTGATTCTTATCCCCAGGACAATGAGTCCTATGAAGCAGTGGTGGAGGGCAGCCTGGGAACAGGGTCAGCCATCTCTGAGGTAACAGCGGTGAGTATTGGGACCCCTGGATGTCCCCCACAGTGGTCTGGGCTCAGATGGCATGGACGATGGTGGACAGTGGCAGGGGCCAGGCAACGGTAGGCAGCAGGGCTACAGTCAGGAGCGAGAGGCTAGGGGGCTCAGTGTGGCCTCTTTGTGGGCTGCCTATTCCCCATCTTCCCCAGCCTAAGGCCCCTCTCTGGATAGGAAGTCAACAACCTTCGGTCATCCCAACAGCCGGACAACAGTAGGGCAGGTCCCCTGGCCCTCAAGGGCTCCCAGGGCAGCTCACAGAAGGAGCCGGAGCTGGGCCCCGGCACAAGTACCAGGAATGCTAGCACCAGGACCAGTGCCAGCAGCTGTGCCAGTGACATCAGCTTGGCCGTCAGTGGGAACCTGCCCCGGGAACGGCTGATGCACCAGGCCGCTGTGGACTTGCCACAGGGTGTGGACCCTGCCCGCAAAGAGGTGAGCACCCAGACCATTCACTGCCCCAGCTCTGGTGGATCTAGAACTGTGCTGGAGGAGCCGTCTTGGAGATACGTTCTAGATAGGTGCTGGACAGACAGATGCAGGTGTCTGCTGCCCTGGTGACACCTTTGGGTGGGATAGAACTCTGGAGGCATTGACTTCCTTCCCTGTATCCACTCCCTCCCCACCCTCCAGTTCTATCTCTCAGATTCTGACTTCCGAGAAATCTTTGGGAAATCCAAGGAAGAGTTCTACAGCATGGCCAAGTGGAAGCAGCAGCAGGAGAAAAAGAAGCTGGGTTTCTTCTGAGCCCTGGGGGGACCTGTTCCCATCCCCCTTAGGGCACCCATCCCCCTTGTCAGTAAATGCTGGTGGCCTGCACCAGGTGTAGTCCATGTGTCTGCAACCCCATCACTTGGTGGGTTCCCTTCTCAGGGAACAGGGCTCTGCGACCCTGCAGGCTGTCCTCCACTGAGGAGTTTGCTTCTTTCTGCTTTCTCTGGACAACCCCATGAGCATGGGGAAGAGACACACACACATGCTTCCCAGGGGATGTTCTGTGTCCAGATAAAGAGATCACAATGCTTACTCTCAATGTGATTTTTATAAAAACTCTCGACCTAAGGCTGGCCACAGGGTGTAGAGGGCTGCAGTGTTGTTCCTAATGAAATTAAGGACAGTTGGTAGCACTGAGCCAGCTCCTAGGACCCCAGAAAGGCAGCAGCATTTACAATATGTTAGAGCTGAAGGCAGTTCGGGGGCCCCCTAGCTTACCGCCAGAGATTGTAGTGGCCACATCAGCCCTCCCTCCAGGTGTGGACACAGGACTTAGCCCACCCAGGGCAGACCCCACTGGACTCCCCAAGCCTTAGTCCTGGAGGGCGATCTTCACAAAGAGGGTGGCTGATGGATGCTGGTCTCCGTTCTTAGATAGGAGGTGGATGTGGCGGTATCCTGGCAGGCAGATGGTCAGGGAGGAGAGTTCCAGTTACTCGGGGAGGTTGTGGCAAGGCACAGCCAGTTCCAGCCCAAAAGAAGCTAGCCCCTGCCTCCCTGACCGTGGCCATCCTCATACCCCAAAAAACACTCACCCTGCTTGAGGCAGTGCCAGGGGATGGTGCTCTGGCCAATGAAGTCGTTCTTGGAGGAAGCATCATAGTCTTCCACCACAAACCGTACGAGGGCAAGCTCAGGCACAACTACCTCAAATTCAAACTCCGCACACCACCGTGGGTTGAAGCCTAGAGGGACAGGCACCATGTATCAACAGCATGGACATCAGCTCCAGGGGCCCGGCCCAGTCCAGACCCAGCATGTACCATTATTGGTGATTACAGCGGTCTGACGACTGGCCATGTCTCGGGCCACACCATGAATCTCCACTGTCACCTTGGGGTCCACAATTGAGTTCTTATTCTTGTTGACTTTTGGCAGCTGTTGCCCTGAGATGATCTGAGGAAAGGTGGTGGATAATTGAGGGTTCAGGAATGTCAGTGAGGGGGAAGGGAGGACCATGGACACCTGTCCCTCCTGGGTCTGGCCATACCTTCACAGTGAGCCTCTTTGGAGCCCACCAGGACCCTTGAGTCAGGGCGCGTGCATTGAAGGTGGTGTTGAGGTCTCTCAGGAAATCAGGCTTCAGCACATAGCCACAGGCTCCATTGTCCTGGAAGCGGCCCTGGTACACGTCCATCTCTGGCCCAGGTGTCTGGAAGTTCAGAGCCACTACAGGCACGACAGAGAAGTCACAGACTGTGGGCTGTTTTCAAGGCCCTAGAGCCCAGCCTGCTCAGGGTACACCGAGGCCTGGGGTCCCATGGTGGGGCAGAAGCAGAATCCAATATCACCCAATGCCTACTTCCCTCCTGCCATCTTAACTTGACCCACCACTCTAACCATGCCTACCATTTCTGAAGGCAAAACTCCAAGGGCTAGGGTGCTACTCGTACATTTTCAGACACTGACTTGCTGGCAGGGAGACATTTCCAAACAGTTTACCAGCTCCATACACACCCGTGTCGGACCCTGCTTAGGTCCTCAGGGAGCCCCAGCTGGTCCATACCGATCTGGCAGCCCCCATTCCACATCTCCACAGGGCTGTAGTTAGAGGAGTCTGTTCTCCATCCAGCTGGGTAGATCCTGCTCAGGTGGCCCACGTTGTGGCGGACAAAGCTGTTTCCTGAAGGGAGGTGTGGCCCAGTCAGCAGTGGGGCTCACCAGAGGAGGCAGAGGACCAGCTCTGGCAGCCCAGATGGTCAGGCAGGTGGACAGCACCCTCCGCATGCAGGGTGTCAGGACTCACCTGACTCTTGGAGCATTCGCAGAGCACGGTTCTCAGAGAAGGATGCCATCTCATAAAAAGCCTGCCCAGAGGGGCCAGCACTGGAGAAGCCCCCAAAGTGGACACTCTTGCAGTAAATGACCATGTCGGAGAGCTCCTGCACCAGCCTGAGCTTGTCCTCCTGAGGGCCGTGGGGAGGCCCGGGTTAGAGCCAGGGGTTGGGCAGGGTGGGCACTGAGAGCCAGAAACCCAGATCCAGAGACAGTGGGAGACAGACAGAGAGAAGGGGCAGAGGGTCTGAATGGCAGCCACAGAGAACTGAGACAAGGCAAATGCCCCGTGGGCTTGGGGAAGGCCCCGGGTCTACCCCACCCCCACAGCTCCCCCTTGAACCTTGGGCTTGTGCTGCACCCGACTCCTCACGGCCTCATCCTCCATCTCAGCAGCCTCGTCTTCATCTGACACAGTGGCCTCAGGGCCACCTTCCCCTCCAGGGGGCAGCAGCCCCCCAAGCTTCTTCCCCTTCAGCAGGATCTTCCCTTTCAGTTGCTAGGGATGGAGGGGCAACTGGTCAGGGGCCCGCCTGGCCTCCCAGCCAGTCTCCTGCCCTGTCTTCTGGGCAGCCCCCACACATACCTCTGGGGAAGGCAGATTACTGGTAACTCCGTCCAGTGGCCGGTCCAGCAGCATGGGCCCCAGGATGGCACGCAAGTGTCGTGCCATCACACGCTGCTGATCCAGGCTGCAGTGGTTCTCCAGGGATAGGATGACGGGGTAGGAGGAGGCCTGGAGGCCCAAGGGCATGTTAGGAGCGCTTGGCTGCCCCTTGCATCCCCTCCCCACCTGCAGGGGTGTGCAGGGGCACACCCACCTTGAAGGCATAGTCCCGGATGGCCTTGAGCACGTCACAGAAGAGGATCTTGGAAGTGAAAGTGTAGCCATGGTAGATGATCGGCTCCTGGTTGGGCCCATCCCAGCAGTCAAGCTCCAAGCAGCGGCAGCCTTTGCACAGTGCCCTGCAAGTAGGGACGGCAGCTAGGATCTTCCAGGTTCTGTCCTGGGTCCCACCAAGGATCCCGCCCCCAAGGTTTCCCTGGACCACACCGGATGTAGGCTTCGGTGCTGCTGGGCCCAGTGAGCTGGTCTTCCAGCAGGTAGGTGTTGTGCGAGGAGGACACCAGGTAGTGACTGAGCGGCTGGCTCATGTCCTGATAGACTCGCCGATGCACCAGGTTGAAGGCGTTGCCATCAGCTGACAACAGGTACATGAGGAAGCCATCCTTGGTCATCTGGTGCTGCGCCTTGGCTGGGAGGGAGGAAGTCACCATTGCTGGTCAGTGCCGGCTGCCACCCTGAGGCAGGACCCCTCTCCTCCCTCTGCCTGCCCATCCCCAGCTGGCCTCGATAGCTCTGGGAAGCAGGAGAAGTCTATCTCCTGACAGACTGTGGTTCCCCCAGAGTGAGGCCCTGCCTCCTCCTCTTGTGTCCTCACTGGGAGGCCATGGAGAGCAGGGTCTCATCTCCTTCTCTGTGCCCCCAGATGGGAGCTCCCTCTAGAGCCAGGCTCCATCTTTTCTGTCGCGTTTCAAAGCTGGACCCAGAATGGACTCACAGGAGGAGGCAGGAATACTGCAGCTTTTCCAGCCACCTCTTTCTCTATTTCTTAGGGAGGGGTCCTCAAGGCCCTCTGAAAGAGGCATAAGAGGGAAACTGAGGCCCAGCGAGGAACAGTGATGTTGGGGCCCTGTCTCCCATCTGCCTGCTTTTGTAGGCCAGGAAAGCACTGCCCAGAGCCCCTGAGGCTGGCATCCCTTCCCTCCGGCTGTAGTCTTCTCAGGGTTCTCCCAGCCATGTGGCCCTGGGACCACCAGGCCCTTACCAGTCTCACTGGGCTCATAGCGTTCAATGAGGGACAGTGCCAGGGCAGGCCCCGCCTCCTCCTCCCTCTGTTGATGCTTCAAGAATGTCACTAACTGATCCACTGACAGAGTCTCCCCTGAGCCCGCAGCCTCCGCAAAGGTGTGGTCGATCTCCTCTCGCTGGGTCAGCATCTTGTAGAAGACTTCAATCTCCTCATCCTCCAGGGAGTCTGTCTGGGAGTGGTCACATTCCTGCAAAGCCAGGACGGCCAGGTGGGCAAAGCTGGGAAGGGGCCTTGGGCAGGACCAAGGCTCCAGTGCCACACAGACCCAGCCTCACCCTGAAGATCTTCCGGGCATAGCTGTCATCCACTTGGATGTTGAGCTCCTTCAAGAAGTTCTGCAGCTCTTTGAAGCTCATCTTGTTGTCCTTGTTTTTGTCGGCTTTTCGCAAGCAGGAGTGAATCCAGCTGGGCAAGAAGTAAGGAAAGAACCCGAGAGCCCTGATACCTACATGGTCCAGCTCAAACCAAGTTCAAGCTGAAGACTTGGAAACACTGCTCGCTGCAGGTTGCCTCTTTACTGCCCATCCACCCTTGTGGCCTCTCCAGAGATGAGGAGAAGGTTACATCCTATCAAGGACTCTTTCTATTTGCTGATTTTGAAATCTTTCAACTTTTTGAAAACACTTCTTACTCTACAAAAGACGCACAATAGGCAATGTAGAAAATACTCACAAGAGACAATGTAGAAAATAAAGAGAAGTAAATAAGCAAATAAATCCCCCATACTACCATCTATCCTACCATCACTGCCACTAACATTGCAAAATGTGTCATTCTGGTTTTCATTTATTTTTAGCCACCTGGACTACAGCGCCCAAAGCTTCATTTGTAGGAAACAGAATATTTCCAGACATTGATCAGAAGATGGAGATGTCACAGGTAAAACCAAAACCTGGATAAAGTAGTCATGACTGCGACATTTCAGCCCCCACTCCTCCCTTCTGTCCTCCCTCCCTTCAGGCTTAACCTTGAGCAACTGGAGAAGAGGGGGCACCACTTCCATTCTGCAGAAACTGGAGAAGAAGCTAAGATGATGAAACCCCATGAACACCACAGGAAAAATGACAGCAGGTTTTAAGAAGAAATCACAAAGGAAACAGCATAATTGATGCTACAGAAACTTTTTAAAACTCTGAGGACCAAATAAAGAAAAAACAAAACCATCTGAGACAGACTGAGAGAACCATTTGTAGCAAAGGTTTGGAAGAATGAAGGAAGGAAGCAATATTATGACTCTAAGTAACCAAGTGAGGAAGTATAAACAGATCCTTTGCAAACATATAATATTCAGTGCAGGTAAAGGTGGGGTAACAGGGGACATTCTTCAACTGCCTGAGAAAGGTAATTTGGCACAGTGTTAGAAAAGTCATGTGGCTACAGCTTGAAATTGTTGCTACGTTTCAGATGTGGCTTACCGCTGAGGTTCGTGTGTGGAGAGTGCTTAGTGCTCTTCGTGGTGACATGGGGAGGTGAAGCCTAGTGGAAGGTCCTTATCCTTGAGGGGACTGTGGGACTCCAGTCTTGGTCTGTCTCCTGTCCGGCGATGTGATCTATCCTCCTACATGTGCTGCCGCCGCTGTGATGCCACTGGCTATGATGTCATCACAAAACTGAGCTTGAATCTCCAAAACCGTGAGCTAAACAGACCATTTTTCTTTATAAACTTAGTCTGTCCCAGGTATTGGATTATAATAGCAGAAAAGGACTAAAACAATGTTTGTTTCATTCAGTTCCACTTCTAGGACACTATTAGTAAGGAAACATTCCTAAATACTGAAAGGTTTTATGAATATAGTTCTTGTCAGTGTTACTTATGGTAATGAAAGATTAGAATAAAATTTTAACACTACCTGAACAAACTTACAGTTTACAGTGTCTCTACTCCTTGGAATATTACAGCCACTAAAGTTGTTTATGGAAACCAGGCTAACACAGGGAAATGATTATGACACAGTGTTACACGGCAAATGAATTATAATGCATGATCTATGCTATTTTTGGCAAAGGCATCATTAAACAAATTGAAATGAAGAAAAAAGATTAGGAGGAGAATGAAAATATCTATGAAGACTTGGCCTAGTTCAAAGTTATTCATACTTTCTTGTGAAGTTTTATCATTTTCACCCTTACATTTAAGTCTTTGATCCATATTGAATTAATTTCCATATATAGTGTGAGGTTTCTGGAGGCAGCGGGTCCTGTGGATCTTTAAAATTTCATTCTGATAGAGTCTTATTTCCCAAAATTTACATATATATATATATATGTACAAAATAATTATGGCAGAATGCCAGGTGAAGCAATCAAGTTCAGAGCGCTCCAGCCAAACCCAATTTCCCACGCTGAAGGCCTCATGAGCTCAAGGTCTATACAGCAGGACCCTGAACAGGGAATGAGACTGGCCAAGAACAGGTCGGTGCAAAATGGGGGACTAGGACAGAAAGGCCACAAAATGGGACTTTGCAGAAAGCCCCAAACCAGGGAGGTGTGGTCTTGAGAAATAACCACTTAAAAGTTTTCTGAATGCTCAAAAACACTTAGAAACAAAAACTAACAGGCTTCAAAGTGAACTGGATATACACTAGGAGTGAACAGTCTGAAAGTAAAATTAAGAAAACAATGCCACTTACGTCAGCATCAAAATTAACAAAATCATTTGGTCTTCCACTTAAAGTGCAAAACTTAAGCTCTGAAAAGCATAAAACATGGTTGAAAAAAATGAAAGAACATGTAAATAAATGTGCAGACATCCATGTTTATGGCTCTAAAGACTTGATATTGTTATGCTAGAAATACTCTCTAAATTGATCTATAATCCCTACCAAAATCCTGCTGACTTTTTTCCCCTCAGTATTCTCCTCATCATAACAAAGAGCTATGTGGTACAAAGAGTCATGATACGCTGAATCAAACATTGATACTGAAGTCCTGCAGCGGAATTTCCATCTTAAAAAGACCCAATACCCAACAGCAGTAAAATAAAAGGGATTCTGCTGTGATTGGGCTTCAAAGGGACTGCATTCCTATTTTCACACTCTTGATGGATAGAAACTGAGTGTTAAACATATTCATTTGCCTATTTTTAGTTTCCTCGTTTACAATTTAATAAAAATCTTGGATTGAAATGTTGAGAAAAAAATTCAAGGGACACAGAATAGTCAAATCAACCTTGGAAAAAAAAAAGGAGAACTCACATTTCCTGATTTCAAAATTCACAGTAACGTTCAAAGATGTATCAACTAAAATGTTGTGGTACTGATAAAAGGAGAAACAGACAAATGGAAAAGAATTCACAGTCCAGAATAAACCTTCACATTTTTGGTCAGCTGATTTCTGACAAGGTTACCGGGACAATTCAATGAGACAAGAATAATCTTTCCAACAAATGGCGCTGGAACAACTGTATATCTAAATGCAAAAAGAAAAGAAGCTTGGGTCTCCTACCTTACACTATATATGAAAATTAATTCAATATGGATCAGTGACTTAAAAGAAAAATAGAACAGCAATATGGATCAGTGACTTAAATGTAAGAGTGAAAATGATAAAACTTCACAAGAAAATATAACATAAGTAAATGTTCATGACTTTGAACTAGGCAAAAGCCTTCTTAGCTATATCAAAAAGCATGAATGAGTTGGGCATGGTCAACACCTGTAATCCCAGCACTCAGAAGGCCAAGGTGAGAGGATTGCCATGAGTTTGAGGCCAGCCTGGCCTGTGTAGTTTGTTCGAGACCAGCCTGGACTGCACAGTGAGATCTTGTCTCAAAAAAACCCAACAAAACAAAACATCAAAAAGCACGAATGAAAGAAAAAAAGTAGAATTAGACTTCATCAAAACCACAAACTTTCATGCTTCAAAGAATACCATCCAGAAAAAGAGAATCCACAGAATGGCAGAAATTATATGCAAAGCCTATAACTCATAAGACACTTAGGGCTGGGGATTTAGCTCAGTTGTTAGAGCACTTGCCTAGCAAGCGCGAGGCCCTGAGTTGGATCCCCAGTAAAAAAAAAAAAAAAAGAGAGAGAGAGAGACAGAGAGAGAGAGAGAGACTTACACCTAGAGCATACAAAGAGCTTTTACAATGCAATCATGAAAAATAAATAATGCAATCAAAAATGGGCAAAGGATCTGAATAGATATCTCTCCATAGAAGATATACAATACATGAAAATTTTCAATCACTAATCATTTGAAATGCAAATCAAAATCACAATGAGATAACATCGTAACACCTCACCCTCATTAAGATGGCTATTGTAAAAAAAAATAAAATATAAGTGCTAGCAAAGATGTGGTGAAATTGAATCTCTTGTACACTGTTGGCTAGAATGTAAAAAGGCAAAGCTACTGTGGAAAATATGGTGGTCTCCTAAAAAAAATGCATACAGAATTACCACGTGATCCTGCAATTCCAACTTCTGCATATACATTCAAAAGAACTGAAAGAGACTCTCATCTCAAAGAAATATCTGTATGCCCATTTTCACAGCAGTATTATTCACAACAGGTTGAAACAACCCAAGTGTCCCTCACTAGATGAATGAATAGACAAGATGTGCATATATATGTAGTGGAATATTATTCAGCCTAAAATATCACATGCTCAATATGGGTGGACCCTGAGGACATGATGTTAAATGAAAAAGACAAATACTATATGAGTCCATTTATCTGAGGTATCTAGAGGAGTCAAATTTAGAGCGGTGATTGCCAGGGGTTGGGGTTGGGGTTGAGGTCGGGGTGGGGGAGAATGAGTGAGAAGCTGTTTAGTGGGTACAGAGTTTCAGTTTTGCAAGACAAAAAGTTCTGATGTTAGTTGCACAACAATGTGAATACACTTATCACTACTGAATTGTGTATTTATGAATGGTTAAAATGGTAAATTTTATGTTAAGTGTATTTTATCACAGTTAAAAATAAAAATAATAAATCCATTTAAAAAGAGCCTAACAACAAAAATGAGCACAGAATCTGAGTAGGTATTTCTCCAAAGAAGATATACAAGCGAGCAATAAGCATGTAAAGATACTCAACATCATTTGCTATCAAAGAAATGCAAATCAAAACCACAATAAAAGATCCACTTCATAGCCACACAAATGTCTATAATAATAAAAAAAAAACCTTCAGCCATGTAAAAGAGAGACGAAAAACCACAAACAACAAATGTTGTAGAGGATGCGAAAACTGAAACCTTCTTATACTGCTGGCAGAGTGTAGCTTGGTGCAGCTTCTTTGGGAAACAGTTCAGCAGTTCCTCAAAAGGCCAAATAGTCACCATATGACCTGGCAATTCTACTCCTAGGACGCACTCAAAAGAAATGAAAACAAATGTCCACACAAAAACTTATACTCAAATTTTCATAGCGGATTAGAACTCAAAAGTGCAAACAACCCGAATGTCCATCAACTGATGAATAGATTAATACTATGTGATAAATTCCTACGAACAGAATGTTATCAGGCAGTTAGAAGGAATGAAGTATGGATACATGCTACAATGTGGATGAATGCTGAAAATGTCATGCTAGGTGAAAGAAGCCAGTCACAGCAGAGTGTATGATTCCATTTATATGGCACATGCAGAATAAGGAAGTATATAGAGACAGAAAATACATCAGCAGTTGTCTGGGGCTTGGATTGAGAGGAAATAGGAACCCTGCTAAAGGGTATAGAGTTTCTACTGGGGATAGTGAAAATGATACTGGGGATGATTGCAAAACTATAAATACACTAAAAAGAACAGAATCAAGTTCAACACTCTAAACACAGTTAAATGCATTATATCTCAATAAAGTTGTCATTAAAAAAAAAAAAGGGAGCTGGAGCCGGTTCCACCTGCACCCGTACGTGCCAGCAGCCTGATCGCTTTGAATCATAAACTAGTGTGTGGCTATGCAACTAGATTTTGAAGTTACTTTGTTTTAAGACCACAGGCTTTCCTGAAAACAAGGCCCAGGTAAACACGATCACTCCCCAAAGAATGGCACAGAAAGGCACCACGGCCTCCCGATTCCCAGAGGGAAAGCACATAGTAACTCCAGAAAACATGACTACAAAGTCCTCCACTAGGTCTTCCACCGAAGCAGGCTGCTCCCCTCAGCCAGCCCAGACTCCTGTCTCCACAGTGGGGCATGCAGACTCACAGAGCTGCCTAGCTGCTTGGCCTTGGTTCAGAGGTAAGAAGGGTCCGTGGAGCTCCCCTACTTCTTTTATGCTGTGCACTCAATTGTGCCTCCCCAAAACTCATATGCTAAAGCCTAAACTTCCAATGTGATGGTACTTGGAGATGGGGCCTGGGGAGGCAATTAGTTTCAATAAGGTCATGAAGGTCATGAGGGTGCAGCCATCAGGACAAGATTGTACCCTTACAGGAGACACCAGAAAGCTTTCTGTCTTTCTTCCTGCCACACGAGGACACAAGGAGAAGGCAAGCCATCTGCAAGCCAGGAAGAGGGCCCTCCCCAGGCTCGGACCACGCTGACACCTTGATCCTGGAATTCTAGCCTTCAGATTGAGAAAATATGTTTCTTTTGTACAAGTCACTTAGTCTAAGGTTGTGATGGTGAACCTTTTAGAGTTTTCAATGATACAAAAAGCCCACGGCAGCATGTGTACCACAGGCGCACCACCACTGCTCTACAGTATTCAGTTATAGTAGCCCAGATCGATTAAGCCACCTTCCATATTCACATGCCCGAAGGACAACTATGGCCTGTCCACAGGCCAACCAAGAGGATACTGCTGCAGTTTCTGCCGCTGATCCATGGAACCTGAGTGGTGGATGATCTTGCGTAGACCCTGCACCCAGTGTTGGGCATCAGCTGGCGATGGGGCAATGAGGTCTAGTGTATTGCGCTGGTCCTTGAAGACAATGGAGAAGCACCGGTCCTCAGGCACATCACGAGCAAACTTCTCCAGGCCCTCTGTGCGGTGCCCCATCCGCACCTCCTGAATGTCTTCAATGGAGACTGCAAGAAGGGGATGGTGAGGGAGGGGTGCAGAGCATGGTGGGAGGCCGATCCCTGCCCCTGACAAGGTCAAGGCCATGGTGGAGAGAAACAGCTTAGAAATAGAGCTGCACCCAGAGCTGAGGCTTTGAGCTGAGGCCTTGAGTTTGCACAGAAGGGAGAGGAGCAGGCAGACAAATGGTGACAAACAGGAGGGAGAAGGATGAGGACTGAGGTGGAGACAGAGCATGAGACAATCACAGTGGGGAGAATGGAAGCACATGGAAAGAGACAGAGACCTTAGGGTAGCACCTAGGGGCACCTAGGACCCCAGGCCAGCTGTCTCAGTGATGGAGCGGGCAGAGCCCCTGGGAGACAACTAGGACAGGGCAAGATTTTTAGGCAGAAACAGGGAGAGGCTGTTCTGGAGCTTGGTGCCAGTGACAGAGAGAGATGGGACATGTATCCTCCTGATTGCACTAGCCATTGGGCCTGTCCCTCCCATAACCACAAGAGACTCCAGGCCCGGCTCCTGACCATTCAGGGGACCACCTAGAACTGGCCCTGGCCTTGGAGTGTGGAAACAGAGGACCGAAAACAGAGGGAGTAGGTCTTGTGTGAGACAGAGGATAGTCCTTGCCTAGCATGTATCTGTATGCACTGACTGCAGGGAGCCCTCAGCAGAGGGGAAGAAACCCCTGCCCACCAGTGCCCTGAGAGACAGAGTGGAGGCTGCCCCTCAGGGGTCCCAGAGATCATCATTCTGCCTTGGGCAGCCGTGGGGAGGGCCCTCCTGTCACAGCCCAGCCTTCCAGGCTTTAGGGAGGGATGAGACCCTATACACCCACCCCACCCACCCCCGTGTCCTCCCTAGCCTGGCTATCCTCCATAGCCAGTCCCAGCAGCCAGGCTCCTGCTGAGCTTCCCAGAGCAGGATCCAGGCTCTGTCCTGCGCCACCCCGATCCTGAGCCATCCTTACCCGTCTGTCCTGGGTCCTAGACTGGCTGTGGCTGGAAGTCCACTTGTCTCTCTCTGAGCCCGCCCCACTGTGAGTGCCCAGGTGCCACCTAAGCACCTGCAGGCCCATGCATGTGGCAGATGCCCAGCGCAAGCCACAGGCTTGGTGGAGTGGGACACGTGAGCCCTGAGCCATCTGGGGTGCACAGCACATCCCTGCCTAATCCCTCTATGACCTGCTAGGCCTGACCCTGGGGCAGCGCAGCTGCTCTAGGCTGGGGATGGAAACAGGAAGCCTGGGCCACGGAACCTCCAGACCCCCACTGCCACCTGTCCGGAAGAAAAAGTCCAGCTGCCTTTGCTGCTGATAAAACCTGTCTGTCTAGAAGCAGTCAGGGACGGGCAGTAGGGGTGAGATTGGGGGAGCAAAAAGCATAGCCAGAGAGAAACGGGGGATGCTCCACTCCTTCCTCGCTGAGGTAAAGTGCAGTTGAAGGCAACTATCTCCCTGCTCACCCAGAGAAAGGAAGTAGTGTGAGACCTGTCTCCGAGGTCTGTGACCTAGAAGAAAGCCCCTTTAGGCCATGTTCCTTACCTAAGCATCCCTGGCTCCCAGACCTGACTCTGTTAATCACCTTCTTAGGGCACAGGCCCTCAGCCTGCTGCTCATGTGAGCCCCTGCCCCTTGCACACCTACACACCTTTGCTCATATTGGGTCTCCTGCCTGGAATGCACTTCCTGCCCTTTGCTCACGACTGTCCTAGTATGAGGCTCTTATCCTGCCAGCCAGACTGGGGGCTCCTGTCTAGATCTGTAGCTCCTCTCCCTGCCCCCTCACCCATCCCCCACCAAGCTCTAGGCTTACACGGCAAGACAGGCTATATGCCAGCAGGGGGGTGAACTCCAAGCGCAAAATCCCTGTTCTCACACTGTCCCCACTGGCCAGCATCTAACAGGAAACCCACTATCAGGGCTGGAGCGCAGGGAAGGAGGCTGTTTGGCGCCATAGACAGAGGCAAGGTCGGGGGTCATCTATGTACATTTAGGCAGGGCAGGGGCTCAGGGTGGTTTTCTGAGAATGCTTAAGAGTCTTTTCTCTTCAGACCCTGCCTGGCCCTGCTCAGAACCCTTCACAACTCACAGCCCAAGGACCCATTTGTGTTTGCCCCATCTGCTTTACTCCTGTCCTGCCTTACCTTGGGCCACATCACAGGCCACAGGCCACAGGCCACAGGCCACAGCCATACCTTCTCTGGCTTCTGCTCAGTGTCCTGAGGCCTGGGAGATCCCTCCTGGGTAAAAGCACCCTCCTAGGCAGCCCTCACCACACACCTGCGACTGAACCTCTCCCTCCTCATGCTATGCTTTTCCTCTACCTAGGGTCTATCACTGTGCCTGGTCTTGCTCCCACAGACTTGCCAGTCAGCTCGCCCCACCTCCTCCCCACCCACCCCCCGTCTAGGGTGAATAGATGAAGGGGCAAGGGCTTTCTGGGAGCCTGGGAAACCCAGGTTGCAAGGTCCTGTCTGCATTGTCCAAGTGAGTAGTCACCTGCACCTGTGGCTATTTAAATACAAATTAGCCAAAGTAAAATGAAAAACTCACTTCTTCAGTCATACCAGTCACACTTCAAGGGTTCAACAGCCATCTGGCTCCCATACCCAGTGTAGATAACATTTCCATCACTGCAGAGAGCTCTACTGGATTGCACTGGTCCAAAATGTTCCCACCAAGTAAAAGTACAGAAGGGAACACTCAATTTCACAGAATTTTTAGGGAATTCTTGCATTAAAGGGCTTTTTCCCTGAGGCACTGCAGGAGGTACTAGTCATTTGCTGCCTTGGCCTTGGGTTCCTGAGCCTTTTCAATTTCTAGAAAGCCTTCAGGCCCATATCCTTGAGGGAGTGCCCCAGCCAAGGGGTGTCTCTTGGTGTCCCAGCCCTGCTCCACCCAAACCTCCTAGGCCTCTGATCCCAGTGAGGATCTGCCTCCTGCAGCCCCACCTCACATCCAGGCCACTGACATGAGGAAGTGTCTTATCTGCCTCTGGACTTTGGGCCTGACTCTTGGCCTACCACACCTGCAGCACTGAGCCACCCAACTTGCATCCTTTCCACAACTGCGTGGGTGGACACTTGTGAGCTCAGGCAACCCTGTCCAGCTCCCTCCTGCTTCTGAGCCTGGTTGCTGCCATCTGTTGTCATGGTTGTGTATCTCCATTCCCAAAGACTTTAGCACTTGTGGTCCTTGCTCCACCTTGTCCCCTCCAACCTAGATTTGGCGTCAATTTCCCTAAAAGTGGTTTAAGCAGCTCTTCTCCTGACCCCAGTCAGTTTGTTTCCTCATTCCTGACCCTGCTTGCATGAAAGATCAGACCTGTTTTTCCATCTGTGGTCATGGACCATGATGGATCCCGCCCTACCTATAAACCGCCCCCTCCCCTGTGGCCCAGAACACTCACACAGCTGGGACTCTGGGGACCTCATGACCTTGCGAGACTCCTGCCAGATGGTCTTGCAGTCCTCCTGCAGCTTGTAGAAACGTTCTCTTCGCCATGAGCTGGACTTGACCTTCAGGAGCTGGCTGCCCTTCAGTAGGGCTTGTAGGTCTTTGTCATCCTGCAGACCTAGGGAGCCAACACTAGTAAGAGACCCCCTCCTCTACCAGTGTCTCTCCTGCCTTCAGCTCCACACTGATCATGCCCACCACTGGACCCTCGCAGAGGCCAGGTTTTGTGAGCCTTATCTTTAGCTCTCTGCATACTTCCCCCTGGAGAAGGGCCCTGCCTTCTCCAGGGGGTCTTCTCTGATTGCCAGCTGAGGTGTCTATGCAAATAGCAGGACACCTGCCCACCCAGGACCATACTTACCCACTGGGATCTGCCCACCCACAGCTGAATGGGCAAAGGAAGGGCAACTAATTCAGGTTTCCCTGGTTGCTGGAGGATGAGGACTCTGGGAAACAGCCAGGCTCTAAATAATGAGGTGGACCCCTTCTGGTCTCACATAGAGGTCAGAGTGAATGGAAAGAAGCTAAGACTAAAAGATCAGGCAAAGCAGGGAAAAGGAACAGACATAGATGATGTGATGGTTTATATCTCGATATTCCCCAAGAGCCTCATGTACTCCCAGGGGAGCTTTTGGAAGGTGATTGGACTCTGGGGGCTTATCGATGAATTGCTATTAGGCGGTGAGGTCTGGTCAGAAGAGATGGGTCACTGTGGACATGGCCTGGAAGGGTTTACCTCCCTCCTCGGGTCCTCCCTTCCTTCTCTGCTTCCCCATCACCATGAAGTGAGCAGCTTTTTCTGCACCATGGCCCTCTGGCATGCTGTCTTGCCTTGGGGCCAGTGGACTATGGACTGAAATCTCTATAAACTGTGAATAAAAATAAACCTCTTCTTTAATTTTGGGGTGTTGGGTATTGTGTCTCTGATGAGAAAATCACTAAGATAGATGGAAATGCACCCCAGTGCACTAAGAAGCTAAACAACCTGTCATCTATGCCGAGGTTTAAGCATCCTTCCTGACTGACTGTGTGACTTGGGTAAGTGGCTCCATGTGGCAGAGCCTCTGCTTTCCTGTCCATAAAGTGGGCTAATACCAGCACCCATCTCAAAGAGGCGTTCTAAATTTAAATGAGACGATGCACAAATCAGTGGAGGTCTTGAAGCAGCAGCAGTTGCAGCTCTTGGTGTCAACGCTGTGGTTGCTGTGGGGCCCTTTTGCCTATCCGTGCCGTCCCTCTTCCCTGCTCCCCACCCCTGAGCAGAGTCTACCCGAGCAGGTCTCTGATCTTTGCTCCCAGAAGAGAACAGTACGGCCATTGCACCTGTCTCTTCCTACCACACCACTATCTCTAAGGGCCCTGGGTCTGGCGCCCCTCAGGGGACAGCAGCTTGAAGGCACAGTGCAGCCCTTTTAGAAGCTGAGGAAGGGCCTGGCCCAGAGCCCACAGGGAGGCCAGAACTTTGGCTGCCTGTCTCACCTCCCGCCCAGCTCTTTTGCTGCCCTCAGAGCTGTAGGCTGCTCTGAGAAACGGGATCCCAAAGGTGTTATGCTCTCTGTCCTACCAGGCCCAGACGAGAGGCACCAAAGAGATACAAAGCTTGGCTGCTCAGGAGCCCTTGGTCCCCGGCTGATACTATACCAACTGTGGTACAGGAGACACCCCACCTGGCACTTTAATAATCCATCAATGTAATACAGAGATGTAACACATCTGTAAGGGCGTGTGTGTGTGTGTGTGTGTGTTTCTTGTCCGAGCCATGTATAGCTCAGCAGTCAGCTTTGTTTAGAGCCAGTTGACCACCTCACTCTGTCCCCCAAACTATGTAACCAACCAAGAATCTTTGTCTTGATGCTCCAGCAGAGTGGTGGTGTCAGGGTGCCCAAGGGCCTGTCTGAGGCCTTGTGCCTAGGCTGACATGGGGAGGCCTCGCAAAGCCGTCCATAGACTTTTTCTTTTCTGAGCCCAGATCCCAACCTCTGATAACCGCTCCTATTTCATCCATGCGCCCTGCTAGCCTGTTTCACAAATCTACAGGGCCCGCAGAACCTTCTAGACCACTTCCTCAGGCTTCCGCCACCACACCTTCTCTGTCCTCCCCCGTGTTCCAGAAGACACTCTAACTTAGCATGGGCATTTCCCCTTCAGCCCAAGGAGAGGCCTAGTGGAGGAGAAAGGGGCTCATACAGAATATTCCAAACTGTTGGCTGTGTCTGAGGGGCCCAGCACAACAGGGAGGGTAAGGAAGTTCCTGGGTTGCCAGGAGAGAGAGCCACCTCTGGCCTCTGCTGGGAGATTCCACTGTCCTTTCCATGGCTGAGGCACAACTGGGAGGAACATCTTACCATCTGCCAGCACCCCGCCTCCTAAGCTGGCACACATCAGGGCAAGCCACGGCTGACAGGTCAGTGGGAATGGGGGAGGGTGTCAGGAAGTAGAGGGTGATCTCCACCCTCCTGTTCTGGAAAACACCATGAAGGGATAACATGGTCATCCTGTCCTGGATCCAGCCTGTGACCCTGCCTGTGGTCAGACAGAGATAAACTCCAGGCTGCAGACAGGGCTGCTGGGAGGTAGACCTCAGTCCCAAGGTGGGATACGCAATCCCAGAAAGGTGACAGTCACTGCTGTCTGCACCACTGGGAAACTTGGGCGGGTGCCTCCATTTCTCAGCCTCAGCCGGGGCCCTTCTGTTTCCAAGGCCTCCGGGCTGCCCACCCTTGCTCCCTTGCTCCCTGAGCATGTGGAGTCTGTGGACCCCTTCACCCAGCCCCACTCACTCAGCCACAGAACCCTCTCCTCTGTGGGAGGCTGGTGAGGGGCTCTGAGATCAGGGGGCCTGGACTGATGATAAGGCTTCACCAACCTGCTCAGCCTAGCTGCCCACAGGGAAGCGGCCAGGAACAGGGCATGGAGGCCTCAGGCACTAGTGGGAAGCTAAAGGCTATCAGGAGCCCTGGCCATTAGGCACCTGTTCCTAGGGTGATTCATAATGAGGACATGCTGGGCTTGGGAGCCACAGCAATGCATAGCTATATTGAATATAGTCATGCAGATACCCTGTCACATGCTGCCATACACAATCACACAATGTTAGACATCATGAAGAGACAATGAGCCACACTACACCCCCAAACTATACATCATCACACAGATTTGTACAGTGTTACCCTTAGTTACACACAGCCACACAACACACAATGCCAAAACATCATTATCAAGATAATGACAACAGCAGCCACCATAATAATAGTTAATATTTGAATAAGATACTCTTCTTAGCACATGTATTTAATCTCTCAACAACTCTATAAGGAAAGCAGAATCATTATCCCCATTTTACAGATGAGGAAATTGAAGTCAAAGGAAGTTACATGGTGGAGTTAGGACTCAGAAGCAGGATGCCTGCCCACAGGGTCAACGCTATGAAATATTATTTTATGCAGCCACCACTCCAGGGACACCCAGCCACAGAGTAATAGCATAAGAAATTCCACATAACACAAATATCATAACAGAATGACAGAATAACTCAGTCACTTTGGGTGACCCGCTGCCACATCAGTCATACACAGTCACACTCAGATGCACAGAATCACACTGGATCACTTACCATCACACAGGGTTACATGCAGACATCCCTGGCTCCACAATGTCACACACTTGGTTACACACCATTACACACCAACATCACTCCGCAATGGCCCCATGGTCCACATCCATGATAGAATCAGTCAGCACTAGATTACCCACTGTCACACTTGTCACACACAGACACACATTTGCACAGCATCACACTGGACCACACACAATCCTGCAAATCACCTCACGAGGTTACAGTCGCCCCAGTTACACTCCAGGCCACATGTCCAGAGGTGCCTCAGAAATCTGTTTGGGATGACAAGGGGCGGCGAGCTTTGAATGGGCTGAGACAGATCAGGAGAAAGGGGGTAACCAGTCCCCTCCACTCCCACCACATGCCAACCCTGCAAACACAACCCCGCAGAAGAAACAAAGGCTCCAAGTCCAATCATAAGCAGGTGGCCTCCAGGGACAAGTAGCCCGTGTCAGGCCCCAGCTGCCTTCCCAAACCCTGCAGCTCAGGGTCCCCCACAGCCCTTACCCAGCCTCTGCCCATTGAGCGCTGCCACCTTCAGGCTCTGCTCCTGCAGGTAAAGCTCTCTGGAGCGGCTCTGGCTCCGACTCCGGCTCCGGAGCCCCAGACACTGCATGGTGCCCTACAGCGCCGCTGCCGCGGTGAAGCGGTGACGGCGGCAGTGCGGTCTCTAGAAGGCGCCAGGGTCCGGGGGGCGGGATCGCCCAGAGACCAGGGTGAGGGGGCGGAGCCAGAACACCAGCGGAGGGGCGGGGCGCCGGGGCGGAGCTGCAGCCGTAGAGGCGGGGCAGCAGGCCAGCCTGACGGAAAGGGGCGGGGCCATCCCGCCCCGTAGGCAGCCGAGGGGTGGCCAGCCTGGGGAGGCAGAGTGGGACAAATCCATAACCTAGGAAGCAGATGTGTGACGAAACCACAGGCAGGAAAACCGCGCAGGGACTGAGGAGGAACCGGGCACGGGAGGCGGAGTTCGGGCCAGGAGCCGCCGCCCGGGAGGCGACGAGGTGGCAGAGCACATCCAGGAAGCAGATCTGGGCGGAGCCAGGGCCGCGGAGGCCAGACCCGCAGGATCCCGCGCTGGAAAGGCGTTGTCCAGCGGGGAGGGGCGGAATCTCGGCGTTGGAGGCAGTGTGGGGCGGAACGTGAGCCGCTCCGAGGCTGGCCGAGGTCACCCGGGTTCGCCGGGGCCGCGGGGGTGGAAGGAGGATAGAGTTGCAGAAGGAAGTTTCCGGTGAGCTGCAGAATTTAGTTGAGAATCAAATGGGGCGGGGCCAGGCAGCGCTGGGGACTGAGGCTGGACCCAGAAAACAGAACCCACTAAATATTTTAACGTCATTTATTCAACGAATTCATTGTGACTTAGTCTGTAATAGCCTCGCTTTGCGAACCTGAGGCAAACCTGTTTTCATTCCTCAGTTTCCCCATCTGAGTGGAGTTCATCGGCAAGGTGTCCCCCGATGTAAGTGGAAGTCTTGAAAAAAAAATGCTGACCTTAAAAGAAGCCTATTAACTGAGGCTTGCCTTGATGAATATAGATGAGAACGGCTGTAACTTTGTACAAAACTGTGCTGCCAGTGTGCTTGGGGGAACAGTGGGTCCTTTCAAGTACATTACAACTTCCCTTTCATTCACCCAGCAATTATTTATTGAGCCCCTACTGTGTGCCAAGGTCAGGACACCACCCAGGGGCCTGACTCACTTCTCTCTTTACTCTCTGCCTCTGAAGAGTTCCCCGATTGGCCTCACTGAAGCACAAACAGTGAGTCACTAGCAAAGCCAGTTTTTGGCACAGAAAAGCATGACAATAACAAAAAACCAAAGCGCAGAGTGACTTGCCTAAGGTCATACCACAGAGAATAACCAGCAAGGTATGCTAGTGTAGATGAGCTAAAATATGGACACAAAAAAAGCAGTCCTTCATTTGAAGTGGGAGGTGCAGAGTATAAGGGTATGCTGTGTTCTAGAGAAACCACACAGGAGTTCTTAACTAGAACAAGGACCTCTCAAAGACCTGTGGATAGGATCACATCTCAATATAACTCTTTTGAGTTCTTTACGTGCTTTGCTGCATGCATTTAAAAATATAATCCCAAGGAGGTCCATAGGCTTCATCTGATTGTCAAAATGGCCTTGGCACAAAAAGAGTTAAGAGCAGTGTGGATCAAAGTGTGTATGTGTGCATGCACACAGGCACACCTGGGACAGACAGTGCTAAAACAGAACTGTGGGGTTGGGGAGTTGGCCATCTCTTGGGGGACTGGATTTTTGGGCAACCTAGGACTCCTAAGCCCAGAGGATGTTTTATCTTTACAACATGCCCTGTAAAATACGTATTGCTATCCCATGGTATGAAAAAAAACAGCCCAGAAAGGCAAAGGGATCACACAGTAAATAGAAGTAAAGGCAGAATTGGGGCCCAGGCCTCTTGGGGCCAATATGAGATCCCTCTACCTTCCATTTTCATAAATGCCAGTTCTTCAAGTTGGGCAAGAAGGACTAGGTATAGGAAAAGTTAGTGGCAGGGAATGTGTTCAGTGAAGTGAGAGTCCTGGGAGGGGATGCCCTTTCAAGCACATCTGGGGACCTGCTGGAGAAGCTAGTCCAAACCTAGCTAAAATATGGAGAGCAGAGGAAGGGTGGGGGGAAGAGGATGGAACTGTAGCATTACTTGGAAGGCTTCAGAAGCACTAGAAAGTACTCCTTAGTTCTTGAGTCCAGTTCTGGCTACATTTTCCCTGGCTAGGGACTACCCCATGGTGCCCCACCATCCCCCAAAGATCTGAAATAGCAATTCACAAGGCATGGTAACGTAGGGAAGAGCATCCTACAGGAGCGCTGCACTCTCTGGATACCAGGCACTATCATAAACTGCCTTATAGATACTACCTTACTCAGTCCTTACCCCAATCCTATGAGTAGATGGTGTGATAGCCTCTATTTTACAGACCAGGATGCGGAGGTACAGAGAAATAAAGGGATCTGTGTGACATGAAAAAGCCAAAACTGAACTCAGGTACTTTGTCTCCAGAGTCAATACCATTACACAACTCTGCCCCTGCATGCACATGGGGTGAGGACAGAAGGGACATATCATATCTAGGGGAGCCTATAATTCCCCAGAAAATGGAGGGAACTCAGCAGGCACTCCTGCAACAGACCCTCAACTGCCCAAGCCAGAGCGTGGTCCTGCAGCACGTGTCCAGTGCTGTGGGGTCTACAGTGTGAAAAGACTCTCCAGGGGAAATACAGACAACCTGGACGGCACAGGGCATAATGACCACCACCCCCATCACCAATTCTCCTTGACAGGTTCTCTTCCCCATCTGCAGTGTGGTGAGAAGGCAATTAATGGATGCTGAGCTAGAAGCATCAGGCCTCCAGGGAGAACAGCTTGGGGTCACAGTGCTCATGCCAGTCCCGCAGCAAGGGCGGGACTGAGTCATGCATTTGAGAGGCTGGCCTCAAACAGGATGAACTAGGGTGGCCAACCCAGGGAACTGGACTGGGAGGCTCCGGCTGAGGCTTCATGTGTCTTTCCCTAGCGGGAAGACTGCAGGGCTGCCCAAGAGAGAAACGGTCAAAGGTGCAAACACCCAGGACGGAGACCATTGTGACAGAAGCTGAGGCTGCCACTCTGTCAGAGGCAGCTGGGGGGCTTTGAGGAGGTCTGTGTGTGAGGCAGGCAGGGAAGAAGCCGACGTTTGCAGAGTAGACTAGCTATCTAATGCACAGTGAGAGAGAACGCAGGGGTCTCCACTCTGGTCCTCTGAGCACCGGCTCCCTCCTCCCTGGTCTGTCAGAAGCACTAAGGATGCCTCTGGGCTGAAGAGAGATGGGGCAAGGGAAGAGGCAGGGATCCCATGACCCCGCTGGGGGAGGTGGCTTTGAGAAATCCTGACCTGGTCTCTCTGGGCCCCGGGGACGTACTGAGAAACACAGACTGGGGGCTGATCGATGGGCACACCTTTAGCGGGACTGAAGTGAGGGTTGCAGGGTTCTACTCTTCTCATCCCCATCAGTTATTTCCATGAATTAGATGGATGGTTTAGATGGATGGCCGGTGGACACTGACGTCCCAACCCCCAGGGGACTGGAAAAGACAAGGTGAGGGGCAGAATTTGCTGAGCCGGAGGATGATCCCGGGGTACAGGACAGCAAAGCCTCCCCAAGTGTGACTGAGTTTCCAGCCTGAAGCAAAGAGATGCCAGGTTGCTTCCCTCGGCTCCCAGAGGTCTCCAAAACTTGCAGTCAGGAGCGTCTCTCTCTGTCGCAGGGACAACATAAGGCGAGGAGCTGACCCAGATGGGAGGAAACAAAGCTCGGCTGGACAAAGGATGCAGCAGCAGAGTGTCGCGGCGGAGACCTGGCTGGGTCTTGCCAGGAAGGTCCGCTGCTCCTCCCGGTGGCGCTGGGCAGTTAAAGCTGCTGGGTCCCACCTCCGCCAAACTTGCACACCTCCTCGCCCCACCCCTTACACCCTCACTCTGCCACACCCGCGAGGCCTGACGCGCTCCGGGCACGCCCGCCGCCTGGGCTTTGAGGAGCCTCTAGAACGGCCTGGACTGCCGGGGAAAACTCAGTCTTTCGTAAATGTAGTTTCCTCTCTCCCTCCGCCCCTTCGTGAGATCTGGACTCCGTGAAACTCAGCCTTTTGTGGTCAGAATCTGGGGGATCTTCCGAAGGGGAAGTCTGCAGACCGCACCGCTCCCCGACAGATGTGGGGACAAATCTGGGAATACCCAGGGTGGTGCGCGCAGTCCCACCCCGGGCCGCGAGCTGAGCTCTCCCCTATGCGGCAAAAGGGTTCAGGGGCGGCCCAGGACGGTGCGGATCCTTGCAGGCTCCCCCGCCCGCGCGAGCCGGCACTCACCGTGCAGGGTCAGGAAGTCGCGGCCCGGGTCCATGCCCGTCCGGCGGCGCGCAGGAGGGCGCAGGCGGGACTCACGCGAGCAGGAGCAGCGCGGGTGCCCCCGGGTCCGAGCGCAGCGCGGTGCGGGGACCCGACTGCGCTGCGTCGGGAGGAGGCCGGGGTGGGCCTGGGACGCCGCCCCGCCCCCTGGTCCCGCGCCCCCGCCCCCCGGGCCCTCCAACCCGCTTCTCTCCCCGCCCCTCCTGGGGACTGGGAAGGAGGCAGAGCGCGGGGACTGCAACACTGGCCAGCCCTGGCCGGGGCCAGTGGGTGCGCCCAGGCCAGAAATAGTCAGATCCCTCTCGCTTTCTCCGCCACCGCCTCCCACAGGTCGCAGGCCCTGTCATTACTACGGGCGGCCGGCCCCAGGCCCTGTCTGGGAGTGCCTCCCAGTGCTGGGGTGATGCTGGAAAGAATCCCGCCTCGTCCCAAGGAAAAGATCGCGAAAGGTCTGACGCCCAGCCGAGTTGCTGCGTGAGGAACGTGTGACAACAGCACCCCGGGGCGTCTGCTTTCCCTTCTGCGAAATGGGTGTGCAGGCACCTACTGGGAGGTCTTTGGAGAGCTGGACCTGGACCTGGTCCAAAGGAGGGTCTCCTCCCTCTTGCTGGGAGATTTCTAACCCCAAGGAAGGAAGAGGGTAAGCAAGCAAGTGCAGGAAGCTCACCTTTGAGGCTTTCTGCCCCAAAGCCCTAGTGATCTGTGCAGTGGAGGGAGGAGGACCAGCCAGGTCCCTTCTTCGGTGTGGACTTCTACAGGGATTATCTTGGGAAAGGGACCCTTACGTGGACACAGCCCTTCGGTTCTTGAGACCCAGAAACTCTTCTTATGGGGTGATCAGATATCCCCACGGAAGGCCCAAGGGATCTTGCCGCTAGAGTCCCCTCAGTCTAGCTCCTCAAGGGGACTAGCCCTGGTTGTCAGGAACCTCTTGGGGGCCTTCCAGGATCTGGGGTGTGGATTCCGCAGGAAAGTTACCCAGGTCTCCTGGGCAGGTAAAGGCAAGAAGTCTAGGAGAAGTTAGTCGGATCTTCTTGGAGGAGGAGGAGGCCTAGCTTACCTCAGCTCCTCTTCTGGGCACAGACAGGACTAGGTGGCCTTGAGCAAGGGCTGTGAAATGGCTGCGGGGCAGCTTCCAAGCTGGGAGTTGAGATTGGAGGGAGATTTTGGAGCTTTGGAGAGCATGTGCCTACTGTGCATGCACCCCACTTCCACCCCCACCCCCACCTGGAGCCAGTCTGGCATTTTACTCCACACTCTGGTCCCGCTGCTCTAGATAGGCCTCTTTAGTTGCCCTTCCACAAGCTGAGGATTGTACTCCGTGTTTGTTGAAAAATCAACAGCTCCATACTGGCAGGCCTCACTTTGAACCCCCAGTTCCAGGGTGGGGAGGATGAGGGATTCTCTTCTCTGCTGTCACCACCACGCACCACACATGCGCGCGCGCACACACACACACACACACTCTCTGCAGGGCCTCCTTGAGTCTTAGAGCCTCCCAGCTGGATCTCTGACACCCCTGGCGCCTGCCAGCCTCTTTCCCCAGCAAGTCACGCCTCCTGAAGCCCAACTCCCTTTCCCAGGCAGACACAGTGGAATTCTGACCCAGTAGTTGGCATGGCTTCATATCTGTCGTCATTCCTACTTCACCTCATTTCCCAGCTCTGAGTCCTACACCCCTCCCTGCCCCACCAACTAGGGCATTATTCTGGGACCCTGGCCTCTCCTGCCCAGATTCCTATTGTGGGGGCTGCAGCAGGCTTTTCCTTTAATACCGCAAACCTACTTCAAACAGACCCTTCTCTGGCCTCCTGCCCACGCATAGGAGCTGAAGCCTCCTCCCCGGCCTGGGGTTGTTGGGCAGGATGGGCACGTCTGACTCAGAGCTGGCCCATGCAGTCAGGTTCTGCCAGAAAGGAGCACTGGGCCACACCCTGCGCAGAGCTTCGCTGACCTGTGGGTCAGCCCTCACTGCAGTCCTTGCCCCTTCTTCAGTCTGCCTCCTCTGGCTCACAGGATGGGAGCCATTCGGCTCTGTTCTGTGTGCTGGGCTTGGTGGCAGGGAGGCACAGCCAGAGGCTTTGTACTGAACCACAGAGTTGCTGGATTCTTCTCTCTTCGCCCTCAACTCCCAAGGCCTTTTGTGTGGGCTGGGCCCTGGCCAGGCTCCTAAATTATCCTCCTCAAAATGCAGCTTTCAGTCACAAAATGCCCTGGGTGCCTGGTGACTCAGAGGGCTCTGTGGCAGGCGTAGTTTGCGTGTGCAGAGGGTCCAGACAGGCCCAAGTCTCTCTAATGGCAGAGTTCCAGGTATCTCACCACCCCCGACCTGGCCAACCTGTCTTCAGTGTCTCTCGGGGGAGTGGGGAAGGCGTTTCTGAGATGACTGGGGCCAGGTAAAAGAGACCTAGTGTTAGGGTCAGTGCAGCCTGAGTCATTTCCCTTGCGCTCCTGCCACCCCTCTCTCTCCCGCTGGAGGCTGCCAGGCCAGTGGGTGTTATCAGCCCAAGAATGCCAACTTTCAGGACAGTCAGGCTCCATGTGGCTTCAGGGCAAGTCCTGTCCAACCTCTCCCCTGAGAAACTCAAATCTAGCACTCCTGAGTAGGTGAGGTGGATGAAGTTTATTTCTTCCCCTCCCTGTATTTATAGATCCTGTCCCAGGACACTGGGAGTGAAGAGGCTGTTAAAATCTTAACTCTGCAGTTTCCTGCTTGGAGACACTTCATTCCCCTGAGCTCTGCAATCAGGAGATAGCATCACCTTTGGAATAGGCTGAAATAAGAGGTGTCAGAGCTAGAATTCCCTCTCCTGAGATCCACATACCTCCCACCCTCCTCTCTAGGCCCTGCGGGCCACAGAGGCTTTTTGTTACAAATGTGCCCCTCACCTAAACTCCCTCCAGAGGGTCCTTGTCTTAGTTTATTTTCTTGTTGCTCAGACAAAATACCCAACACCCAAAGGTAAAGAAGGAAAGGTTTATTTGGCTCACAGTCTGTAGGTTTCGGTTCATAGTTGGCTGGTTCCAGGGCAGGGTGGCAGCAGAGGGACATCACAAAGGAGAAACAGCTCATGGCAGGCAGAGGGCAGAAGGCAGCATGACAGCAAGCAGTAAGTGACAAGGGACAACGGAGACCCTCTTTCTATCCCTTATATCTTATCCAGCCTACCCCACCCTTAGGGTGGGCAGCACTCCTGTCCAGGCTGGGCACCATTAATCCTATCCAGAGCTATGCCAAACCAATCAGTGGACTAATTTAGTAATCACGTACCCTTGATCCCAGCATCACATGCTCTAGATTCAGCCACCTTCAAAAAGCCCCATCTATGACTGCATGAGGCTTTGGGGGGACATCTAGACACAAACCATAACAGTCCTAAAGTCCAAGTCCAGTGCATTAGGAGGAAAAGTGATGGCTGCTTCTCCCAAGGGGGCAGCTTAGACAAAGGGAGAGTCCTTGGACCATGATGAATAGACGTTCCTGACCACGTAGGGACCCAGGATGTCACAATGGAATGGACCCCAAGATTGTGGGGCCTCTTGGTAATTCCAGGGGAGGATGGAATTACTTGGGGTTACTTTTCCATAATCATATTTGTGGGATTTCATTGTGTACTCATTTGTAAACATAATTGTGAGTCTTATTTCACTGTGGACTGAGTCTGGGTGCTCCACCTCCTCCTCACCCCACAGACAGGTGCAGTGCTTGGTGAGGGGGACCAGTCAGAAGATTTGCAGTTGGGCCCTTATCTGAGCAAGAAGGCACATTTAAAGAATATGTGAACTGACAAATACACCAAAACTCCCATTTGAAAACTGTTCTGCTGTTTTGCTTATTATTTGACAAATATTTATTGAGTATCTATTGTGTACTGGACACTGTCCTGGAGGCTTGGAAGTTATTCATCAGTGAACATAACACACAAAACCCCTGCCATCTGTGGAGTTTAAATTCTAATGGAAAGGAAAGAGACTCTGTCATAAACGTAAGAAGTGAATCCTATAGTATATTAGAAGGTGATAAGGAAATGAAAAATAGTAGTACTGGCCAGGCCTGGAGTCACTCATTTGTTCGGTTAATCAGACAGCAAATAGATTGAATGCTAGGCACAGCAGATTCAGAAAGAATATGAATTTATCTTAATATCTTTGTAAAGATCAGGCAGGTACTAGCACAGGAGGGAGAAGAGGGTGGAGAGGGGAGACGCACAGAGATGAGAGGAAAGTGAGGATATCGGTCAGAGGGAATGGGCAGTGGCATCAGATGAGGACTGATGGAGTGACTATTGTCACTGAAAGGATGGCAGGGGTGTGAGTGACCTTGGCCTGGACAATGTCAGCTGAGCAGAGGGGCTGACACCAATGAGTGGGAGGGGGAACCACTCCCAGGCTGGATCAGACTCCCTGTGACATTCTCTATGGCCATCTGGAGGAGGATGAAGGCAACAGTAATGGTGAGACTCTACTGTCCTTCCCTTCCCTAAGATAGGGAAGGAAGCCGGGGGCCTCCAAATGTGGAACTGGTCCTAACTGACAAGATCACCCAGTTTAGGGGGGCTCACCTCTCACATCAGAGCAATACAGGCTCGTCAGACTGTTCCTCTTCTCTTCCCACACACAGTTCCTACTTGTATAATTGGGGACCTCACATTTGTGGAAAATTGGACAAGCAAGCAGTTTGCCCACACTTCTGTCACACCTACCCCTCTTCCCCACCAAAGCTACCTTTTAATGCAAACACCATCAGCCCTGGCAGGAGGGCATTAAAGAGGCCTACACAGGATATTGGTACAAATACCTTCAGGTTCTCAGGCAGGTGGAGAGAAGACACAGGACACAACACCTTAGCTCTGGGTTCTTCTTATCCTCTGGGGCAGGGCACAGCTGGAGGACAGCCAGGACAGGGCCCTTTCAAGTGCATAATCCAAGGCAGGGGCCCTGGTTTCCTAGCACTCAGGACAGAAATTGTACTGAAAAGGACAGATGAGGGCACCAGGCCCAACGGCAAGAAGCGGAAGTGACCCAGGTCTGTGGGCAAACATCCTGGGACTCATCTCAGGAAGTGGGTTTCAGGGTACAAGGAGAGCAAACACACCCTAGTAGAAAGTGGTTATTATGCTACCTGTGAGCAGAAGTCAGGGTGTGCTGATGACAATGGTCAATGGGACACCAAGATGCCCCTGAGCAAGGGCAATCCTTTTCCCTATCTCAGTGCATGATATAATCACCCACTTGATTGCACACACAGTATGCTTGGGAGTCATTCTAGGTCCTGTTTCTCATCCTCCATCATCCACCAGCAAGTCTTGTCAATTCTACCTTTTGGATCTATCTCTAATCCTTTTCCCTCACCCTCAGGCAAGGTCCATTGTCTTTTTCCGACCTATACAATAGTTTCCTTATTGATCTCATCTCTCCTTATCCATTCTCACAACAACCAGTAATCTTAGTACAGTTAAATAAAGAACTATGACATGTCCCAGGTTAAGACACTCAATGGCCTTCCTACTCTCCTCAGAATGAAGTTGAAGTTTCCTAGTGTGGCCTACAAACCTATTTATGACCTGGTTCTTTCCCACTCTTTCATTCCTCCACCTTCAAACTCTTTATATTTCTCTTCTGAATTTCTTGCAGTTCCTCCCACATGCAGCCTTCTTGCCCAGCTGGCACTCTCTCCTAGCTTTTGCACATATGGGTCCCTCTGTGTGATGTGCTCCATTTTTCATTCTCCTCTGCCTTCGCCTACTCATTCTTCTTTCCCACTTAAAAAAAAACAAACCAAAACTGAGGTGTAATTTACATACAGTAAAATCCATCCTTTACTGTGAGGTTTGGCAAATCCATACAGTTGTGTAACCACTACCACAATCAAGATACAGAATAGTTCCACTGCCCAAAGAAATCACCTCATGTCCCCAGCTCCTGTCAACTACTAACCTGTTTTCTGTTTTGCATTTTCTGGAAAGCACTGTTATGGTTTGTGTCTAGATGGCCCCCCAAAGCCTCACATGGTAAGAGGCAGCTGGATCTAGAGTGTGTGATTACTAAATTAGTCCACTGATTAGTTTGGCATGGTTCTGCTGGGATCAAGGATGTGACGCTAGGATTAAGGGTGGGAGTACTGCCCACTCTAAAGCCAGGTATTTTGGATAAAATATAAAATACAGGAGGAAGTTTGCTTTGCTCCTCTTTCTTGCATCCCTCGCTTACCTTGCTGACTTCTGCCTGTCTTCCATGCCACCCTGCCTTGGACACAGCTGACTGTGGACTGAAACCTCTGAGAACTGTGTGCCAGAACGCCCAGCTGGACTGAGTTGGTGTGATGCTGGGCGTAGAAGATCCACCTGAGGGTTGTTGCTGATGCAACATAAGGCAGAGTGGGAGCCGAAGCTAGTTGGCGGGCTGTTTCGCAGGGGAAGATCTGCTGTGGCTCGCTCTCCTGAAAGGAACTTGGCTGTTCTCCTCAAGGAAGGAGCTCGGGGTCTTGCTGTCGTCGAGGATGGCTGCTGTTGCTTCAGAGGAGCTCTGGTCATCTCTGCTGTGAGCATTGTATCCTGGTTCCAGTGAAGATTTCTTCAGCCATCATTTGCATCCACGGACGTACATGGGACAGTGCTGCAGGCTTCCAGCCCTCAATTGGATCTTTTGGGTCTCCAGTGCCTAGATGGACATTTGGCGCTTCCTGCATTTGGCTTGTGGGTGAATATTGTAATTTATAAATGTCCTCTCTATTAAATCTGCTCTCTTACAACCATTGGCTCTGGAAAACCTAACTAAGACAAGTACTATAAATGGAATCATTCAGTGGGTATATTACTTTTTGAGCTGGATCTTTCTTCTCTAAGCATAGCAAAGTGCATTTGAGATTCATCTATGATTTTGTGTGCTTTACCAATAGTCTATTTACTGGTGGGTGTGTGGCACATGCCTGTAATCACAGTTACTTAGGAGGCTGAGGCAGGAGGATTCCAATTTCAAGACCAGCATGGGCAATTTAGAACTTTTTTTTTTTTTAAAGGTCTAGGCATGTAGCTCTGTGGTAAAGTGGGCTGGGTTCAATCCCCAGTACTAGAAAAAAGTTGTTTCCTTTTTATGGCTAAGTAGTATTCAGTTGTATAGATAAATTACAGTTTATTATTTTGCCCCTAGTTTGGGGAGATTACGAATAAATGGTCATAAACCTTTCTGTACAAGGTTTTGTGTGCATGGTTTTCAACTCACTTGGGGAAACCTCTCTAAGAGAGGCTGCTGTATGTTTAACTTTATAAGAAATTGCCAAACTGTTTTTGAGAGTTGTGCTAGTTTGTATTCCCAGTCACAATATATGAGAATTCTAGTTGCTCCGAATCCTCACCAGCACTTGTTTTGTCCCTCGAGTAAATTCAGGTTATTTATCTTGGCCATTTTACTACTAAGTGTGTTGTGATATCGCACTGTGCTTTTAAATTCCACTCCCCGATGACACTGATGTTGAGTCTACTCACTCTTTTAAATCTCTACCTGGTCTTTTCTTTTTCCAAGTAGCCACTGCTTGCCCTACAGACTAAGTTCTTGTCCTCCTTGTGGTCCACGACAAACAATTAGTTATCTTTATCTCTACCTTCGCCTTAATACATCTTTGTCACACACACACACACACACACACACACACACACACACACACACAAGCGACTGTACACTCTCCGAAGGTAGAAGCAGAATCTTTCTTTTGTATCTTCAGCTCCCAGCACAGGACCTGAAACAGAATCTTTATGCAAACAATATAAAATGAGTGAAAGAACAACTGCTGAACGCAGTAAAGAACAGATGAATGAAGGCAGGTAGTTAACAACGCGGTTTTGCAATCAGACTGGGCTGGCTCTTTCTCAACCTTGTCTCCACAGACGCCTCACACTCACTAACCCCACCTTCTAAAAGGGTAATGGCGAGGCCAAGACGGCCCGGAGCGAGGCAAAGCGGAAGGGGCGGCGCCGGAAGCCGAAGTGCGGCGAGGAGTCTGCGGGCGTCTCAGTTGCCATGGAGACCCGGACCCGAGAGAAGCGGAGATCCGAGGAATCCGAGACCTCTGAGGACGAGTGGACCAAGTGGTGGCGGACTTCGCATCTGGCCGGGTCCAGTAGCCCCGACCGGTTCGTTGGGAAGTCTTCCTTGCCGTCCTCCCTCGCCTACTCCGAGGTCTCACACCACAGCTTCGCGGCCCAGCCCCGCAGCATCCGGTCGCTGGCGCGGCCGCACCCGGAGCCGCAGCCGCTGCGCCCGCGCCCGTCCTCGCTGCGCACCCAAGACGTCTCGCACTTGCTCGCCCGCGTCTTCCGCAACTTGTACTCGGTGGAGGTGATAGGCGAGGAAGTGAGCGCCAACTTGATCGAGGCCCGCGGCAGCGAGAATGCGCGCCACGAGGAGTTCGTGGACCAGCTGCAACAGGTAACCGTCCCTGCAGCCCCGCGCGGCTGCATTGCGTCCGCGGACGGTGCCGAGACCCGGGACCTGCCCGCAGGACCCAGTGCCGGGTCCGTGTCGGCCCTGGCGGGGGCCGGGCACTGTTCCAATTCCCTGCTGCAGTGGATCCAACAGTGTAGTAGATGGACACTACACAAGTATGCAGATACTCACAAATGACATGTCTCAGTAGCACCTGTCTAATACGCGCATTATAAGTTGCACATACAGTATAAAGTGACTAGGGCAGACCGCTGAGTAATTGTTCCCTGGAGGCGGTAAAGCCAAAAGCCACCCGCACCCCCCCCCCCCAGCCTTTGTATCACGAACCACCATCTGGACTAAGGCACCCATGCCCAGATTTTGGGAAGCACGCTCAGACTTGGAACAGCAACTCTGCTTCCTTCCTCAAGACAGGCAGAAAACCAGCTGTCTTGGGTCCTCTGTGTTGGGTTTTTTTCTGCCCAAATTCCCTTGGGTTTGAGATCACACTACCCCCAGCCCACCGTCTTACCCAGGGTGCCTACTGCCTCTCAGAGCTACCTCTTTCTTTTGTGCTCCATTCTGCCCTCTACCTGCCTGCCCCTTAAGTGACAAGCATCCAACCCACTTTCCAGCTTCATTCCTTTAACACATTTAATGTCTACTGTGTGCCATGTTGTGTTCTGAGCAGTAGAGATTGAGTCTGAGTAAGACACAGGTGCGTGAGTGTACACACACCTCTATAGCTCATAATCTAACTGGGGTACTTAGACATTAACATGGGTGTCTGTGCGGTATGTGAGATACTGGATTAGCCTTACCCCCTCCGTGGGTTATAGGCTTCCTGAAATCTAGACAGGACCTCTGGATGGGACCCATTGCACTGTTCTTTGGGCTGCCACATTCACTTTGCTAAGACTTCAGCCAACCCAGTCCAGACCTTGCTCTTGAACTTCTAGCTCCTATCTGTGTCATTCGCATGAGCCAAAATACGTGAAGCATTGTTAACCTATAAACCTTATGGCCCAGTTCATTAGAGACTACCTCTTTAATATCTTTCCTGTAAATAGCCACTATGTCAGGGTCTGAACTGGCAGGGTGATTCCCCTTTTAAAAATAAGGGCTTTGTGCTGGGTGTGGTGGCATAGGCCTATAATCCCAGCTCAGGAGGTAGAAGTAGGAGGATTGCAAGTTCAAGGCCAGGCTGAATGATTTAGCAAGACTGTCTCAAGAAAAAAAAAAAATGGCTGCGTTGGGGATTTAGCTCAGTTGTAAAGCACTTGCTTAGCAAGCACAATGCCCTGAGTTTGATCCTCCAGCACCAAAAAAAAAAAAAAAAAAAAAAGAAAGCTAGAGATGTAGTTAAGAAGGGCTTTGAACTTTTTTGAAGACACAGATAATTCATACCAGGTGTGGTCCTCCCATCCAGCCTTCGAGTAGTTGGGAGGACAAGCATGTGCTCCTGTGCCTTGATTTGAGTTCTCCTTACACTCATGGACTGCTGGTCTTTCCTAGGTCCACCTATAGAGGTATTGCATGGTCTAATGATTAGGAGCAAATGCTCTGGAACCACACACTCAGGTTCGAATCCTGGCTCCACTGTATACTGCTTGTATGACCTTGGGAAATCCTTACTTCTGTATACTTCTGTTTCCTTGTCTGTAAAGTGGAGGTAATAATTTCTACTCTGTGGGTTGTTTTGAGGATAAAATGAGTCAATTTAGTAAAAGATTTACAACCCTGGGTGTCTACAACATGGTAGGTGCTCAGTGATAGTTGGTAGTTTATTTTGATATATGACTTATTCCTGCTTTCAAGAATTAGGGTTGGGGGTCAGCAGCAGATCCAAATGGTACTTTAAGGAATGTAGTACTTTAGGGAACTATCCTGGGACACAGTCTCCTGGCCCCAAGAAAACTGAGCTAGTTACTCCTAGCCTTCATTATGTTCTCATTCATACTCTGTCATAACACTTTTAAGAATCTGTTCCACTTATTTGGATCTTTCCCAGACTCCCCTGCTAAAATGTAAACTCCTTGAAAGCAGAAACTATATTTGATGCATTTCTCTGAAGTGTACATGGTAAATGCACAATGAATCCTTATGAGAAGAATGATTAAATAAATGTCTTTGAGATCCTCTCTGCTCCTGGAATACAATAAAGAACACTATTCCTCTGCACAAACTATCTTTAACATTACCTTTACCAGTGAGCTCTTTGTTTCTTGCCTCGAAAATTCTGAACTTGAAAATATGGATTGGAAGCTTGCCTGGCTGACTAGTCAATCTATAATTAGTATTGAGGTATGTACTGTGTATCCAGGTTGGATTCTCTAGGTGCAGCTGCTGTGACAAAGTCTAGGCTACAAGTTATTACTAGTGAACACCTGTGAAAAGCTCATCAGGAGAGAAAGCAGGATTGAGCCATGGAAGATGGTGAATGGTGATGAGGACCTGGGAGACTTGGCAGATGCAACAGGTTGCCCAAGTTTTTGTCTTTGGGTCAAAATGGCCAGGCCTTTACATATTCTTCTGCCTTTCAGTCACCACATGTGGATCCTTTTCTGGGAGTGGGTGTGCTGGGGATTGAACTTGGGGCCTTGCACTTGCTAGGCAAGCACTCTACCACTTGAGCTAAAGCCCCAACTCCTTCTTTTGGGGGGGCGGGTAAATGTGGATGTTTAGAAAGGGTCTCATGAGCTCTTTCCAGAAGCTTAGGTAGATTGATTCAGCTGACAGCTGGAGGCTGTCTGCTGACTGTGCTGCTTGTAGCTAGGGAATGAGTCTCTCTAAACTGGGATCTGGGTGGTCCCACAGGTAATATACTGAGCACCTACAGGTAGCGTGTTTGGATTTCACAGTGTGGATGGCAACCCTCTGTGCTGTGGAACCATAAAACAGTGTACCAAGCTTGGCTCTGGTGCTGATCTTACTGTGAAACCTTTAGATCATTTCTTTCAGGTCTCAGTTTTCACATCTGGTAGGTTGGACCAAATGGTTGAAATATTTCTCTGGCTGTTCTGCACTTCGCTGGAAGTTCTGATGTGGGTGGGACAGAATAAAGCTATGGAAGCTCCTCATATTTCTCTGCATTTGATCCCCACAGATTCGGGCGCTCTATAAGCAGCGGCTGGATGAGGTTGAGATGTTGGAGAGACATATTACTCAGGCCCGTGCAAGGGCCCTTGCCGAAACAGAGCGAGCTTCCATCCAGGCCCAAACACTTGTGCTGGAGACCTCCGTTAAGTTGCCTCCAGGTGTGTATTAAAAAAATGCCTGTATGCCTACTCCTGCTGCCCCACCTCTTAATATGTTACTGTATTCACTGCCCTGCCAGTTCTCTTTTTCTGAACATTGAGAGAGCAAGTTGCAGACATACTCTGTATCTTCAGAACAGGGACACTCTCCTAGGTAACCAGCATCTGACCCTCCAAACCAGGGAATCAGCAGTGGTGTGACATGGCTGTCCCACCGCAGATCCCAGTGGGATCACAGCAGCCGTCTCACCATGGCGCTTTCTTCTCTCTGGCCTAGGATCCAATCCAGGATGTCATGTGACATGTATTTGCCACATCTTTTTCTCACACTCTTTTATTTGCAATGCTTCCTTGATTTTTTTCTTGTCTTGTATGTTCTGACAGGGGTTTCCCTCTGTAGCCTGGTTCTGTCTGATGTCCCATGATGAGACCCAGGCCATGCATTCCTGGCAGCTGCACGCCATACCTTATGCTGTGCTCATCTCTCTGCGGCACATTCCGGGGACAGGTGATGCTAACATCTATCACCTGGGTAGTTGGTATCTTCCAAGCTTCTCCACACTAAATGCTCCAAATTAAATTATAATTGGCTAGGATTTTGTGTTGCCTTCAAGTTACACTAATTTCTTGTTCCTCATAAAATTTCCATTGCCGACCCATCAGCATTGACTGAAAATTCTTTTAACTACCTCAGTGGTGATATTTTCTTTAATCAATTGATTTGTTGAAAAAAGTGGATTGTTTTCCCTATAGTCTGGGTTTACTTCATTTCAGTATCGTAGTATCCTTTAACCTGTTCTTATAATCCCTGTATTTTTTGTACAGTGGTACCTCGATTCACAAACTTAGTTCGTTCTGTGATTTAGGAAAAGATAGCCATGTTTATGTTTGCGTGGGAAAGGCGGCCATGGTTGTGTTTGTCATCCAATGCAGAATTTGCAAACAAAAACAAAATTTTGCCAAATGCTTCTGTTTGTGAACCAAATTATCTGCAAACAACAGTGTTTGTGAACCGAGGCACCCCTGGAAGTTGATAATTAGTTCTAGAGATTTTATGAAGTTTATATTCAGTTCGTGTGTGTGTGTGTGTGTGTGTGTGTGTGTGAAAAGGGGCAAGACCACTTGATAGGAGTGTTGCATGTTCCTCTTGGAGGTACGTGATGTCTGGTTGTTTCTGTAGGTGATACTGACAGCCTTTTTAATTTTAGGGGCTATAAATTATAGTGAAATGCAAATAACAATGGTAATTCTCCCACTCATTTTTGCTTCTTAGCTGAAATACTTTAAGGGAAACTTCTCAGCAATTACCCTGCTTACCCTCCGGTATGGGTAGGATTTCTTCTTTCCTTTTGTTTGACAGTTTTAAAATAATAAGTTGGTTCCCCTATATTCCAAGGGTGACAAAGGTTTGTTTGGTTGTTTTAGTGTCTTTGTGAGTGCCTAAATATTATAACTACAATTATATTATTGTCTTTACTGATGCTTAAATTGTCCTATCTTTGGCCAGCCTTTTTAAATTGACTTTTGATTCTTTTGACAATCAGCTGTCTTTGAAAATTTTCTTGCTTTTTGGAAGACTAAGTACTTTCAGGCTTATCTTATGTGTATCTAGCCTCAAAGTTAGCCATTTCTTCAAGAAACCCTGGTTTCCACTTTTTCCAAAGCCTTTGATATATATTTCTTTTTCCCTAAAAAAAAAAAAAAATCATCATTTTCCAATACAGTAGGCAGAAAGGAATATATTTACATTTATGATGCCTCTCATATTTCTGACCTATAGGGAAGGATCTAGAGAGAGGGAGAAGTGGAAGATACACTGCTTTTGAAAGCCTTTTTTGGATTTTGTTTTGTTTTGTTTTTTTGAGACAGGGCCTCACTGTGTAGTCCAGAGCAGCCTTGACCTCACTGTGTAGCTGGAGCTGGCTTTGAACTTGCCATCTTCCTCCCACTGCCTTCTGAGTGCTAGAAAGTCACTGATACTTGTGGAGGTCTACTAGGGACCAAATGCATACTGGGTGAAGTACTTCACATAGGTTATCCCACCGAATCCTTCCAACACCAATGGAGGTTTTCTCTCCATTTTCCAAGTACAGGAACTGAACTTAGAGGGATGCTTAACTAACTCCTCCAACATTCTCCAGCTTTTAAGGATAGGACCCAGATTTCAACTTGGGGGCATCTCCAGTAATGACCCATCTCCTTCTTCTGTCAGAGGATTGTTGACCTGACATAGTGTCCTACGTGTATGGATGACTTCCTTGTGGCGTGGCTCTGAATTTGAGGCCCTACCTTTTGTCAGGCCTGCCACGTCTGAGGCTGAGGTCCAGTTAGACAGTGAACACATGGGTGCAAATTCCATACTTCTTCTTGATTTCTCCTCTACTATAGCTGAGGTTAACTTCCGAAATGCCTCTGTGAACTATGGTTTTCCAGCATCAGATAATATGGATTTCAGCAGAGATTATCGTTAGCATATTCTTAGGAGGCTTTATTGGTTGCTTCATGCCTTCTGAGCTCTGAGAGTCAAATACTTTCCTGTCTTTAGGAGAATTTTTTTTCTCTTAGGTATCAGGGGAGATTAAATAGTTAACTGTGTTTTATTGTTGTTTTTTGATGAAAGTGAAATAAAACATCGAGAGCCGGGCAACAAACACTGGTTAGGAGAGTTTTTTTTAAAATGCCATTCATTTTACTTTTTAAACAAAATAATATTAAATTATGATCGGATGTCACTGCTTGGTTTCTCAGCCTTCTGCTCTTACTCTTTTATTTCAAAAGTGGCAGAAGTAGAGACCTCCATCCAGCTCGTGGACACCTGTCTGGTCTCTGCTTTCCAAGGGACAGTGAGATGACCCCAGGACCTCTTTTATAACTTAGATACCTGGGGGTGAGGATAGTCTCCTAAAACTTTGATTATTTGAGGCACATGATAGCATTTTTCTGTTCGCTAATACAAACGTCACAAGGTAGAAAGTGTTGCATGAGTTTTCCAGACAGGAAAAAGGGCTCTACATAACATCTTGTGCTTTCATTCCTGCCCCTTGCTGGTAACTTGTCCCTGTTATCTTTTTGGAGCATGACAATAGCCAGTCCCTTGCAGAGCCCTGCTTAGGAGCCATGGGGTGGGTGTACACTCCAGAAGGAGGAAGATGGTCACAAGGCCAGTTACAATGAGTGTCCTATAGGTCCAGCAGTGACATGGAAAGACATTCTCCAAAGATCTGATAAATACACTGCCCAAGCTCTGGCAGACATATCTCCTAACCACCCCGACCTGGGGGAGGACTGTGGAGAGAATGGTATAAGAAGAGAGAAGATACATCTTGTCACACGGCCTTTGCGCTTATCATTGGCTATTTCGCGTAAGCCATCAACAAAGTCCTTGGGAACTGGGCTGGATTGTGTTAATTTGGCATTGATGCCACTCCCTGCCAAGGTCTCCTTTGCCAACAAGAAGTTAGGTACTACGTTTCCTGGAGGAAACACCTCTCCATGGGTCCAAGAACTGCTTATGAGAGGCCCTGGGTGAGTTCTAGAAGGGTAGCCCATTAATCTTGATGATTCTGTGCTGGTCAGTTTTGAAGTAGCTCCCGGATAACTTCCTGAGAAACTTCTGCTTCATTGCTGTTAACCGCCATTGTTAGTGATGTCCCAGACCTTTTCTCCCTTAGTCTGTAATCTCCTATATTGAAATCTTTTCTATTTGAGATGCATAAAGTGGTTTCTGATTTCCTATAACAGTAAGTAAGCCAAAACTCAAGAGTTCTCAATTAGCATATATGATGAGGGAAACAGACATTCTTTGCTTGTCTCACCTTCCCCCTTTGTCACAGAGACGCTGCAAAGGGAAATACCATTTAACAGTGCCATGTCTTAAGACACTATTGGTAAATTGAGCAAACAATGAAGTTTGAAAACTCCCAAGTCTTCCACTTATCCTGTTTGCTTATTTTTATCAAAATAATAAATATACATGGTTTAAGAAACAGTTTAGAAGAACTTTTAATAAAGTATAAAAAGCCTTCACCTGTACTTGTCATTATAAATTGGTCCAGACACATAGAATGTACAATACCAAGAGTGATCCATAATATAATATATGGACTATGGGTGATAAAGATGTGTCAGTGTAGATCCATCAACTGTAGCAAATGTACTACTCTGGTGGCGGATGTCAATAACAGGGAATGAGTCTACAGGGGCAAGGGAAATGGGAAGTCTCTGTACCTTTCTCTCAAATCTGCTGACCACTTATAACTGCCTTGTTTCAATAAAAGCTCCTATCTCACCATTCCCAGCCTCAGACTACTTGCCAAAGGTAACCATTTCTAGTTTTAATTCTTTGGGATACCTCTACGTGATGTTATTTATATGGTATGCTATTTCTTGGCTCACTAACCATAGCTGTTATCAACTTCCTACTTTATTAAATGAGGTTTCGCTCTTACATGTCTTTAGATCAGTGGGAGGTTTGCTAATCTAGCTGGGCTTGGTTGGCTGGACTGGCTTCAAGCTGTAGGTCCTGCTGAGCTTGGCTCCTTGCTGTAGTTTGGGCTCAGCTCTGCTCCACATGGATTCATGCTGGTGTTCAAGATGAAGGGCCAAGGAGGCTTTTCTCTGATGGTGGCCGAAGTACAAGAGGGGAGGGTCACTGTGTAAGTGCATTTTAAAATCCTGTTGACATCTCACTGGCCAAAGTCAAGGGTGAAGAAATGTACTCCATCTCTAGTAGGGAGGACTGCAAAGTTGTATTTCAAGGAGTTGTGTACAGGGAAGGTAAAGAATTGGGGTCCTTTATTCCAGCTACTTTATGTCTCTTAATTCAATTTTTATTATCGCTTCCTGTGCATAGTGATATTTTAGTTCAAGTAATACCCAAACACAGCCGAGTAGCTAGCCTCTTTTGAGTGGCTGGTAAATACTGGTTAGTTCCTTAAATCTCAGCACTACAACAGGGTTCTGAGAAGGAATTTCCTTAGATTGTTTAGGCGTGGAGGAGGAAGAAAGTTTGGGTCCAGCTTCTTGCACATCAGTCTGGCTTGAAATGGTTTTGTCCTCATTCCTCTCTGTGTAGTGAAGACTGTCTTCAGGTGGTGTGTAGACAGTGAATTGCTACGGAAGCACCATTTGATCTGCCCAGAAGATTACTACAGCGACACAGTGCCATTTTTCTCTGCACCCAAAGGTAATGTGTCTGCACCCTCAGAGCCTCAGATATCATGCCAGAGAAATTACATAGTAGCAGGGCCTCAATGGCCACCTTTACTGCCATTTCCTTGTCCTTAGGGTTTTCCCTCTTTTAATTTTTATAGTGACAATTGGGACAGTCAAATCTGAGTATGCCATTTACTGGCTTTCTTCATAACCTCAAAACAGAAATTACAGCTCTTCCATGTAGAATATGGTGCTCTTGTTAGCTGCCCAACACCCAGAGATCTGCAAAAGTTTAGATGCAGTTGAATGAACCAAGAAAGGGAAGGACTGAAGACACTAAAGAGTAAGGGATGGAACCAGAACACAGACAGGGCCTTCCCTATACAGGAAAAGAGCAGCTTTTCTTCCATTGAGCATGAAGGGAAGGATGGGTTTGGAGGCAGAGAAGGAGTGTGTGTGTGTGTGTGTGTGTGTGTGTGTGTGTGTTTGTGTTGGTGTGTTATTGGGCTGGTTTCTTGTCTTCAGGGATACAGGCAGTTCTGGGAATGAGTAAGTTGGGAGGCTGTTTGGCAGGCTTAAATAGGGAGGAAGATTTTGGAAGAGTTACTGTGTAGACGGGAAAAATCACCACGGGTCCTGTGGCGAAGGATTGGAATTACCTGGTGGTACCAGGTTCAAAAGACCTGGTGATCTGTGGGGCTTTGGAGCTTAGAAGGTATCTGGGGTGAGAAGATTTGGACCCAGATAATTGAGAAAAAGAGTGAAGGAAGTGACAGGGGAATCAAGTGTCTTGGGATACTGAGCCACTTAGCATCTTACAGTTAGTTGCACGCTTACTATCTAATATAGGTAAATAAGGATGGACCCAACTTGTATTAGGACTTACCAGGCACTGTGCTCTAAAATGTGTGTGGGTACCAGTTTCATTGCATTCTTGGCTAGCAATGATTGTTCTCAGTTAGCCTTTGGGGGATGATCTTACAGGTGTAAATAGCTAATATAAATATTGATTCCTTGTGTAAGATTTTTACAAAGCATGTTTACATCTGGGATGTACATACATGTATATGTGAAGATGGTCCACTCATATTCTTTGACTACATTAGGAAATTGAAAGATATTTTAACCCTTTAGTCATAGGTCTCAAATATATGGATTAAGTTCCAGGAGCAATTTATATCCTGAAGATCAGTTACATCTGATGTAGTAAATTGTGACGGTTTAGGCTAAAATATCAAATTAACTGTGGGCTTTGGTGGTTTTATTTGGTTCACTTTCTTATCTTGTTACTGTAATTGAATTTCTTTCCTTGGTGCCGTAGGCGCCTTGTACCCTGGGCATTCAAAGCTGACATTCAGTTGTGAGCAGCGGTCCATCCCAAAGGCGAGGGTGGACAAGAAGCTTGCAGTGTCCTGCAGGGAGAAGCTTCCTGCATTTGAAGATGAGTTTGACTATACTCTGGACAGCCTGACGTGGAACTCAACTCCTGAGGCTAAACAAAGTACCCAAGAGACCGTCAAGGTTGGTTTTGAAGCCTGTGCACGGCACCGTGTGTGAGCACCGTGGATGGGGAGTGGTGAGGAGGAAGGAGTTCAGATGACACACAGAGTTGTGCTGAATACCTGGCAAAATAGGGTATAGTTGGCCAAGATGTCAAAAACACACAGTCCCTTGCATGTCATTGATTATACTTTTGTGTGTTTAAAAGAAAGCAAGTCCACCAAAGAATAAAAAATGGATGAACCATTTACGAGTGCCACAGAGAGAACTGGACCAACTTCAGCTTGCTAGAATGGAGAGTCGCACTCAATTCCTAAAAAACCCCCGGTTTTTCCCTCCTAACACTCCACATGGAAGCAGGTCTCTTATTTTTCCTCCAAAGAAGCCAGCGCTGTTAGGAGAATCTCCAAATGTAGAGCCAAAACAGAGGTATGTCTTTCTCTGACTTATACTCTCAGAAGATCTGACCCTTTATAGTAAAACCCTACTCTTTTGAGGCACCCAGACGGTTTTTCCCTTTACAATCCTGGAGATTTAAGCTAGGGCCTTTAGATTGAGTTACACCCCAGCCCTTTTTTTTTTTTTTCATTTTGAGACAGGATCTTGCTAAGTTGCTGGTTTGCCCAGGTTGGGCTCCCGCCTCATCCTCCCAGAATGCTGGGATTGCAGGTGCATGCCGCCGTGTCCACCAGGGCTCCTAAATTTTTTGGTGGTGGTGAGGGGGCAGGGCAGCAGTATCAGACCAAATCTTCAGGGTCACCTACAGATGTGACCTTTAGACATTCCCCGGGGTCCCGGGCTTGTGCTTTTCTGATCTTTCAGGATCGGGAATAGGGGAACAGAAAAATTGGGGTTGCTCTTGGCTCTTTTTTGACATCTGAACAGTCTGGGTCAAATGGAGGAATCTCTTATAGGGTACAGTTATACCATGTACTCTTTCTGTGGGATTCGTATGTCTTTGATAAGAACAATGTTTAAAATTTGATTAGTTACAAATAATTAGTATAAACTGTGTTTTTTTTTCTTTTTTTTAAGAGAGTACCTTTGACTATATGTCAATAATTGTCCCAATAAAGAGAATGAGTTGCTTCATGGGTGTATAGTTTTAATGGACTATTAACGCTTCTTTATTAAATGTTGGATATCTTTTTATAAAGAAAAGACTAATATTTGAAAATAAAAACTGTATTAAAACCCAGTTAACATGTTTGTGTTTATGCTTCAGAGTTTTCCCTATGCATATTGAAATTTTTATATTTAGCTACATAAGATTTCACAAAGATTGGATCATGGTTTAAGATTATTTTGTAACCTGGTTAAACAAAAACCTCCAATGAATGCCATATTATGGATATCTTTGATGTGTTTATTTTTGCATTATCTAATCACTGCATAGTGTTCGTTGTATAGCTGAAACTCATAGTCTTTCTCTGTCTTCTTTCCTCCCACAGTTGTGCAAATACTGCAGTGTTCCTAGCTAAACCATCAATCGTATTTTTCACGGATTATGAAGTTGGACCAGTTTATGAGGTAAAAATCTTGATTCATTAAAGATCTTACCCTATTTTCTTTCTTATTTAAAAAAATCTTTATTTTGAGCCATACACAAAACTAGGGAAAAGATAGTAGTAAACCTTCATGGGCCCATCCCCCAGCCTCAGGAGTATTCTACATTTTGCAAATCTGGTTTCACCTATTATCACCCCTATAACTTCCTCCTCTGTGTGGCCCTGTGCCCATTCATGTGCTGGAGTGTTGGAAGGAAACAGCTACACAGCATGCCCTTCTACAGTTAATGCCTGTGTAAGCGTCTCTAGGGGCTGGGCGTTTAGCTCAAGTGGTAGAGAGCTTGCCTACCAAGTGCAAGGCTCTGAGTTCAATCCCCAGCACCCAAAAAACAAAATAAACAGCATCTCTAATAGTTAAGGACTTTTTAAAAACAACCTTAACACTATATTCACACTCAGGGATATAAGCAATGTTTCATTAGTATCAACTAATATGTAGCCATGTTTGATCTTCCTGCATTTGATTAATAAGTAAGTTGATTTCTGTGAATCAGAATCTAAACATTGCATTTGACCAAGAATAACTCTTTATTTTCCCTTAGTTGAGAACAGTTCCTCCCACACACCCTGCTTTTTAAAAATGCCATGTATTTGTTGAGGAAAGTGTAATTTTTTACATCCTAGATTTGGCTATTTTCCTTATTGTGGTGACATTATACATGTTCCTTTATTCTCCACATCATCCATAAACTAAAAATTAGATGGACAGGTTTGGTTAGATGCAGGTTCAGTTCTTTTTTTTCCTTCTTTCCTCCTGACCTTCCTTCCTTCATTCCTTTTCTTTGGAATGGGGGTCTCACTGTGTTGTCCAGGCTGGACTTAACCTCTGGGCTCAAGCAATCCTCCTGCCTCAGTCCCTAAGTAGCTGGGACAACAAGTGTGCGCCACTGCTCTGGGCTTCATGGTTCTTCTTTTTGTCGGGAGTACTTCTTGGTTATTTCTTGATTATTTCTTACTGCACTCTGTCGGGGGAAAGCATATCTGGGCTTCCTATTACCAGTAACAGATGGCTTCAGGTGTTGTTAGCCTGACTCATTCTTATCAACTTTTCTTTTTTTTTGGTGCCGGGGATTGAACTCAGGGCCTTGCGCTTACTAGGCAAGCACTCTAACCGCTGAGCTAAATCCCCAGCCCCTCAACTTTTCATTTAATGGTTAGCAGCCTTAGGTGATTGTTGTTTACACCAGAATGGGATTTCTAATATTGTTATTCCAAGTACATTTATTAGCTATGATTTTCTATTTTAAAAACTTTCCCCTAAATTTCTCTTCCTATCTTCTTTTCCCTATTCTCTTTTTACATATTAGTTCATCATTTTGATTCTTCTGTTTTCCCCTTTGGAGTCATAAGCATATATCTATATCGCTTGTCCTTTCGCTCCTCTGCCCCTTAACAGTATATCCAGAGATTTCTCCAAGAGAGATTTCCTTATTCCTTTTCCCAGCTTTTTTATTTTTTATTTTTTATTTATTTTTTATTTTTTTTCCCAGCTTTTTTTTAAGTGCTGGCTTCCCACTATCCTGGGGAATCAGGTAAAGATCAAGTTTAGCATGTGCCAGCTCCACTTATCAGCTGCAGTGGAAACTGGGCCTAATAACAGTAATACTCTCACAAAGTGGATTGTGCTTTACAGTGTAAAACACATGTGCATCACTTTTTATGACCTAACCTTGGCAGCCACATGACTGCTTCCTCTGCATGCTGTGGATTTTTATTTATTTATTTATTTATTTTTTGGTGCTGGGGATCGAACTCAGGGTAAATCCCCAGTCCTATGCTGTGGATTTTAAGCAAGTTACTGAATTTGGCCCAGGTTCAAGGGGGAGATACCAAAAACATCATCTACCTTTGGTATGTGGGAGGAGTGCCATAGAACGTGTGGACATGTCTTAGAATTGCTGCAGCTTTTATCTTACTTGATAGCTTATTAACTGATGTAGTGGGCACCTAGCCAAGATTGTAAGGTGTCAGAAGGCTCTAGAAGAGGTCGATTTGTAGAGGTGGCCTTGCTAAGATTCCCTGATATATCTGGATATCTGGGGAAGAGATTTGTAGAGTAGTGCAGGACTGAATTATTGGTAAGTACACAGCAAACAATAATTAGTTGATTATTAACTTCAGGAAAGACAAAAATTGTACAAAGGAGGGAAAGGAATCATAGTGTTACATCCAGAGGTAGACTGTGACCTGCTGTCTTGCTAGAAAATACATTTCTCGGTGATCATAAACCTAGCTACAGTGAAGAATTAAAGAAACCGAGTTTAAATTAAGAGAAGACAGTTTATTTAGAGATGGCAAAAAGGAGGAAGAGAGAGAAGATAGCTACTCAACGAGTAGGGAGCATTCGAAAGTGAAATACTCGTGGGCCCTTCGTTGTAGCCCCTTTTTATTGAGGTTGTTCCCTTGGGTCGGCCCTGGGAATCTGATTGGCTCTTGGGCTTGTCTGTCACCTCTGCCTTGATTTCCCTCAACCCTGTGACCTTTATCTTTTGGCAGAGGGCAAATTTACGGGCAGGTGCCTTAGGGCTAGTTAAAGAGTCAAAAGAGAGAGTTTGCTTTCTGTATGTTAATCAGATTACCTGGGGCCTTCTGGAATTAGTGTCTTTGCCTTTATCTCCTTAACTGTTGGAATGTAGCTGCTTTTATGTTTAAAGTCTGAGGAGGCCTTTACCCTGTCTTTTCCCTACCTATGGGGACCCCTCTCCCTACAATAGTTTGTCTTCTGTTCAACTGTGATGTAGTAACTGCAGTGTACACATTAATTCTTGATCTAGCCAGGAATATGGGGGAAGAAGGGCATTCCATAGGTTGAATTGGATGTGGGTGAGGGAAGAGGGAATATCCATATCATCTATTCATAATTAATGCTAAAACTGGAGAAATAAAAGTAGTGTGCTGTTTGGAGACGCAGAAGTAAATACCAAAATAGAGAAAAAGCGTCCTTGGAAAGTGGGTGGTTGCAGGGTGGAGACCAGGGAAAAGGGAAAGATTTCTGTTTTTGGAACCTCATAAAACTCTCTGCTTCTTTAAATTTTGAGGCTGTTCACCTATGATGAAAATAACTGAAAAGAACTTTCCACAAAAAGCAAAACCGAAAATAGGCGTAGAATAATTTTACAGGTGTATACTACCAAACACTCAATCTTTATTTTATATACATTGTTTCAGTGATTAGAAAAAGAGAGACCCACCCTCATTATTTACCAAGTGTTACCCTCACACCGAATTAAAAAACACGAGTCAGTCTTACTTAAGAACATAGGTGCAGAAATAGTAAGTAGGTAAAAATAAGGAAACCAAATCAAGCAGGAATTTAAAAAAATGCACATACAACCCCAAGAGTAACTCAGGAATGCAAGGAATGTCTTCACTGGGGCAGAGCGGGGTTGGGCTTAGGTGGGGCTGTGATGGCAGTTGGCTGTCTTTGCCTGTGATTTTCCCCACCCAGGCTTCCAGGGCTGTTAAGGAAAGCCAGTCAGTCTTCTCCACACTCCTTAGAATCGCCACTGCCTCAGACCTTGCAGCCACCCAGGTTACCACATGCCACTGCCTAACTGTCCACTTTCACCTCAGTCCAGCTGACCACTGGTGGAAGCATTAAAATTGTGATGCCACCATACAGGGTCTTCACACCCTACTTCCTGCCAGCTGGAGTTCTTAATATCCACCAGACTGGTGAGTAAGTGAACTCTAGAATCTCATCCTAAGAGTCTTCTGGTTTAAGACCTTCTGGTACTGACTACCATAGTCCAGATTTCAAGTTCCCCACAAAGCAGAGCCTGAGACAGATTATTTACTGTCTTTTACAGTTCAAGTGAGGCAGGAGGGAAAAGAGATGGAAGGATGGAGGGGAGACAGAGAGAGAGAGAACGAGAGCTAGAGCTAGTATGAGAAGTTATTATTGAGCTGACCACCATTAAGTGCAATTGATTGTTTCAACTTGTGGGACATCCCCTCATAAGCTTAAAAACACCTGGCTCTTGCCTTTCTTTTGCTAGAGGTTTTCCTTCTGAGGCTGGAGGCTAGGCATGCCTCAGTTAACATGAGGAGCTGTTGCTTCCTGGAACATATCAAGATATATTGACAACAGTGGCTATAACTAGCTCCAGTGAATACATCTTCTTTTAGGCCTGGTTCATGCGTGTGTGCAGGCCTGAAGATACAAAACTGAGTTTAGTCTCCTGCTATATAAGAAATCTCTAATGTGATCCATACTCCAAACCAAATATTTGCCAGTAATCTCAAGGTAAAAGAAAACATTGTTCGAAAAAAAAATATGAAGTGTGGAAAGATTTTTTTTTGAAAACTGAAGCACAAATCATAAATGGTTGATACATTTTACATGGAAATTTAAAAAGTGCCTTGAGTGGAATAGCTCAGAAGTAGTGTATATGCTTAGCATATATCAGACCCTGAGTTGAGCATCAACAAAATCAAAACTTTTTTAGAAACTATATACCAAAAGATAATACAAGTTCATAAACTGGAGATGTTTATAATGTCTACCTTATAAAGAATTAATATCCAGCATATATAAAGAACTATAAACCAATAAGGTGACAAACTATACAGAAGCAAATAGAGGATGTGAACAGTTTATAGAGGAGAAAGCCGAAGGGCAAATAAACATATGAAAAGATGCACACCATTATTAATAACAGAGAAATGAAACTTAAAACCATGAAATGGCACTCTCCAAATTTTGGCCCGATTCACAGATGGATTGGTACAATAGATCGTGTGGCAAAAACACAAATTTAAGACTTTGGGAGTCTAGTTCAGGGATATGGAACTTGTCTAACATGCAGAAGTCCCAAGGTTCAACACCAGCACTACAAAAAAAGTTTTAACAAAGGGCCTTAAATGCTTATTTATATGTATCTGTGAAAAGTATGAAGATATACTTCAAATTTGCGTAGATGTTATCTGAGGAGTGGCTGGCAGAGGACCTCAAGTGTATATGTAATGTTTTATTTCTTAAGCTTGGTAATGGGAACATGGCTTTTGTTACGTTATAATTTGTACATTTTTCTGGTATTATGTTTCATAAAATAGAAGCAAAAGATATGTACATACTTTGAGCTCCTCTCCTTTGCTGGGTACTCCTCTTTTTTACTGGTGGGTGGTGTTGTGGGGTTAATTCCAGGCCTTGCCCTTAGGGGGTTTTCTGACCTGGGGCTGCAAGAAGATGGGGTTTAATCGGAGATAGATAGGTGGAGTGATAGAGCCCGAGTTATAACACAGGTGCTCATAATCCCTTTGTCTGGGCCTACGAAAAGAAGGCTCAAAGTGATATGTGGGGAAGAAGACAATAAATGAGGTGAAGTCTGCAAAATTTTAGAGCCAGATGTCTGAGACTCAGATCTCAACTTAACAACGAAGGAACTTCCTTGGTCTTCAGGCTCTTCAGCTGTTAAATCGAAACAGTCGCCATCCTTCTTGGTTGTTGGGAGCCAATGGGCAGAGTGTAGATGCTACATAAATTGTATGGTCAGCCTTCTGTTATCTGCAAGTTCCACATCCATAGATTCAACCAATAGTAAATAGTGTTTTTAAAAATCCAGAACATTCCAACAAACAAAACTTGAGCTTGCTGTGTGTTGAGCACTACACTGAATCCTCACAAGAGGAGGATGTGTAGGTGTGCCCTGTCACAGTTAACCACAATTTCACTTTGAGCACGATTTGCCTAGAGTCTCCTGGATGTATTGGTTAGGCTCACAGTTGTTGCTCACATGTACAGACTTTTTCCTTGTCGTTAATCCCTAAACAATACAATAACTATTTTTATAGCACTTATGTTGTATTAGCTATTATAAGCAATCTAGAGATTGCTTAAGGTATATAGGAGGATATGAATAGGTTATATGGCAGAACTGTGCCTTTTTTTTTTGTGAGAGGCTTGAACATCTGTGGATTTAAGGAGTCTGCTGGGACCTGGAACCAATCCCCCCAGATACTAAGGGACTGTACTTACTATTTTAAACAATAGGATAAAGAATAGGTCAGATCTACTCCAATCTTTATTATTACTTTGTATTTTAGTTTTTACTATGGAAACTTCTCCAAACAAACAAAAGTGCAGAATAGCATAATGAGTACACATGTTCCCATCATTAATTACATAGCTTTAATGATTACTACCAGGTGGCCAACCTTATTTCATTTATACTTCTCCCCTTCCCATATTATTTAAAGTAAATGCCAGACGTCATAGCTCTGTGTCCCTAAATGTTGCTAAAGAGATCACCTTTTCCTTTGGACAGATGGTCATCACGCTACAGAATACCACTGCAACCAGCCGCTACCTGCGAGTCCTCCCACCTTCTACTCCGTACTTTGCTCTGGGGTTGGGTGAGTCTAGTGAGGTATCTTTTCAGACAGCCTCAAAATTATGTGGTGGGTTAGCCGCCGTTAATGACCCACGAAGTCCTGATGACTCTGCTCCTGTCCTGAGCTCAGGCCTCCTCTCCCTCACCTGTTGCTGGGGCCAGCCCTCCTCCCAGTGAGATCCCACCATCTTGACAGCTCTTCTCTCCTGATCACCTCCCTCCAGGCACTGGCTCTGCCAATTCACCCTTCATGCTGTCACTGTACTTGGTCAGGTCGTCCCCAGTGCTCACTTCACCATGGCAGTCTCCAGCCAGCCTTCCAGCCTCCTTGCCAGTGTTTGTCTCAAGAACAACTCTGGCCATGTCACTCTGCTCAGAAATCTCAAAGGACTCTCTGCTGCCCACGAAATAAATTCCAAGCCTTAGGGCCAGGCATGGCTCCACCTAACCATTCTAGATGGACCATCACACTCCCCTTTGGGCCCTGATGTTTTTCCTGGAGTCCCTGCCCTGTATGCCTGCCCCAGCACACCTAGTGGTTCTGCCATTTGCCTGACCTTGGCCAAGGCATTAACTCATACAGACAGCCCCAGCTGTGCTTATCCTCTGAGGCAGCTGAGCCCAACCCTGGTGGGTGCTGGTCCCCATCCTAATCGGTTGCTTTCGTCATGCACAGGGATGTTCTCAGCAGAAGGTGGAATGGTGGCTCCTGGAATGACCTGCCAGTACGCCGTCCAGTTTATTCCTGACTGTCTTGGGGATTTTGATGATTTCCTTTTAGTCGAAACTCAGTCAACCCACAAGCTCCTGATCCCCCTGCAGGCTCGGAGGCCGCCCCCTGTGCTGACCTGTGAGTTTGTGCTCTACCTTACTCAGGGATCCAGTCAGAATTGGAGAGTCCCCATGAGGACTGTGTGCCTCTCAGGGCTCCTTGGTAGCAGCACAGAGCTTGGTCCTTTGGGACAGGGGCTTTGAGGTCATAAGGAGGAAACTGCTAGCTGCTTCTGCACCCTCTCCCAGTGTCAGGTCCTGATTTTCCTGCTTGTATTTGGTGTTCCCATTGGAGGATGACTCAGCAGGGGAGGAGGCTGCAACCCAGCTAATCCTGCACAAGTATTGCTGGCTTGTGAACACCTCTGAGTGGCCTGTGCTCCGAGGAGGCAAGGAAGACTTGCCTTGGCACTCTGGGGAGCCCACGACAGCTGTTGCCTCTGTGGCTGTGGGGATGGCACCCTTGGAAAAGCTGCTTCAGCTAGGCTCCCTCAGTTAGGAGCCTCTTCAGCTGGGCACAGTAGAAGTTGGGACTCTGACCCTCCTCAGTTCTGCCACGACCCCTGGGGCCATGCTGGTCTTGGCTGAGGCACAAGTCCACAGTGGCGCTGACTCCCTCTGCTCTAACCAGGAGTGGATGGAGTCCCGTGGCAGACTCCTGCCACTACTGCCATGTGGCCCAGCAGCAGCCTGCGCAGAGCCCAGGTGTACAGGGGTCAGGGCATGTGCCCGTTCATCCTCTCTGCTCTGGGTGCTGGGCTGGGGCCCTTAGATCTGAGCTCTGGCTGGACTTCAGGGGAACAGTGACAACAGGGCCTGACCTGAGTGACACGTTGTCTTCTTACATATCTTCTCTGTGGCTGCAGTGTCGCCGGTGTTGGACTGTGGTTACTGCCTCATTGGAGGAATAAAGATGACCAAATTCATCTGCAGAAATGTAGGCTTTAGCACTGGCAAATTCTACATTATTCCCAAAGAGAACTGGCCACCAATAAGTTTCACGGTGAGTGATCATATATTGATACTTGGAGAAAGAGAAAATCCATCAAAGGAAATAACCCCCTGGAGGGAGATGCTAGATAGTTCCATGATTGGAAACATCAAAAAGAAGAATGTTGTTAACTCTGTATCCAACTGCCAGGCCCCAGTGAGAATGAATATATATGGAGTCTAGGACTGTGGTTTTGGTTGTTGCCACTAACACCTGTGCGACCGTAGGCAGGTGGTATATCACCTCTCTTTTTCGTTCAAGGCCTGGCTCAAATGTGACTGCATTCATTCATGCCAATCCATTGTTATCATAAGAAATGTCTGATTATATCAGAGACTACAGATTGGCAACTCTTTGGCTGAATTTTGTTGGTATTTGTTTGGCCTGGTGCTTAAAAACATTTCTGAGCCAAGCTTTAAAAGTAGGGAGGTTTCACATAAATAAACATCTGCCATTTCAGTCTCTGGAGAATTGGAAGATACAAAGGCCTGGACCAGGACTCACTGTGGGCTGGGGCTGGGAGGTAGGCCCGTGTGCTCAGTCCTGTTGCTGGGGCTACACTACTTGTCAGGCTTTTATTTATTTTATAGTAGGGAAGGTTATTTATCTTAAAGTAGGGAAATTCCTCTGAACCCTTATGTCCAGGAAGCATGTAATAGAGTCAGAGGACCACATGTTCTGAGAAACACGTTTCACTCATTTCTGTTACCTGCCAGGGTCTTGTAGGCCTCGGTTTGTGTCCCTGGCATACTCAGTGACTTTTCGTGTAGGGACTGTGGCTGCAGCTCTACTAACAAGATGACAGCTGCCCTCACGACTCAGGAGGTGCACTGGAAATGGAGGCAGACATGTACACTAGCACCACTGACCCAGGGTGCCGAGGAGGGACCGGAAGTTGTGCTTTGCTTCTCACACTTCCTGCTTTTGTCCCAGACACTTGGCCGCGGCATTCTTTTTTGAACCTCCTGCCAGTAGTTGGCTCTTTACAGGTGCTCTGTGACTTACTTGTCCTTAACCGTCAGAACTCATCTGGTGACTGGTAAAGGTCAAGTAAATGTATGCTGGATGAGTGCGCTGTAGTTTCTTCATTGGCTTGGGACTGGATGATCTTTAAGGTCCTTCAAATAGCAAAATAGACATTTGAAGGAGAGAAATTTTTAATTTGAGCCCCAAATCTTATAATTTTGTGCACACCATTGTATAATGTTCTGCTTTTCTTTAAGGCTGTCGCAAGTACTGGCTTTGTCGGACAACCTCCCTTTGGAGTCATGCCTTCGATGTTTAAGCTGGCCCCAGGGTGTTCCGTATTACTGGAGGTTGGTAACTAGATATTGGCATATATTTCCCCTTTCTTATGATTGCTTATATCTCTGTCCTCAACTGCTCCATCAAAGCATTTGCTTCTGTGTTTTCATGACACGATGTCTACTCCCATCCCAGGTCCCAGCTTTAGTGGGTTTTGGATAGGCGCATATTCTTGCATTCTGCAGGGTGATTTCATTTGACTATCTTATGACCTCTGTTGCAAAGCAAATGCAGACAAGCCTAGCACTTCCATCATGATGCCTGAACGTTGCCTGTCCACACTGTTAGCTTGGGAGTTACCTCCCTCAACACATAAGCTGCCTATAAGATCTTCCTGTAGTTTTTCGGTCTTCTTGGACCCTTCCCCAACTCCACCAGCACCATCTGGTACTTGGGTGATGAGAGTAGCCTTGTCTCACTATTGTATTTATGTAGTCAACCAGGCTTCCTTCCTTAAGCCTCTTCTGAACCTCTGCAGAAGCTCCCCAAGATCTGATCCCCTGGTTGTGTACTTGTGCCTTCCCAACCAGCCCCCTGTAGTTTTCTCTTTGGCTCATCACACTTGCTGATTTCCAGAAGTGCCTGTGAGAAATGGTGATGCTTCCTGTTCTGTGTCTCTACACTGCCACCTTTCTTGTCTCCTGGGTCCTAGAGTGTGTCTCTGTGCTGTCATGTGAACGGGTGTGGAGGCTGTGGACATGTGCTTGGCCTTCATCAATAGTCTGTTAAGGAGGCTCCGGCATTCAGGAGTAAAAATTGTTTGGTTTCTGACCGTAGTGAGATGTAAGAGCTATTGTTTCTTAAACCGAGCTGCACATTGCGGTCACCTAAGAGACTTGGAAACACACTCATGCCTGGGTGCCCACCCTGGGTTCTGAGTTCACTGGTCTAGGGTGTGGCCTGGGGGCAGGACTTGAAAAATGCTCAGGTGATGCTGTGTAAGGACCACTGCTATATATAAGCCTCTTTGTCCTGGTGTAAGTGAGAGCTTCCTTTCATCAGCTGCTTGCCAGTTTCATGTGCCTGATACAGTCTTCTTCTGGAGTCCTGGGGTGTAACTCTAGGCCATGCCCATGCTGCTCCAGTTTCCAGTGAGAACACAGTTCTCTGGTTGGGACTAGACCAACTCAGGGACACAGTAGGGCTTTGTCAGTCTTGTCTGCTGTTGAGAGGGAAGTGGGGTCTGCAAGGTCCACATGCAGCCCAGGCTCTTGTCTCCTGGTATGGTCCAGGCCTAGACAGCACCTTGTGGGGGCTTTGAGGAATTGGGGTTTGTCTTCCCTGATGTCCCTCTCATCCTAAACTTCTGTGATCTCTGAGGAAACAAAGAGTGTGGCAGTAGGACTCTTTGGGGAGCAGTGAGAGAACTGGGGTGGTTTTCCCCTTTGCATTTGTTATATATTTTATTTATTGGTTATTTATGGGTGTGCTTTAAAATTTATTCATATTTTCAAATAATGAACAAATGAAAATGGTTAGAAATCCAAGAGATGGAAATGGATAAGCAGAGAAGTGCTTCCTTTCTCCCCTAGCTTCCCAGGGGTCATTCACACCTGATCAGTTTTCTGTGGGTCCTTCCAGGGATATTTTAGGTTAAATAAATGACTGCGTATGGTTTTTTTCCCTCTCATTTTCATTTTTCTTTCACATGGAGTGGTCTGCTCTATACACTGTTCTGCACTGTGTGTTTTCTATTTAACACTATGTACTAGATATCATTCTCATGATTTTTACAGCCATATAGTATTTCACTGTGAATGAACCACAATTTAGTTCAGTACTCCCATACTTATAAGTATGAAGATGTTATAGCTTGTATGTAGATGCCCCCTCAAAACCTCACGCACTCATAGGTGGGGGTTTTTGGGAGGTGGCTGGATCATGGGTGTGTGATGCTGGATTAGAGTGTGTGATATTGGGATTAAGGGTGTATGATAACTAAATTCATTTAGCATAGTTCTAGGTGTGGAAATGGAAGGTCCACCCTGGATGTGGGTGGTACCAATCATTAGGCTTGTAGTTTGAATGGAATATAAAAGGACAACAATAAACCAGGCTCACTGCTTGCTGCCTTCCTGCCTGCCGTGCTGTGGACTGTTCTCCCTCTGCCATGCCACCCTGCCTTGGAGCTAGCTGAGTATGAACTGAAGCCTTTACAAACTGTGAGCTAAAATAACCCTTTCCTCCTTTACCTTGTGGGTGTTGGGTATTTTGATCAAGCAATGAGAAAGTAATCAAGACAGAAGATATTTTTTTCTGATCTTCAGCTATTTAAGCAAATAACTTATACATGCACCACTCTATCCAAGTATGAGTCTAGCCATGGTATTTAGTCTCCGAAGTGGGTTTATAGATTCAGGGATCCAAGCTCTCGTAATGGTGAAACATGTTCCTAAAATCCTCACCATGTGCATTGTACAAATTGATACCTCTAACAATATGTAATCATGCCTGTTTTCTTACCCCCTTACCAATACAATGTATTATCAGAATTAAAATAATGATTATCATGGATGTTTTTAAACATACACAAAAGTAAAGAGAGTAGTTTAATGGCCCAGGTACTTATTTCTCAGTTCCACCAATGAGCAGCTCTTGGCCAGTTGTATTACATCTACACTCTTGGTCTCCTTCACCCAACCTCCACCCTGCCCCCTCTAGATTATTTTGAAGAAAATCAAAATATAACATCAATGCATTTATTAGAATGAAATCAAACTGTTGTCTGCTACCATATACAAAATTCAATTCAAAATGGATTAAAAATTATATGTAAGACTGGAAACTGTAAGACTACTAGAAGAAAACAGAGGAGAAAACCTCAAGAACACTGGTAGCAAGAGTGAAATGGAATTATTAAGAAACTTCTACACAGCAAAGGAAATAATCAACAGAGTAAAGAGACGATTTATGGGAGTGGAGAAAATATTTGTAAACTCTACAGCTGTTACGGGGCTAATATCCAAAGTATGTAAGAAATTCAGGCAACTCAATTGCAAGAAAACAATCTGGTTTTTAAAATAGGCAAAGGGGCTGGGGATTTAGCTCAGTGATTAGAGTGCTTGCCTTGCAAGCACAAGGCCCTGAGTTTGATCCCCGGCACCACACACACACAAAATAAAATAAAATAAAATAAAATAAAATAAAATAGGCAAAGGATTTGTATTGACATACAAATGGCCAGCAAGTATATGAAGAAATGTTCAACATCGCTATCAGGGGAATGCAAATTAAAACCACAACGAAATAGCATGTCATATCTGTTAGGATAGCTGTTATTAAAAAGATGAATGATAACAAAAACTGATGAAGATGTGGAGAAAGGGAACACTTGCACACTGTTAGTGGGAATGTAAATTAGTATAGCCATTATAGAAAACAGTATAGAGGCTTCTCAAAAAAGTTAAAACTAGAGCTACCATATCGTCTAGCAATCCCACTACTGGTTATATACACAAAGGAAATGAAATCAGAATGTTGAAGAGAAATCTGCACTCTAATGTTCATTGTAGCATTATTCTCAGTAGCCAAGATATGGAATCAACTTAAGTATCCATCAATGGATGAATGGATAAAGACACTGTAATGTATAGATAGGCACTAGAATACTGTTCAGCCTTTAAAAAGAAGCAAATTCTGTCATTTGCAACAACTTGGATGAACCTGAAGGATGTTGTGTCAAGTGAAATAAGCCAGGCACAGGAAGACAAATACTATATTATCTCACTTACATGTTGAATCTTAAAAAGTAGAACTCACAGAAGCAAAGAATAGAATGGTGGTTACCAGGGACTGGGGGTGGGAGAGAATTTTGGGGAAAAAAATGGAAAATACAACCACTGCATTTATGACAGCTAACTGCGCTCTTTGCCAGTATAATGAGTGAAAAACTGTTCTTCCGGGTGGTCTTCATTTATATTTCTTTTATTTATGAGCTTACATGTCGTTTGTTTCTTGAACTTTCTCTCCATATCCTTTCAACATACTCCCTGCCTTACTCTGGCAAGTAAAAGGAGCCCAGGTTGAAACCTCTGGTCTTCAGGGTAAGGTAGAGGGGAAGAAGTGGAAGGGAGGGGAAAGTAGAGAGCAAAGAGGGGTGCATGTCTGACAAGAGGAGAAAGGGAGGTGGGAGGAGAGCCCCTGAATGAGGGTGACAGGGCACCCTTTCTGTCCTTCAGGTCTTGTTCTTACCAACGAACCTGGGAAGGGCAGAGCAGACCTTCATCATCCTGTGTGACAACTGCCAGATAAAGGAGCTGGTGATTGCAGGTGGGGTTGCATATGCTCCCAGGGCTGGCTTGGCTGGCAGCAGGGTGGCTGTACTCGCCCTGTGTCAGGGAGCACAGTGGGGGTATGGCAGCCTCCAGGCACTAGGCTGTAGTTTTCAGCCCTTTGCTTTGGTCAGATCCAAGCCAGTATGGCCTCCCAGACAGTCCAAGGACTCCTGTAGTGATGGCAGATAGAAACCTGGGACAAAATCTTTCTCATTTCACTTTGTTTTTGTTTTTTTTTTTTTTTTTTTTTTTTTTTTTGTGGTGCCGGGGATCGAACTCAGGCCCTTGTGCTTGCAAGGCAAGCACTCTAATCACTGAGCTAAATCCCCAGCTCTCATTTCACTTTGAAAGTCACTTTACTTACCTTTGTGGAATTGCCAGTGACACACATAAATCACCACAGGCACCTCTAGGTTTCTGTAAAGGCGTTAAGGGGCATCCTGCTGAATTGGCCCAAAATGCCCACCCATCCACCTTCCTTTCCACTTACTGTCCTTCCCTCTCTTCTTTCTATCCTTCTTTTCTTCCATTCATCCATCCAGTTTCCCTTGGCAGGCATTAAACTGAATGCCTGGTATGTGGGAGGTTCCCCAGATCACCTCCTTTGGGGCTGTGAGCAAGCGTGGACATGAATGGTATGCTAATGGCCCCCTCTCTCCTCTTATGGATGCGTCTGGGGACTATGGTCAAGGCTGGACATGTGTGGATGGTGGCATGAGTCTCCTAGCAGCCTTTAGCTAGAGTCCGACTTCAGTTTATTAAAACTTCACTAATCTCACTCCTTGCTTTTGACAGGATCTGGTCAGCTCATTGCTTTGGATTTGATCTATATTTCTGGTGAAAAAAGTCAACCAGACCCTGGAGAGCTCACAGATTTGACAGCTCAGTACTTCATTCGATTTGAGCCTGCAAACCTTCAGTTCATATCGAGGAAACAGCTGATTATCAGAAATGCCACGTGAGTGGCCCTGGGGACACCCCCAACATGCGTCCCTTCTGCCTCACCTGGTCCTGAGTTCCCGTGAGGCAGAAACGTCCTTTCAAGGGCCAGAGGGATTCTAGGCCCATCATAGGTCCAGATTGGATGGAAGGACCTAGATTCATTCACTCCATCTTGATGGCCACTAGACACATATGGCTATTTAAACTTGAACCCATTAAAATTAAATAAATTTACAAACACTTCCTCAGTGGCACTAACCACATTTTAAGAGGTCAGTCACCATATGTAGCCAGTGACCACCATATTGGAGAGTGGTCAGCTGCATAATGCTGCTCTGAATCACTTAGACCCATTCCTAGCCAGGAACAATTTTCTAGAAAGGTCATGTTGCACCAATGCCCTGATGCTGGGGAAGCCATCTAAGTCCTGAGGCAGAGAGATTAGGTCTGTGGGTTCAGCCCTTACTGTCATTTACTTCCTGACCAGCCTCTAAGCACCACTATTCCACCAAGACTGACCTCAGGGAGCCTCCCAGGTAGGACTTCTTCCTGTCCTCAGACATTACACAGGCTTCTGTGGCCCAGAATGGCAAGTGGTACTTGCCTGTCATCCCTCCCCTGGTGACAGCTGCCTGTCAAAAACATGGGTGAAGTCCTGTACTTCCTACTGCCATAGAATTGTCACAGTTCCTTTTGGCAGCTGAGGGGACTTTATCTTTCAGGACACAACTGTCCTGGGAGTCCAAAGCTAAAGGCAAGATCCAGGGAGGGGTGGATATGGCAAACCCTGGACACTCCTGTGGAGGAGACACTGCAGAAGCTTTCCCTGATAGCCAAGCATACCTAGATCCTTCCAGTTTAATGGTTGGAGCATGATTTCCAGAGGTGACCACTTCTCATGATTTGCTGTAACTCCAGCCTCCAGCTCTGGTGGATGGAAAGGGGACTCTTGTACATGGGCTCCAGTCTGGACCCCAGACCCACCTGCAGTCCCTTGGCCAGGTTCCGCTGTGCTCCTCCATGGGAAGGATTTGAAGTTTAACATAGTTTCCATTCCTTTGTCTTTTTTCTGCTTACTCCTGGAGCAGAGCAGGCCAGCTATGGGGTAGGAGGACCTGACACAATTGGGACGTAGCTTCAGATGTGATGTCCACTGTCATGGTTGCCCCCACAGGCATGTGGAGCTGGCCTTCCATTGGCAGATCATGAAGCCCAACCTGCGGCCTCTCATGCCTGGAGAAGCCTACAGCCTGGACAGCATCAAGCACCACCCTGACAGGGAGACTGCCTTCTCCATCAGGCCTGCAAAGGGGGTTCTCAGCCCCCATACAGACCACGAGTTCATTCTGAGCTTTTCTCCTTATGAGGTTAAAATGGCATCACGTCATTAGCTACGTGTGATTGAGTCATGATATCTTGCCCCTCTGTCCATGTTCTCTAATGATGTTGAAGCCACAGCTGGCATCTGAAGTCCAGCCTTTAGCTGAGAGTGTCCCCAGAGCATGTGCCGGGTGTGCAGGATGATCAAATTGTTTTTCTGGTCTGGATCCCGTATGTATCCATCAGCAGCAGGACGTCAGGCTTGTCTCCTCAGTCTTGGTGTCTTCCATAGTTCTGTTATGTCAGAGAACATCACCAGCCCACCCATCTCCCAGCAACCTTTAGACAGAATGAGGCTCAGGCTGCCAGGGGCCAGGTTAGCACCAGGTTAGGGCCAGGTCTGGGGCCAGGTCTGGGGCCTCTGTCAGCAGGACTGGGACTCATGAGGGAGCACGGGTGCCTTTCGGGCCTCACCGGGGGCCAGTTTCAGCCTCGGGGGTCTCCCTTCCTTCCAGAAGGCTGGGCTGAGGCAGGCCCCTGAGTCACGGCTCCTGTCCTGGTAGTGGCCCCACTTTCTTAGAGTGGGAAAGAGGTGGCAGGGAAGTAGGCCAGGGTTGTTTGGGGGCCATGAGAGGAGTGACTCCTGCTTCAGTGCTGGTTTCTCCCAGGATGCATGTGTGTTTTCAGCATGCGGTATTTGTCTTGCAGCTGAGGGGTTTCCACAGTGTGCTGCAGATGGTGCTGGAAGGCATCCCTGAGCCCTTGAGGCAAGTAGGGCGGGACCTGGATACGGGTGGACAGCTGGGCCCGGTCCCTCTGGAGATGCTTCTGTGGCAGGTCCCAGGCCCAGGGTCGATGATCGCCCTGGCCCCAGCAGGCTTTGGGGGCTGGGAGCACTTTTGTCTTGCCCTGGCAACCTACTCCAGATTGGGCTCAGCCTATAGGAAACAGAGTTGGCTGGACTAGCTAGGAGAGCTGCAGGCTACCTGAGGAAACGTGGGCTGTGCTCTGGGCTCGTTGCTTCCCTTGGACCGCTGAGCTCGTGCTGCCTGGTGGTGGTGTTGAGTGCTGAGGGTTTCACCTCATGGTCGGGGTGGGTCTCCTGTTAGCGTGGTACATGGCCCCTGGGCTGGGGGCTGCAGAACGGCATTGGTTGATGGCTCTGATTGTAGAGGGCTTGGGAACCACAGACCGTGGGTCTTCTCGTCATAAGATCAAAGGTGTGAGACAGAGACGGGGACGTGCAGGGATGTGCTCCCAGGCTGGGTTGTTTTCTAGCTCATGGTGGGTTTGTCTTCAGCACAGAGGTGGAGAACCTGGAGGAGTACTTATGCTCCGCGAATGACGTGATTGCCTTGGAAATCGAGGTGAAAGGCTCAGCAGAGCCCTTCCAGGTTCTCTTAGAACCGTATATCCTCATCATCCCAGGGGAGAACTACATTGGCATCAATGTGAAGAAAGATTTTAAGGTAGGGCATAGCCTCTTCCTTGTTCAGCCTGGCTGAGGAGGCCATGAACTGTGGGGAAGACCCAGCTGGCGGGGCCACCGTATGGAGCCCAGGCATGTCTCGTCTTATTTTACCAGTGTTCCAGAATCCTCTGAAATAGGGCTGTGGAACCCTTCCCCTTTTCACAGGTGCTTGGCAGGATATGGTACCCACACCCCTGCAGCATGTTGGGAGGATGGTGGCTTTGGGTTGCCAGCAGTTAGCTGGGAGGGTATCGAGTGGACTTTTTTTGAGCTCATGATTCCACTACATTCAGCAGGTACAGATTTGACCTGAAAGGGTAGCACTGAGGCAGCCTGGATTGGGGTGTGTCTTTCAGATGTGGAACAACAGCAAGTCACCCATCAGATACATGTGGGGGAAGATCAGTGACTGTCACATCATTGAAGTGGAGCCCTGCACAGGGGTCATAGGTACCTGGGAAGTGCAGGAGGGTGTGATCTGCCCAGGAGGAGCGAGGTAGAGGGGCTTGTGGAAGGCCCTTGGTGTCTTGCTGTCAGCTCCAGCTGAGGCCGGGCATGTGGCAGACAAGAAGTAAGTGAAGGTCGGACGTCTGGTCCTGACTACAGGAGGAGACCGTCCCTGCTTTTGTTCTTTCTCTCTCTCTTTTCCTCTCTCAGAGCCCAACGAGGTAGGAGATTTTGAGTTGAACTTTACCGGGGGTGTCCCTGGCCCAGCAAGCCAGGACCTGCTGTGTGAAATCAGACACTCACCCTCGCCAGTGGTGTTACACATCGAGGCAGCCTTTAAGGTCTGCGGGTGGGGGCCAGGCAGCGGGGGCCCAGGGAGATGGCGGGGTGGGCCTATTCCCAGACAGCCTAGTGACAGGCTCCTCTGGGTATCTCAGGGGCCTGCCCTTGTCATCAACATCTCAGCCCTTCAGTTTGGCCTGCTCCGCCTGGGGCAGAAAGCCAGGAACTCCATCCAGATCCAAAACGTCAGCCAGCTCCCAGCCGTGTGGCACCTGAGGGAGAGCCCAGCCTGCCTGGAAGAAAGACATGAGAGTGTAAGTTGGGCACTGCTGGCTCCCACTGGGCCACCCCACCCACGAGCACTTCACCTGGGCTTGCGTCTGAAGTGCAGCCCTCGTGCTATGTGTGCACCTGCAGACTGGAGCGCTGAGGCTGGAGGTGAAAAGCCTGCTGGCCTCTGTGGCCTCCAGTTCTCCCCACCACAGAGACAGCACCCTGCACAGCTGAGTTCATTCCCCAGCCCCAAATTAGCAGGCATTGCCTGTTCCCTTTTCTGCTGTTGGGGCAGGAGCAGGACTGAGTTTCTCTCTCAGAACAGCCTTAGTCGAGGGGAAATAGGCAGCTGTGTTGGTCAGGAAGCCTCGGGCCCCTGTTATTAGGGCCGTGTTCCTGCTCCTGAGGGCTCGCCTGCCGTTCTGTCTCCCTGGGATGGTACCTGCTGTTTGAGTACCTGCCAGCAGGTGGCGTCTGAGCACAGGTGTGTGGCCCAAACCTGAAAGCTCCAAAAAGATAGTTCATTTGCATTCCTTAGCTGTGTCTTTGCCAGCTCACCTTTGACCCTAATTCCAGTGACTGAGCTCTGGCAAGCACACTGAGCCTTCTTTCTCTATGGCAGTGCCAGGGAGAGTGCAGCTCAGAAGCCAGCAAGCACAGCCTCCTAGCTCTGCAGCATGGGGCCTGGTTGGGGGTAAGGGAGGGAGAGGACAAGCCCGGCCATGTGGCACCTCCAGGTGCCTGATCTCATGGAAGGGCGAGACCGAATCTCTCCCTGTGAGATCTCATTGTCCTGGTCTCATGGAAGGGAGGGACCGGAGAGGGATCACATCCTGTCCTGTGTGACCTTTTGATGTCCAGTGGCATCCTGACTAGCCAACGTGGCCCATCTGTGACCGTACGCAGGGCTGCTCACTTGGAGGCATTCATCTTCCCTCACCAGGGAGAGGAAGGATGGAATGTAGAGAGCCCGCCCCAGATGCAGACTTTTCTTCCTGAGGCTTTTTGCCTTCCCCTTTCTCTTCGTGTAGGTGCCTGGTGTGGGGAGGGACAGAAGCACAGGCTGAATGAGTCCATCCTGCGGGATGAAGGGATGGGACAGGACCACATGGGGGCAATGGAGAAACTGTGGCTACGTGGCAGCTTCTCTCATCCCCAGGCTGGTGACCCGAGGGCTCTCCTCAGGTGAAGCTGTCTGGGTCTTGACTCAGGCCTGCCCAGAGGGCCCTTGCACCTCCCTGCCAAGGCTCACAGGCTCTCCTGGAGCTAGAGCTTCCACCTGCCTGCCCAGCTCCCTGCTCCCCTGGGGCATCTCCCTCTGCCTTCTGCCTCTCAGACGTGGGCCAAGGTGTGGAGACCTCTCTCTTACGTATTCCTTTGCTTGGAGGCAGTGTTTGTCCTCTTATTCCTGAGACCCTGGCCCAGCTGTGGTCCCCCACCTGCTTGCCTGCCTTTGGGTCCTAAGGGGCTCTGTGAGAGCCTGGGGCAGCTTGGGGAGACCCTTGGTGGGCACGGCCAGCCTGCAGCACCTGTGCAGTCCCACGTGTCGTGACTCCTCATCCTTCTGGATTCACGTTAGGTATCGCCCTTCAACATTGAGCCTTCGAGCGGGCAGCTTCACCCTCTGGGGGAGTGCAGTGTGACCATCACCTTGGAGGCTTCACACTGCCAGAGTCTGCAGACTGTACTGGAGCTGGAGGTGGAAAATGGGGACTGGAGGTATGGGGGTTGGGGCAGGGGGAGGGAAACATTGCAACAGGCTATACATACTTATGGTATATAGAGACATTTCTGAATTTAAGACTATTTATATATGGCTATTCTATAAAATTTAGAAATTACAGAAAATTATGATGACCCATAATCTGTTTTCTAGAAATAATTTGCTGCCAAGGTTAATAGGCATATTTTTCTAGAGTGTGTGTGCTAAAGCAGTGTAAATTAGTATAACCACCTTCAAAAATACTTTACTACTACCTACTAGAGTGAAACATAATAGCAAATGACTAGAAACACCAATGTTCGTCAATAGGACAATGGACTCAAAAATACTGTGACATACTTAAATGTACATGTACTGTTAACTCTGGGAAGAATACCCTAGAGGTTTTGAATATACTAATATTCTTTTTCTTCTTCCTTTTCTTCCTCCCCATCCCTCCCTCTTTTTTTCTTTCTAGTGGGAAATTTTTCAGATATATAAAATTAGAATAGTGTAATAAGCCCTCATGAACTCTTGACCTACCTTCAGTAATTATCAACTCACCGTAGATACTTTCCTATCCAGTACTCCTACCCTTTCCCAAATTACTTCGAAGCAAAACATTTTTTTAAAATGCCTGATGGTGATATTTTGTTTTTGAACCTGGGTAGAGTAGGAGATGGGTGTTGTTTTTATTATTATTCTTTAAAGCATATGCATTTAAGCTGTATATGTGCTTTACACTCATTTGTCCATGTATTTGTATTTATTATGAAAACATTCAGATGCTCATTTAAAATCTTTATGGATACTGTGGGATTATCCTCCCCAGTGACTACTGTTTTACACTTGCACCTGTAGTGTGTGCGACTGCATATTACCTCACACTCTCACAATGACAGATATTAACTGACTTTTGAGACTTTGACCATCTGATGGGGAGTGGAGAATACCAACAGTGTCTCATTTTCTGTGATGAGCAGCCATGGGTCTAGGTGCCAGTCATTTCTTCACTGGTCCTGCAGATCACTTTTTGCTATGAGGCTAAGTTTTTCTTCTTAAATTTCCTGCCATGGAGACACAATACCTGATACTCACTGCTTGAAGGAGGAAAGGTTCTGTTTAGCTCAGGGTTTCAGCAGATTCAGTACCTGATCATCAGGCTCCAAGGCAGAAACCTCATGGCCAAAGGGCAGGGTGGCGCAAAGCTGCTTAGTTCATGGTAGCCCCGAAGCAGAGCAGGAGAACAGCGCCAGAGAGGAGTGGACAAGGGGTCATTGGTAGTACCTGAGGTCATGCCCTCGTGAGCTACCCAGACACACACCCAAAGCATGGTTCACCAATCTACCAGGCATTTCTTAATGCTTTGAAGATGATATATCAGAAATTGAGTCACACTTTCTATGGAGTCTGCTCATTTCCTTGCCTTGCAGCCTCTGTTCTTTCTTCTGAAAGGATCTTGTATTAATCAAAATGTTTGCGATTACATATGATGGAAACACTCCTGACTAACTTTGCCAAAAAAGGAAAAGGCATTGACTCTTGTAACCAGGCACTCCTGCCTTGCCAAATCCAGCAGCCAAAACCTTTTTCTTCGTCCAATCTTCTGCTTTCTCTCATTGTCTGCTCTCTTTCTCTCTTCCCCACTTGCATTCCAGCCTCAGTCCTTATCTCTGCTTTCTTTGTTGGCCCTTCTTCCCCAGTTGGTGAGGGTCCTTGGCTGCCCCGCTTGGAGAGGGGCCACTTAGAGCTCCAGATTTTCACACTCCCAGCTTTACAACCTTAGTGAAATGTGTACTGCTTTTCTGCAGAGATGGCCCCTATTTGGTGCTCTTTGGGTCATGTATCCACCCCGCCCCTTGAGGAGGTATTAGGCCGGGTGGGGATGGGGAGCTACCCTAGAGAAAGCAAGTGGGAAAGCTTCCTGGACAGTACAAACAATGGCTGCCAGGCCTGTACAGTGCTGCGAGACTCTAACTATGCCTCTCACAGGTTCCCATTTCTTAAGTGGTTTTGTTCATTCAGGGAAGATGCCCTTGGCCTTGCTGCCCACTGATTCTGTCTTTGGTGGTCTGTCCTTCTTTTAGCAATGATGTATTTAAATTTCAGAGTTTTTTTCTTAGGTTGTTCCTTTTTTATAGAACTGTAATCTCTTACTGTCTTATGGATGCAACAGCCTGTCACATTCTCCCAAGGAAACTAATTTCTGTTTTTTCAGGTTTTTTGGTCTGGAGTCTTTCTCCCTTACTTGTTGGTTTTTTCCTGCATCTAGCAGTGTTTGAGTAAGCGATCTAGTTGATTTGCCTGAGGGGCTGATGGTGGAAGTTTCCTCTGGGTAAGCAGATGGAGGTGTGGTGAGCACCCTCTTCCAAGGAATGATGTGTAGGAGAGTGTGTCACCCTCAGAGCACAAATACTAGCCCCAGTCCCATAAGACCAAGAAAATAGTCAAGGGGGAAACAGTCAAGACAAACAGCAGGTGTTATGGTTTCTGTCTAGATGTTCCCTCAAAGCCTCATGCGGTCGTAGATGGGGCTTTTTCAGAGGTGTCTGGATCTAGAGTGTGCGATGCTGGGATTAAATCAATTAGTTTGGCACTGCCCTGACCCTAGCAGCCTGGATAAGATATTAGGGATAGAAAGAGGCTTGTCTACCCCTTGCTTACCCTCTTGCTTCCCTTGCTGCCTTCTGCCTGTCTGCCAGGCCACCCTGCCTTGGATCCAGCCAATTATGGACCGTGAACCTCTACAAACTGTGAGCCAAGTAAACCTTTCCTCCCCTAACTTCGGGTGTTGGGTATTTTGTCTCAGCAATGAGAGAAAAGTAACTAAGACAGAATTTGGTACCAGAGAAGTGGGGTCGTTGCTGGGACTATACTTGACCATGGTTTAGCAGCCTTTGGAGCTGGCTTGCGGGAAAGGGAAGAGTTAGGAAAAATTTAGAAATGTTGCCTGAAAGAGAAGCCCTGGAAAGTCTTTGTAGGTTCATAGCGGGAGATTCTGGTCAGAGCTCAGAAGACCAGAATGCTGATAGAAAAGTTGCTGGTACAGACCAGGCTCAGGAGGTTTCTGCTGGGAAGAGGCATTGGCTGTTGGACTCCAGACCATGTGTGTTATGGCCTGGCAAAAAGTTTGTCTGCATTTTGCCTGTGTCCAGAGACTTTGCCTGAGACTAAGATTAAAGACAGTGGACTAGTTAATTTCGCAAAAGAAATTTCAAAGCAGTCTAATATTGAGGCAGTGGCGTGGCTATTGTTCAGGGCTTTTAGCCAGATTTATGGTGAGAATCAAGAGCAAAGAGCCCAGCAGAATGATTCAAAATATGAGTTTGGCCATAAAGGAGGCTCCAGTAAAGTTGTGGCCTGCAAAGATGGAACAAAGGAGAAACTGGTTGCTGAAAACACTAGCAAGAAAAAGCCAAGTATTTCAGAAGAAGGCAGCAGAAAAGATGGCCTGAGGATATCACAGGAAGCAGCAGGACTCCAGCCTTTGCGGTCTCAAAGACAAAAAGGTGAAAGATTTTGCTTTGAGAGGAAAGTCCCAGACATCGTGTTCCAGAATGGCGGCAGCAGCCCAGAGAAGTTGGTCCTCGGGATTTGGTTCAGAGTGCTCGGCGATCCAGGCACACGACCCTACAGACAAGAGAGAAGGAAGCCTGGCTTGCGCTCCAGCTGGCAGCAGACCCTGGTGTCATCCATGTGGCCCTGGCTTTAGGTTCATGCAGAATGCAAGAGTTGGGAGGTCAGGAAGGCTTCCACCCAGATTTCAGAAGGAGGCCTGGGAGGCCAGGCAGTGTGCCCCTGAGAGGGCAGTGTGTGAAGCTGTGAGTGTGAAACTGAAGGCGCAGTGCAGACTCCAGAAGTCTGGAGAAGCCAGGAACGTGGATCGCCTGAGGAAAACTGCAAGGAGGAAGCAAAGTCAGCTCAAGAGAGAAACCTTGGGAGCTACCACCACCAGAAGTGCTGTAGTGGGCGGAGCCACTCAAAACCCTTGGAGGAGGAAGAAGAGGAGGAGGAGAGGGAGAGGAAAAGGGGAGAGGGGAGGGAAGGAGAAAGGAAAAGTGAGGGACAAGAATATACCCTTCTAGGTTATGCCCCCCGTGACCCACCACCTTCAGTGAGGCCCCTCTTTCTAAAAGCTCATTCAGCTATGGACACATGGATAGCCTAATCTACCGATGAGTAAGTATAGCGTCCCTATGACCAAGCAGATCTGGTTGGTTTATTTATTTATTTTTTTTTTATGAAAATCATTTAATCTTTGGAAGTTCATTTCTTATAATATTAGAAAGCAAGAATATATAACTGCTATTTCTTTGTGGTTAGAGCCACCTTCTATGATTATAAAATATTGTTGTCTATGGTGACAATTTAAAAAAATTTATTTTATCTCACAGTAATATGGCTACTATAGCACTCTTTTGGGGGCTATTTGGGGGATATTTTTCCATCCTTTTACTTTCAACCTATTTATGTTTTTGTTTCTCTTTTGGGAGGGTGCCTGCTGGGGATCAAACTCAGGGCCTTGCACTTGCTAGTCAAGTGATCTACCACTGAGCTAAATCCCCAACCTCAATCCTCTACCTTTGAAAAGGATTGTTTAATCTATTCCCATTTAATGTAATCACTGATATACATAGTAGGATTTACATTTCCTATTTTGCTATTCGTGTTCTGTATATCTTTTGTTTTTCGGTACCCATATCCCTCCATTATTGCCACCTTCCATGTTAGAGATTTTCTAATACATGGTTTTAATTCTCATGTTTCATTTACTTTTTTTTCCGTTTTTATTAGTGCATGCTTGCATTACATAACAATTACATTCATTGTGGGGAGTTGGTGTATGTGTATGACACATCTCAGTTATTTTTCATCCCCTTTCCCCTTCCTCCTACCTCCTCCCTTCATCTCTTCATCCCTGTCCCATTTCAAAGACTTACCTACTTCCAATTATCTATCTTTTATTTTGCTCTTTATAATGTTTTGAGTTTTTCATGTAAGAGAAACTGTATAATATTTAAACTTGTGTATTTGATTTATTTCACTTAACAGTATAGATTCAAGGAGCATCCATTTTCCTGTGAGTGACTCATTTATCTTTCTTTATAGGAAAGTAGTACTCCATTGTGTATAAATACCACATTTTCTTTATCCATTTAACTGTTGATGGGCATGTAGACTGTTTCCAAGATTTAGCTATTATGAATTGTGCTGCTATAAACATGGACATGCGTGTATCACTGTAGTATGACATCTTTAACTGTTTTGGGAAGATACCTAGTAGGGGAATATCTATGTCAAATGGAATTTCTAGTTTTGTCTTTTTGAGAAATTTCCATATTGATTTCCTTATTGGTTGTGCTAGTTCACATTCCCACCAACAATGTAAAAGTGCCTTGCCCATATTTGTTATTATTTTATTTCTTGATGGTAGCCATTCTTTCTGGAATAAGATGGACTCTCAGTGTAGTTTTTCTAATAGCCAGAGATGTTAAACTTTTTTTTTCCACGTATATATTGGCCATTTTTAGTTCTTCTAAGAAGTGTCTATTCATTTCACGTGCCCATTTTTTTAATCAGGTCTTTTATTTTGGAAGGGGTGTCTAATTTTTTTGAATTCTTTATATATTCTAGATGTTAGTCTGCTGAAAAATTGATGGCAAAAGTTTTTCCCTATTATGTAGGTTGTCCCTTCACTCTGTTGGTTGTTTCCTTTTCTGTGCTGAAGTTAATTTGATATAATCTCATTTGTTGATTCTTGGAACTATTTCTTGTGCCATTGGGGTTCTGTTTAGAAAGTCCTTGCCCATGCCTCTGTTTTCAAGAGTTTTACCTGTTTTCTCTTCCAGCAGATTAAGTGTTTCTGCTTTAACATTTAGATCCATTTGATCCATTTTGATTTTGGTTTAGTACATGGTGAGATATGTGGGTCTAGATTCAATCTGCTGTATGTGGATGGACATTTTTCCCAGCACAGTTTATTAAAGAGGCTATATCTTTCCTCGAGTGTATGGTTTTGGACCCTTTGTCAAAGATTAGATAGCTGAATGTGGCTAGAGTTGTTTCTGATTGTTCTGTTCCAATAACACATCTTTTTTTGTACCAGTACCATGCTGTTTTGATCACTGTAGCTTTGTAATATAAACTTCAAACCTGATATTGTGATGTTTCCTGCTTTGCTCTTGTTACCCAGGATTGCTTTTGCTATTACTTTTCTGGGTCACTTCTGGGCACATTTTAATTTTAGGATTGTTTTTGCTAGTTCTGTGAGGAATGCTGTTGGTATTTTGATTGGGGTTGCATTAAACTTATATATCAGTTTTGACTGATACATATGGCCATTTTGACTATATTGGGTCTGCCTAGCCAGGAACAGGGATATATTTCCTTTTTCTAACGTCCTCATCCATCTCCTTTTTCAGAGTACTGTAGTTTTCATTTTAGAGATCTTTCACTTTTTTGGTAAGGTTAATTCCTAAATGTTTAATTTTTCTTGATGCTAGTATGAGTGGTATTAATTTTCCTAATTTCTTTCTTGGTGAGTTCTTTATTGGTGTACAGAAATGCTATTGAATTTTGTGTGTTGGTTTTGTATCTTGTTACTTTGTGGAATTTGGCTATTAATCTTAGGAGTCTTTTGGTAGAATTTTTTGTCTTGTATATAGAGGATCATGTTGTCTGAATAATGATAATTTGACTTCTTCCTCTCCTATACATATTCCTTTTATTTCTTTGTCTTACCTAATTGCTCTGGCTAATGTTTCAAGGACTATGTTGAATAGGTTCACAGTTTTAGAGATTTCAGTCCATGACAGGCTGGCTCCAAGGCAGGAAAATCATGATAGAAGGTCAAGGCAGAGGAAAGCTGCTCATGTCATGGCATCTGGGAAGCAGAGCAGGGGAAGAGTGTCAGAGAGGAAGGGGCCAGGGACCAGATACAGTCTTCAAGGTTACAATTCCATTACCCACCCAGACACACCCATAAGTGTAATTTACCAATCGGCTCTCAAGCCAATCAAGTTGACAATCCAGTTTAACTGCTGCAAAAGGGGTAGTAACCATTCTGAAATAAGTCTGGAGTATTCTCCATACAATTTCTCTTATACCTATTTCAATTCTGAGCAATTATAAATGGGATTGTATTTTAAATTTGTTTCCAAGCGTTCATTTTTAGTGTATAAAAATGTGGTTGATTTTTATATGTTGATCTTGTACCTCAGAGCTTTGCTGAATTAGTTCTAGGAGTTGTGTTTTTTTTAATATAGATTCCTCCAGATTATGTAGTCATCACATCAGGGACAGTTTTATTTCTTCTTTTCTCATCAGTATGCCTTCTATTTCCTTGTGTTCTAGCTACCTGGCCGTGTATGCTGAGATACAGGAGCCCCACGTGTACCTGCGGAACAGCCAGGTGGAGATCAGCAGCCTCTACCTGGATGTGCCCACAAGGTCACCTGTCATGCTCATCAACAGCACGCTCCTCCCCACCCGGTTCCACTGGGGCAAGGTGAGCAAGCCTGCACTGTCGGGCAGCGGACTCATCCCTCAGCAACACAGGTCCATGAGGCCGCGCCAGGGCCCCCAGGAGGGCGTTCAGCCTCCGTCCCACAGCCAGTCCCTCCCTCCCTCAGTGCATGTCCACAAAGGAGCAGCACATCTGGCCTGGCTTTCATGGCGCTGTGATTAGGGAATCCCAGTTTCTTGCCCGTGAAGGAGTTTCGGTGAACCAGCTGGAGCCTCCAAGCCAGCATAGTCTGTGGCTCTTCCACACAGCTGTTGGGAGCTCAGTTGTGGCACTGCCCCTGCGGAACTTACTCTGCATGCTGTGGGAGATGGGGTCACCTCTGTGTGCAACAACAGCAGGTGCCCTCCGCTTCTATCACACTGGGCCTCTCAGGGCAGCTTACCGAGTCCAAGCAACCCCTGGACAGTAGTGAAGTTCATCCAGGGACGGGGAGGAGAGAAGAGACCCAGTTTATCCTAGATGTCAGCTCCCAGCCCCGCGTGTCCTGCCGTGTCCCCTATTCTGTCAGCCTCTAGCGAGCACTCTCTGGGCCCTGGTCCATTCTGGGAGCCCTGCAGGAGACAACACTCCTACCCCTGTGTCTTTCAGCTCCTGGGGAACCAAGCGGCCTTCTGTACAGTGACAATCTCCCCTAGACGTGGCCTGCTAGGTCCCAGTGAAGAGCGCCAGCTCATCTTGGAGTTCACTGCTCATACCCTGGTGAGTAAGACAACACGGGGCCCCATTGACTGGGAGGACATCCTGCCAACGGGTTGTACCTGTGTCTCCAGGGAGGTCCTACTTCAGACTCCACTCCAGGTCCTTGTGGGAGGGGAAGGGATAACTTGCATTTGGGATTAGGGTCCTCTACTCTCTGGGCTCAAAATGTCAGAGATACTAGAGCAGGCCTAGATGTGCCTTGAGATGCTTTAGCCTTTTTTGGGACACTCTCTGGGGCCACTGGGAGCCCAGATTTCCAATTTGCCTAGAGATCAAGGGCAGAGCTGCTGCTCGTGGTAGGCACTATGCTGGGTGCTACAGAGGGAGGCTAACAGGTGACCAGGGTCCTCCCAGGAGAGTCAAGCTGCTCCCTGGAGTGGTCCAGAGGGAGGCTACCAGGGCAGGGCAAAACATGCTCAGTACTTGGGTGGTTCTTCTGGGAGGAGAAACTTCTTCCTTGTACGTATGTACAGTTGCGGGTCCCAGTTCATCACTGGCAAGTGTGGGGCTGGTGACTTTTCTTACACAGCTGAGCCCGAGCTTTCGGATGACAAGGAGGTGGGTCCAGGCCTGATGTGGAACAGAGCCCCCTCAGGAAGGGTTTGATGTCTGTAGTAGCAGCTTCATCAGAGAGAATATGCAGCTGTCCAGGGTTGCTTTGGGGGGCCTTCTTTCCTGCAGGCATGTTTGGGGCAGCCTCAGACAGCCATAGAGCCTGGGAAGGAACCGGGCCTCTGGGAGTGGGGTGTCAGTCGACAGACTGGCTCACTGGAGGCCCAGGAGAGCCCTTCCTCAGGGCCAACCCTGGAGAGAAGTCAAGGCCTTCATGTTGAACTGCCCAGAGAGACCACTCAGCTGTGGAAGATAATCTGGGCCCATGTTCTGAGGCCCAGCCTGTGTCTGACCTTGTATGGGCTTTCTTGTAGGACGAGCTGAGCGATCTGGCTCTCCCTTGTCATGTGTCAGGCATGAAGAAGCCACTGGCTCTGGGGATCTCTGGGAAGCCTCAGGGACTGCGGGTGACCATTGCCATCTCCTCAGAGGGTTCTGATAGCAGGTGAGCCTGTGGCAGTGGCAGCCACACAAAAGATCAGCATTGTCTTATGTGTTACCAGTTCACTCCCAGCCGATTCCTGCAGCTAGGGGAAGCCACAGAGTTGTCACATGCCCTCACCACTTCTGTATGAGCAGATCCCATCACCTCTCCCTGCCCTCTGTGTGGCTTTTCCACACACACTAGGAGGCATGGTGTCCAGGCAGGTGGGAGATTCCAGGAGACAGGGCTGTGGGCTCGCTGGGTTTCCCTAGCAGCTGGAGACATGCCAGTCTGCCAAGCAGGGACAGTGCATAAAGAATTTGAGGCCTCTTGGGGCATAGTGGGCAGACAGGAAGCATGGGCCTGTGGGTTGGCAGCCCTGTAGATGGGAAATTGAGGATGTGGCCAGGTTTCTGGGCAGTTCCTGCACCCTCATCCAGAGTGGCTCTCTGAGCATGTCCAAGGATAGCAAGTAACACAGTCCCCTTGGGCATGGGGCAGTGCTTGCAGCACAAAGCAGTGGCCAGGCCACGCGGAGGAGCTCCACCTGGACTTTGGCTCAATGGTGCCGCTGAGGACCCGTGTGAATCGCCAGCTCATCCTGACTAATCACTCGCCAATACAGACCCCGTTCACCCTCAAGTTTGAGTACTTTGGGAGCCCTCAGAACAGCCTGAGCAAAAAGAGCAGCCTGTGAGTCTCGTTTCTTTCAAAGGTGGTTCCCGGGGCAGATGTGGCCAGGGAGGGGGGTTACCCTGTTGGGCCTCCTGGTGGCTTAGGCAGCCAGAGGGCAGTGAAAGGGACATCTGTGATTATATGGAAATACAGAAAAGCGATGGCTCTGCCACCCATCTCTCACACTCTGAGTAGGCCTGAGAGAGGCTGGGGTTGTGGCCCCATCTCCTTAACCTGGCTTGCTCATGCCTTCTGAGCAGGTCAAAAGGGCCTTGGATGAGGGAGAAGTGACTGTACCGGAGGAAGCAGTGGGCAGGAGGGTGGGGTGAGACGTCAGGAGCAGGGCATGTCCAGGGACACACGCACACGTGCACGCACACACACACACACACACACACACATGCACGCACGCATGCACAGACTGGTGTGCCAGAACCAGCTAGTACTGGCTCAGGAGAGCTAATTTTTAAATATTCAGGCATTTTTGCAAGGCTGTGAATTGAAATTAGGCAGGGTAAAATTGGCAAAAACTGTGATTGATCAATTTATTTTAAATGTTTTTATTAGTACATGTTTACAGGACATGTTTTCATTCATCATATTAAGTACATGTACTTAACATATCTTGATTCTTTTTATTCTCTTTTAACCTCCCCACCTTCCTCATTCCCTTTCTAGATCCCCTTTCCCAGTTTTCATCATTATTATTATTGTTATCATTATTGTTATTATTATTTAGTTCATGTTTGGGACATATAATGGTTACATTCATTGTGGGTAGTTGGTACATGTACATGACACGTCTTAAATCTTTTTATACCCCCATCTCCTTCTGCTCCCCACTCAATCTATTGGTCCCCTTCCCATTTGCTAAAGATTTTTCTCCCTGTTTCCTTTTATCAATCTTTCATTTTTCCCTTTGCTTTATTTGTACTTTGGATTTCTCATATGAGAGAAACCAATATAATATTTAAGCCTATATGTTTGATTTATTTCACTTAACATTATATTTTCAAAATGCATTGATTTTCCTACAAACGTAGTATTGCATATATATAGATTCCACACTTTTTTTTTATCCATTTGTCTGTTGATAGATATATAGGATTCTTCCAAGACTTAGCTATTAGGAATTGTGCTGCTGTAAACATTGGTAAGCATTTATCATTATAGTAGGATGTCTTTAACTCTTTTGGGAAGATACCTAGAAGTAGAAAAGCTGGTTTGAAGGGAATTTCTTTTTTTAGCTTTGTGAGAAATCTCCAGCAAGAGATACTGGAAATGGGCCTGTTGTAAAAGTTTGGGGAAGAGAAAAGGATACAGGCTGAGTTTGCATCAGAGTAAATAGGGCACAGAATCTGGGATAGGGAATCCCTGCCCTAGAGCCCTCCTTAAGGGTTTCTTAGGAGGGGATTCCTACAATTTAGGGGGTGCCTTAGGCAGTAGGGGTGCAGTGGGAGTGAAGACCAGAGAATGAGGTGAAAAAGAGGCTTGACCAGCCCCAACCCCCGGAAAGAGCAGGCAGGACAAATTTCTAATGGGCACCTTGTAGGATGGGATGTAACCATGGGATATAACTCATGTCTTGGGCTAGGCCTGGCTAATTTGATGCTACTTTTGTGTCTCCATTCGTAAAGGCCTGAATTGCCTCCAGCCCTGCTAAAGACGGCACGGATGCAAGAGCACTTGGCCAAGCGAGAGCAACTAGGTAAGAGCCTTCAAGGTGTGGTGGCTGCCAAGCCCAGACCATCGCCAGAGCTGGGTTTTGCATGACTTTTTGAGGATATGAGCAGGTAGCTACTGGATGGGAGACTGAGACGAGAGAACCCCTCTCCATGTCTTTTCTAGTATGGTCCCCAAAATGGCTGTATTAGTCAGCTTTCTGGCACTGTAGTCAAATCCTGAGAAAAGCAGCTTAAAGGAAAATTCATTACAGTTCATGGTTTCAGTCCATGATCAGCTGGCTTCCAGGCAGAAGCATCATGCTGATGGGGTAGGTGGAGGAAAGTTGCTTACCTCATGGCAGCTGGGAAGGAGTGAGGGGGAAGGGACTAGGCATAAGAATATATACTTCCAATAGGCCCCCAGTGATCTTCCTCCAACCAGGCCCCACTTCCGAACAGCACACTGAACTGTGGGTTTAGCAATGAACTCATCAGTGGGTTAATCGATTGAAGAAGTTAGCATGCCTATGATCTAATCACCTTCCAAAATCTTCACCTCTAAACACATTAGTCTTGGGGGGCATTTTTTATCCAACTATAATGTCCCCCGGCCCCAAAAATCTCATGTCCACCTCATTATGCAAAAGGCATTCAGTTCATCTCTAAGATTTGCTAAGATCTCAACAATTCCAGCATGCTCACAAGTCCAAATCCAAAGTCATCTGTGAGACTCAAGGTAAACTCTTGTGAGGCCCTGTAAAAGTCAAAAAGTAAATTACACACTTTCAAGATACAATGGCACATTGGAATGGGTAAACATTCCCAACTCCTAAAGGAAGGAATAAGAGACTAGAAAGAAATATGACCAAAGTAAAGGCATTCCATTGCAGCTTTGGCCTCACTCCTACAGCTTCACAATTGCCCTCTTAGGGACTCCTTCAGGGACTGTGACCCTGTCACACATTGCCTGCCCTCCCAGGCCTTCTTTTGAAAACTGGATGGAAGTGTCTGTGATCTCATAACTCTTGCGTTCTATATGCCTACAAAATCAGCATATGCAGACAATGCCAAAGTTTTCCACCAGATTCTGCAGTAGGTAGGTCCCCTTGGACCATAGCTGCAGTGGTTTCTGAGTGCCTGGATGGCTGAATTTGGGCAAATTCTTCCCTAGTGGCCCCAGGGCCAAAAGTGGCCTGGGGCTCTTTTCTCAAAGCAAAATCCTTTCAAGGAATTTATACTTTTCCACCCTTAAGCCCATGATGGGATGGGTCTGGCCAATTTCTGAGATGCCCTCCAAGCATCTTTCCTATTGTTTTAGGTGTCCTATTGTATTAGGCAAAATTGTATTGGTGTCTTTTTAATGGCACTAATCTTTTCAGCAACCACTTCTTCTTTGGCTTCAATTTTACATGTACATCTTTTCTGGCCAAACAACAAGTTTTTCAGATCTTTTGACTGCTTTTTGCTTCTGATTCTCACTGTTGGTCTGGCTAAAAACATCCAGCAATACCCTTGTGACATCCTGAATGTTGAGCCATCTTGAAACTTGTTCCACCAGATAAACCAGTTTATTACCTTTAAATTGAGTGTCCCCCAAAATGTGACAATGAAAAAGTGCATATAAATTCTTTGCCAGAATGTAACATGCATGGGCCTCTAATCCAATTCCCAACAGTTTTCATTCCCATCTGAAACCTCATGAGAACAATTTTTACTGTCTGTATTCCTGTCAACATTGTGCTCTTCTGAGCTCCATCCAGAATCACCTATCATGCTTTGCTCACAGAATTCTAGGGCTACACCATCCTGCATCTCAAAATGTTTCCAAATTCTTCTTGCAAACCACTTCCAAAGGTTTCTGAACCATGTGGACAGATATATTCACAGCAACAACCCCCCTTGTGTGGTACCAATTTTCTGTACCAGCCAGCTTTTTATCACTAGGACAAAAATATCTGATGTACACAATTTAAAGGAAAAAAAGGTTTATTTGGGCTCATAGTTTCAGAGTTCAGTCTATGGTCAGCTGGCTTTAAGAGAAAACTATCATGGTGGAAGGTCAAGGCAGAGGAAAGCTGCACATACCATGGTAACCAGGAAACAGAGTGAGAGCAAGAGATCCATCGAGAGGAAAGAGACCAGGCATAAGAATATATCCTTCCAGGTTACACCCCTGGTAACGTCCTCTAACCAGGCCCTGGCTTCTAACAGCGTGTGCAGCTCTGAACTCACCAATGGTTTATTTCACTGATGAGATTAGTGCCCTTATGATCTAATTACCTTTCAAAAGATTCACCTCTGAACATATGAGCCTTTGATGGGGCATTTTCGATCCAAACCATAACAATTGTCGTGGCTCTCCACATAACAGTCCATTTCTCTTGAATGAAGCTGTTTCCCTGCTAGGACCTGGATTTGATTTAGGCTGGGTGGTGGATCATAAGGGAGGCCTCCACTGGGGTCTCACCTCTCAGGAGGTAAGACAGGTTGGCACTGAGCAGCTGAGCTTGAATTGGCATCCTGACCAAGAAGAGGCTGCGGGGAGTGGCTTGTATGGGACAGTACTTTGCTTGAGGGTTTGGAACTCACTCAGCTCTGGGGCCCTGAATCCTCCTTCCTGATTCTTCCTCAGATTTTATGGAAAACATGTTATCTCATGGGAAAGGAGCTGGTTTCTTCCCGCATATTTCCGAGGGCATGCTGAGGGCCTACCAGAAGCTGAGCATTGAAATCACAGGCTGTGCCAACATGTGGGGCGAGTACTGGGACAGCCTCATTTGTATGGTAAGGACATGCAGGTGGGCATGTACTTTGGGACTTCATCTTCTCCAAGACCCAACCCTCAGCCCTTCAAAGCTCAGTAAGTTGCAAGGCGATGCCCACTGATCATAGCTGCTGCAGCGTCTGGAATCGAGGCTGACATGGTTTAGGCAGGACAGATTCCTATGAGCAGTAGAATTTTCTGTACCCTTTTCCATGAGACTCAAGGCTGGCAGCCCAGCAAGGACACAGAAATCAGTAGGCTGACCCGAGTCCTGGAAAGGGAAGTAAGGGGTAGAGGGAGGATAACAGCCTCTCCGTGTCGTGACTTTGCCTAGCCCTCTGTGCATTCAGTTGTTTTGTTTGGTTTTGTTTTTTGATGCCGGGGATCGAACTCAGGGCCTTGTGCTTGCAGGGCAAGCACTCTAACCACAAAGCTAAATCCCCAGCCTGCTTTCAGTTGTTTACCCAACGATTCATTCATTTATTCCTTTACTCAGCAAACTGGGCCCCTAACTGTATTTGGGTTCTTGTGCAGGTACTGAAGGGGATAGAAGGATGAATAAGATAGAAGATAGTGCCAGTAAGGGGCTCTCAGTTTACTATGGAGAGATGAAATGTGCACAGATTATCCTATACTGTTTAGTTGTTTATAGAACATTTTCATGAACTATTTGGTTAATTATATTAGATCTTTGCTTTAAATTGCATTATGTATTACGAGTGGTTGATTATGTTAATCCACAAAGAGTTACTGTATTTGAATAACAGTAAGGGGGAAATAAGGCATTCCAAGTGGATAAAGGGTTTGAAGAGGCAGTTCAAAGGAAGATAAACCCAGATGGCAAATAAACATGAAAATATGTCACCATCACTAGTAATTAAATAAATGCAAAGTAAAGTAAACATGAACTACTGGTTTTGTCAGATTAGCAAGGTTTAAACTTTGTTGGTGAAGGTGCAGGGGGAAAAGTGCTTTTGAGCCCAGTGAATGAAGAGGTGCTAAGCACCCACCAGTCCTTTGAAGCACTTTTGGAGTGTCCTGGGTACACATTTAAAGCATCCCCAAAGAGAGAAGTAGGTTAGTGTACTTCATACCAGGTTGCCTTTTCTTCTTAGAATTGCTTATAACAGAAAGGGCAGAAAGGGAAACAGCTGAATGATTCATATCTATCAGTAGAACAGTGGATTGAACCACTGGACTACATCTCCACAATGGAATTCTGTAAAGCCTATTCCATGATGCTGTAAACTCTTCTAAGTAAAAGTACCTAAATTGTTCCGAGAGAAGAGAAGGCTATTAAAGAAAAGGATGTCTGGTCTGCTTTCCTTTTTACCTGTGTCTTACAGATATAAAGGAAGGGTAGACAGGGGCACACTAAAATAGAAAAAAGGGTGGAATTGTAAGTAATTATCACATTCTTAATTTTTTTCTAAAAATAAGTAATTCTTACTTTTAATTACTATAAAAAACAGTGAAATTATTTCCATTGAAAAGATATAGAAATTTGATCAATGAGGTAATGAAGGGCCAGGGCCCCTCAGGCTAGGAGAACTGTATGGGCACATGTTGGGAAAGGGAGCAGAGATGGCTGAGAAGGACCGGAAAGCCAGGGCAGGCAGGGCGAGGTGACCTGGCCTAGGGGTATCTGGAGCGGGAATCTGACAGTGAAGAATGAGGCTGGGCCCAGATGGGACCAAGTATGTGGGCTGGTTGGACAGGTGGAGCCCTTGCCTAGAGGAAATGCAGTGGCAGCTGGTGAAGGTAACAGGGGGCTGGTATGTTTGCAGGTGGGAAACCTACCGCCAACAGTCATCCCAGTGCACATGGCAGTGGTGGGCTGCCCTATCAGCTCCCTGAGGACCACCTACTGCACCGCTGACTGCTTTCGGAAGGAGCCTATCATCAGGTACCCACCTTCTGCTTCATCCTCTCCTCTCTGATGGCCCCTGAAACACTCTGGCCTCTGGTCTGGGCTGTGAGTGCCACCTTTTTGCTCTCCAGCTGGCTCAGGGCCACCTGGTGCCACTTACGAGAAGGGCCTGGGACGCGGCTGCCACCTGTGTCTATCCAAGGGTGTGGGGCAGAAGCAGTGAGTAGTCATTGTGGCCCGAGGTCTATACCAGAACCCAAGGCTGCTCACACAGATGAACTGGGGCAGTCTGATTGGCACAGTTTGGTAAACAGAGGGTGGACTGCCATGGCAGTGAGAAGCCCCAGGTTAGCCTGCCGGATACCGTGTGGAGTTCTCTAGCCATGGCGCTCTGTGCCAGTGCAAGGACAGAATACTGTGGTGTCTTCTCCGAAGTGCCTCTGCCTTTGGAGTGTGCTGAATCTGGTCTCATGCCTCCAGGTTGGGAACCCACATCTCTGGAGGAGACACAGTCAGCCGGACTCTTCGCCTATATAACTCCAGCCCCTGTGGTGAGATACTCACAAGATAAAGTGGGGCGATGAGCCTGGTGGGGAGGGAAGATGATACTGGGGGAAGCTGATGGCTGGAGCTGGACTAGGAGTTCAGGTGGCCTGTGGCTACTAAGGAGGTCTCTTGAGGGCCAAGGTCAGGAGGTGACCACATCAGTCCAGGATTGTCAGAATCCTTGGGACAGGACTCACCCTTGCCCAGCCTTGGGTCTCCCAGAATCAGTGGGACCACAGAGCCTAGCTGTCGTCAAAGTCACCGTGCCTAGGGACAGTATTTTTCAGAGGACTCCTTATTGCTTCAGCCAGCTGAGCTAATACTGGGTGTGCCGTGCAAGAGCTGGGGATGCAGAGGGAGCAGAACAGAGGGGTCTACCTGAGGCTTCTGTCCTGACTGCGCCGTGTTGAGGCTATTGAGTCTGACTGTGTGGGAAGCCAGCGTGCTGGGGGATGCGTCGTGGGCCCACACTCCCCTGGAAAGGTGCACAGAGGCAGAGTCTGGAAGAAAGACAAGCCAGCACGGCCTGGAGCAGCGGTTCTGGGCCATGGGAGGAGCTACAGACACCTCGAGACTTGAGGGAGGTGGCACAATCAGCCCGGCCACAGCAGAATTCCCTGGGGGAGCATTGAAGGCATTTTGAGGCTGGAACTTACCAGGGCTGACTCAGTGTTGAGGGACAGGGTCTGGCATTGTCAGTTTTAAGCTCTTGGGATGAGTCTGAGGAAGCGCAGCCATGACAAATAATCACTGGTCTATAAGGGCTAATTTTTGGCTGCTAGATCTGTGTAGTTTTGAAAGTATGTTATAGTCTACCCTCAAATTATGTTTTTTTATGTTTTTTAAAATCAATGTCTCCTTGCATTTCTAGTAGTTTTGCTTTATGTTTTTAGCTAGTCTGTTGTTAGAATTGCCTTTGAACATTGGATCTTTTTTCACAAATTGAGTCTTCTCTCATCCCACATCATTTCTTTTCGCCCCTTTAATGCTGCTGGCCTTCAGTGCCACACACCTTATATTAACATTGCTGTCCTCATTGTCTTTTATTATTGGTGTTCACTGGTATCTCCTTGCCCAGTCTTCTCTTTTCACCCTTTATGATGGACTTTGATGTATATTTTGGGTTAACAACAGACAGCTTGGTGTTGTTTTTTTTTTTTTTTGACAGTCTGGTTTTTGAAAAACTCAACCTGACACTCTCAATGTTTTCATGAGAAAAGTAAACCAATCTATATATTTCTTCCATCTTTTTTTTTAACTTTACTTTGTTGTTTATTTTTGTCCTCTGTTCTTTTTCGTGATTTTATTGTTTTCCCTCTGTTTATTTTGGACTTTCTCTTTGCTTCCCTTTTCTCTAGTAGTTCCCTTCTGTTCCTTGGGCTCATAGTCACATGTACTTCCCTTTCTCTTTATTGAAAGTGAGATTGTCCACTGGACTTCAGGGTACCCTTGTCATTGGTGACCTTAGTAAGAGGCAACTGTCATTGGTGACTGTTGTCATTGGTGACCTAGATATTAAGCATAAGAAACACAAGTTAAGGAGTGTTGGGTATTGTGCCCACCAGGTATTGCCCAGGGCAGAACCCAGCCCCTGCATTGCGAAATCTAATCATCAAATGTTAAATGGGGAGTGGGTGAGAGATGAGCTCAGGGTGGAGGTGATTTTGACTAATTGGTCCTGGAAACATGCTGTGAAGGGGCGAGAGACCACTGAGGAGCTGAGCTGGCAGCAGGAAGCTTGTACGTGATGGGGAAAGCAGCTAGACAGGGTTCAAGCTGGTAATACAGGAAAGAGGGGATACTGGACCGCAAAGGACCCAGAGAAGCAGGGCATGAGCCACGTCGAAAGCAGGAGAGGCAGACAGAGTGACTGCAGACAGATGTGTAGGTTCGGGACAAGACTTAAAGGACACTTCTGGGAGATGGGGCGGGGCCGCCACTGGGCATCAGGAAGGCAGGTTGAGGTGTCAGAGGAGAGCAGGGATAGCTTGACATTGTCGTGGTGGGAGGAGGGTAATGTGGGGGCTCAGTTTAGGTTGGAGACAGATATATGGGGCGGCCATCTGTTCAGCTTGGAGGACTTTCTCCAGTAGTGCCTAGAGAGATGGTGCAGTTCAGATGATCCAGGGTTAGGCTTTGCCAGGTGGGTGGAAGGATTGGAGTCAAAGGGAGACAGGAGGTTGCTAGCAAGGCAGAGGTTGAAATGGTGGACTCAGACTAGCCTGGCTGGGGAAGGAAGTAGAAGCAGACGGGGGCTGATGGATGGAGGGGGAGAATGTAGAGGGTGTTGGGATTGTGAAGCCCAGCTATCAGCAAACTGGCCAGAGAAGGAGGGGGCTGTGAGGAGAGTGGAGTGTCTGGGTTCATGCATGTGGACACTACGACCTGGTCTTGTGATCAGGAGGGCTTCAGATGATTAATCCAGGTGTCATAGGCCTATAAAGACTTTTTGAAAACATGAGAATTGCCCAGGATGACATTAGACAGTGACGTCCCCATCCATCTTGAGTAGCAGAAAATAGGCTGGTGGAAGGCCAGGCAGACCCTTCACCCCTCCCTGTTTCTCCCTTACGTCTGCCCTAGACATTCGTCTGGACTGGGAGGTGTACATGCCAGAAGACAGGGAGGACAGGCTGGTGGAGCTGTTGGTGTTTTATGGACCACCTTTCCCACTGAAGGACCAAGCCGGGAGTGAACTCATGAGGCCCACGAGCAGCAGCTCGCTCTGGTCTCTGTACCCCTGTGATGCGTCGGAGTCCAGCCATGCAGCTGCCCCGTTGGTGAGCATGGTGCAGGGGTGGGCAAGCTGGCCACCTGAGGCCACTGACTTGGGGCCTCCGTGACTCTTTGGCAACAGGCTGATGACCATTCCAGTGCCAGCGACAGGGCCACAGAGCAGATCATCTCAGTCGTCCTGCAGGAGCATGAGGGGGTACCTGCTGGTCACCTGTTCAGTGTCAGCCCCAAGCAGATGGTGAGTCAGGCAGCAGTGGGAGTGGCCTCATGGAATCTGCACTGGCCCACTAGCGGACACAGGGCAGTGCTGAGGCTGCTGTGTCCATGCCAGGTGGTCCCTGCTGGGGGAAGCAGCACCGTCTACATCTCTTTCACACCCATCGTGCTCAGACCTGACACCCTGCACAAGGTGGCATGTACAGGCTATGCTCTAGGCTTCATGAGCTTGGACAACAAGGTGAACCTTCCTGGCCTGGGGTGGGCATGGCCACTTCTTCTCTCTGGGTGGCATAAACTGCCTGCTCAGTCCAGGGACCACCAGTGAGCCACGATGGATTGGTCTTGTTAGGAGGAGAGAGATATTCCAGGAAGGAGACATCGCCAGCAGGACTTTGCTGTGGGACCCCTGAGACTGGACCTGCATGGTTATGTGAGGCATGCACAGTGAGTTGGCTGGGCTGTCCAATCCCATTCCATCTCCGGAGGGGTCATGTAGAGTTCTCAGAGCCTACAGAGCCTAAGAACAGGAACGAGAGGGAGGAAGAGCCTGGAGGGGAGCCCAGGGTAAAGATGGCCGGAGGCCAGGTGAGGAGAGAAGGCGTGGCCAGGGGCCCCGGGTGTGTGGCAGCCCTAGTGCTATCTGTTGCTGGGCAGGCTGAGTGTGGAGCTGGATGACAGCAGTGGCATGGAGTTCCGGTGCCGGGCCAGTGACCTCATTCCCAACCAGCCCTGCTCCGGGGTAAGTGTGCCCTGCCAATTTCCCTGAACCTCACATGTGCCCATAGGCCCTTCAGGTCACAGGCCTTATAGTCCCAGTGCCCTTCCCAGCAGAGAGGTAGATGCATCCCCACCTTCTTACCTCTGTGGCTGCCCAGGTCCTGAGTGAGCTGCTGACCACCTGCCACCTGAAGCTGATCAACACCACAGAAATCCCGCAGTACTTCCGGCTCTTGGTCTCCAGGCCTTTCTTAGTTTCCCAAGACGTGGTTAGCTGCAGCCAGAGAGCTGCCTCTGGCTGGGAGCAGATGGCTGAAGAGGATACAGTCTCAGTGAGCAGGCAGCTGGTACTGCACCCACAGGAGAACATGCTGGTCAGTGGAGGGGTCCATGGCCCTCACTAAGATACACACCCTCACACGTGTACAGATAGCATGAACAGACATACTGGGTGCCCTCCCACCAGACATACCACCACTACACACAGACCCTCTGTGTGGTGATTCAAGTGTACATGGGTGGACCAGACCTAATGCACACACCCACGTGTGTTGCAGGAGCACAGCCAGACTCCTCTGTGTTCTACTGATAGACAGGCAGAGGCCACTGTACGCCCCTTTACTTTGTGCCCAAACTCCCTCCCTTCACTTGTGCCCTCACTCAAGGGTTTGTGCCCTGACCAGGGCCATCCCTGGTTGAATTGCCATAAATCTGAGGCCCTCTAGGTCCCAGAATGATTTCCCCCCTTCTGACAGGGCATCAGTGATAACTGGAACTTAGATTTTCAGAGGTAGAAGGTGGGGTTCTGGGAGTGCCAGGGTGCCAGTGGGAGCCATGAACTTCTGGCACTGGAATGGAGATGAGACTCAGTCTTTGTGGGGTTCGGTGTGTGCACATCTCCATCTGCACAGTGGCTCCCTGGGTGGGTACCAGCTTGCCAAGGACAGACAGCCAGGCTGCAGGCCCCAGCCTCTCTCCTACCTCCCCTCTTGTCTCCGCGGCCCTTTCTCCTCTCCTTGGAGGGCTTCCCTTTCTGCCGATGCTCCCTAGAGCTCCAGCTGGGCTCTGTCTCACTCTGCACATCACCGGGTCATATCATCCACTCCCAGAGCCCCAGTGAGCAGCCATTTTCTCTCTTTCAAATGTATCCTTCGCTATCTGTGTGTTGAGTGCCTGCCACCAGCTAGCCGATGGGACTCCCCAAGGATCTTGCGTGGAGTCAGGGAAGACAGGCACAGGTCTGCAGCAGACAGCAGAAGAGCCTGCTGACCACACTGCCTTGGCCCCCTTCTTCAGAGAGAGCAATGGAGGGAACAGTCCAGAGCACAGCCAGAGGTGTTTCACCAGAGGTCCTCCAGGAGGCTCTGGGGTTAGCAACCAGGATGTTGAAAAATCTTGGGCTGGGCATGTATCTCAGTAGTAGAGGACTAGCCTAGCATGCATGAGGCCCTGGGTTGATCTCCAGCTCCTCACTCAAAAAATAAACATAAAAAATAAAATAAAAATCCTTGGGCAGTTTTGGGGAGGCCCAAAGGTCCCTAGAACAAGCTCATTGCATTGTGGTGGTGTGTGCAGTAGTGGCCGGCACTTGGCACCTGATGAGAATTCTCCCCTCAGTTCTTAACCCAAACTCAGCCTGCAGCACTGAATTCTCCATCACCCTTGAGACCCTGTCCTGCCCCATATCTGTGCCCTTTCTTTGTAGGGGCATCTTATCTCAGCAAATACCGCCCCACACACCCCGCTGCCCAAGCCAGAGTTCTGGTCTCCTCATCCTACACTGCTCTCTTGCTGACCAGCCACTCCTTCCTCTGGATGCTCCTAAAAACTCTGAGTACTCTCACTTCTCACCTCTAAATGTATATCTTGGTCTAGGACAAGGTTTCTGAGCCTGGCAAGGTATCAGTGGCCTTTCAAATATAAGCTCTTAGGTCCCAGTCCTAGAGATGAGATGGTCTGGGCTGAGGCCCAGGACTCTAATTTTTAACAAACACCTCTGATGAGCTAGCACCAAGGAACTGTCTTTGGGAGCCAGGAGCTCCAACCACATCCTGTTTGGGCTAAGTTCTGGTCTTGGCCTCCTTATTGCTATCTTTAACCTACTTGGTCTCCCTCAGCCCATCTCCCCACCCGAAGGCAACTCTAATGCCCCCTACTTCAAACCTGTTGTAGGCCCTTCACTGTCCTCAGGATAAGGACGAAGTCCTTCCTTGGCCTTAGAGGTCCTGACCTCAGCCTTGAGCATGTTGGGTGGAAAAGGGCTTTTTGCTTGCCATCTCTTTCTCTCTAGCCTCTGACTCCTAGAGGCAGGCAGCGCTCGTCCCCTGCAGGATTTGGGGTGCTGGGTACAGAAGAGGTGCAAGGCAGTGCTGTGGGATGAATGCACCAAGAGGGGGCGCTGCTGGGCCAGGCTAGGCCCTGTGGGCTGTGCTGGGTAGGGCTGAGCTGAGGGGTGGGGGTGGGGAAGAAAGCAAAACGCAGCTCTGGGTGTGGAAGCAGCCCCTGCCCGCAGTGGTCTGAGATGATGCGTGGTAGGCAATGTCTCCTTCTGGGCAGGTGAATGTGTCCTTCTCACTCTCCCTGGAGCTGCTGTCCTACCAGAAGCTCCCGGCCGACCAGATGCTGCCCAGAGTAGACATTCAGCAGAGCTTGAGTGGAGCAAAGGAGATGGTGTTCACTCAGGATCTGCTCCTGGAGTTCACCAACCAGACCACTCAGGCAAGTGCCAGGCTGCCCCAAGGACCCGATTGAGCTTTGCTGTGTTGGGCATGAAAAGAAAATCCCAAAGGGAGGAGCTTGGCCCTTGTCCCCAGGTGCAGCCTGCCCTGGAAGAGGCCCTGAGAGAGGAGGGCCATCCATCTTCATCTATCTCAGAGAAAAGTGAGGGGCTGGAGGGCAGGAAATCTGAAAAGGCTCCTTGGAGGAGGTGGCAGGTGAAGTTGTGCACTGAATAATCAAGGGAGAAGGGAAACACTTTAAGCCCAGGGTGAGGGGAATGGCCTGGGAGTGGGAGTGGGGGGCTGGGGGGGGGAGCACCTGAGGCAGCTGTGAGCACCAGGGTAAGCTCTGCAGGCCACATGGTATGGTAAGCATTATGCAGCTGAGGGGCCCAAGCCCAGCTGGCACCTCGGGTGTGGTGTGTGAAGTAACAGCCTGGGGGAGATTGCCAAGGCCGAGCAAGGAGGTACTTCATCCCCAAGCCTCTGCAGCTCTGGGGGCTGGGGGAGGAGGCTGTGTGTCACAGTGCCCAAGCATCACAGTGGCCTAGGGTGCTGCTGGGGCTGCCTGAGCTGGAGTAGGATGTGGGGTGGGGCCCTGAGTGGCAAGATGAGGTTGAGATGGCCCGGCTGAGGACCTGAGGGCTGGGTCTTGGGCCCCATGGAAATGAATAGGGAGGAAGGATGCAGAGGGAGGGAGGCTGAACACAGAGTTCCACAGCGGGGAGGGTGCCCTTCTAGCCTGTCACACTCTGGCTTTTGATGGCAGTGCCAGCCTCCTGCCACCTGCTGTGCTGTGATTTTCCCCCTGCTCAGATAACAGCCTTGGGTCCTTAGGCCCAGCAAAATTCCCTGTGTCTCAGTGTCCCCAGCTCTGGGCCCCACCACTGTGGACAGTGTCACTCCATTCCCTGCCAAGTCAAAGGCTCTGTCCCTCAGGTGGTGCCCTTGCGGGCCATCGTGGCTGTGCCTGAGCTGCAACTCTCCACCAGCTGGGTGGACTTTGGGACCTGCTTTATAAACCAGCGGTGGACCCGAGAGGTCACCCTATTGAACTTGAGTGGCTGCCAGAGCTACTGGACCGTGCTGATGGGTATGTTGTGTCTCCTGCCTGCCCACTGTGTGCATCATGGAGGGTGGGCCAAGCCTCCCAGGAAGGGGCTTGTGTGACCTCTCCCTGCAGGCTGGCTCCTAAGGGCTGGCACTTCCTGTCATTCCTGCAGACAGATTGCCAGTCCCTATTGCCAAGTGGTACCTGGCTTGCCTGGCCCTGTGGTGCTGGCAAGACCAGAGGTGACACCTGAGAGGCAGGGCAGGCCTGGGGGCACGTGGAGTCTTTCAAGACAACACAAGGAGCATGTGTGTGTCCTCCTTTCCTCTCCATACAGGACAGCAGGAGCCAGACAAGAAAGCAAAGGCCTTCGGGGTCTCCCCGAGCAGCGGGCTCCTAGAAGCCCGACCCACCAACGCTCCCCCCACCTCCATTGCTCTGCGGGTGTTCTTCACTCCCAGGTACAGCATCTCCCAGACTCACTGGGACTGAGGCTGGGGCCCCTGCTAGGGCCCTCCTGACCTTAGTCCTACTGCTGCCATAGGAGCACCGAGCTGTACGAGTCCACGCTGGTGGTGGAAGGCGTGCTCGGTGAGAAGGCCTGCACCCTGAGGCTGCGGGGCCAAGGCTCTTATGATGAGAGATACATGGCACCTCACCAGCCCTGAGGCTCTGTCCACCCCTCAGCCCAGCCCCAGGTAAGGAAATAAACATGACCCAGGGCTGGGGAGAGAGGTCTGCTGGGTCGCGGCACAGACCCTCTTCCAAGAAAGTGGTCACAGCCAAAGCCTGAATCATATATCCCCAGATGTAACACAAAGGAGAGTCCACACTACCATAGAGACTGTGGCAGTTAAGAATCGCTACTCAGAGTACAGAGAAGACCCAACGAGGCAAGATCTGTCCCTTGGAAAAAAACACCACCAAGACGAGATCACAGACGTCTACTCCATCTGTTGCATCACTCATCCACAAAACCGCCCTCCCCCAAGAGTTACATGACTGACTGGCCTGGGTAACTCATGCTGACTTTGCTCTAGCTACGGGCCCTGACAGAGGTGGCACAACATCCCTACTTCTGTATGGTATTATCAGTATTCACATTTGCCAAATCGGTTGAAGTGCCTTGCTTTGTCTACCCTCTTTCCGCACTCTGGTGCTGAATGTGCAGTGTGGATTCCCTTCTTTAGTGTCCCTCTCTGGCAACCAGAGCAGGATTGTCTAGATAGCTCCTTGAGCCAGGGCCTCAGTTCCCAGGTTACTCAAGTGGCTCCTGTTCCAGTCCTGATGCAGGTGGACACCCCTCTATATGCCCTGCGGAAATGAAACTGGTGGCTTGGTAGAGGCATGCTGGCCACATGCGCAACCACCACTCTCCTGACGAGGCTGCTCTGCATGGACCAAGACCCCTCTGGACACAGGATATAAAACCAGCAGACCAGATCTGTGGGAAACTGGTTGTACCCGCCCCCCATCCTGAGTGTCCACTTAGCCACACATTCAAGGTGGCCAATTCCTTCTGTGGCCAGGGTTGCTCTCTAGGCTGGACCTCAAGGAAGACACAGATCACACCCCTACAGTTCAGGGTGCCTATATGTGGTTGTTCATTTCCCCAACCCCGAACTGCCCAGAACTGGCCAGAACTGCCCCGAACTGGCTTGGGCATCTCCCATGACACCCAGCACACCACAGTGTGTAGACTCACCTCTTCCTATGGCTCGTGATCTGGTTGAGCAGCACGATGACCTGTTGTGTTCCTGTGCAACACAGAGCCCTGGAGCACCCCAGAGACTTGTGATCAGATTCAAAATGTAACCACTCTTGGACCTTACAATGGGAAGGAATCCAAAGCTGGCAACAAATGCTCACCTGGCCACGAGAAGCTAAGAATCCCTGCCTTAGAGAGGCTGCCCTACTCCTTTACCACCGGCTCTCTGGCGGGCTGGGTTTGGGGCAACGTAGTCCACCTCTGCCTTACGGCCTGACCACCTTGCTTTGCTCATGTGAGCACCAGCCCTGGTCAAGGTTGCTTCCCTAGATCCAGACTTTCTCCAGAAGGTAGGATGGCTGGTCTCTCATATTTCTGGCCTCGGATTAAAGGCCTCCAACTTGCCTGGTGGCTGCCATATCCAGTCACCAAACTGCAGCCAGTTAGAGAAGGTTGCTGAATGGAGAGGAAATTTGGGCTCGTCTTGATAGAAGAGTCTGAGACACTCATGTGAACAGAAGATCTGAAGAACACCCAACCACAATGGTTGGGCCTCTTCCTACCTCCAGCTGGAGCCATGAGCCTTGCAGAACCCTTCGTGCAGCCATATCCTCAGGACTGCTCCGCTGCAGACCAACTAGTTTGGCCTCGCAGCCTTGTTCTCCAGCCCTTTTGATGTTGCATCCCAAGCAGCATTCCTGCTGGGAAGCCAGTGCAAAGGTATCCTGCTTCTCTTGGGAAATGCCAAACCACTCAGCCACACTCTCTGAGGTTATCCTGGGACATGAACAGCAAACCGGACGGGCATGGGTCTGGCACCCTGGAGGCTGGAGGCTTGTGGTTGGAATTTTGTGCTTCTAGGGCCAATGGGAGGGAGGCCAATCCAACCATGGAGACAGTGGTGAACACCGAGGAGGTGGCGATCTCTGCATCCAGGGTGTGGACACAGACAGGACACAGCATTTTCGATGCTGGCTGGATCTTCAGACACTCATACTCCAAAGATACCTTCTCCAAGAGGGAGGGCAAGCTGCATGCAAGCAGTGCCGTGGAGAGTTTCCTCCTTGTGTGGCCTGCTTCAGTGTGGGGAGGAGGTATGGGAGGGTGTGTGGGTCACTAATGGTGGCTCCTAGCCAGCTGCTAGATGGCTTTCCAGGCTGTCTCTGGAGATACAATTTGTGGGGCAAAGCTAGGTATTGCCAGCTCCGCCTTAATCTTCTGTATCCTTCGGAGCCAGAACCACATGTCCAGGGGTTAGTAGTGGTAGTGGTTTTGTCCCAAGGTGCTGGACCAGCGCAACACACAGTAGTTCCCTTGCTGTATATAACAGGGCCCAAGGTGTCTCACCTGCACGTTTAGGAGTTGGAAGCTCTTCCTGTGGTAACATCGACTTGGCTTTGATACTTCAGAGGGGAATAAGAGGGTGGGCTGTGTTTGAAATGCAGAGGCTCAGAGAGACCTGGAAATATTGGAAAGGGAAGCCAAGGGCAGCATGAAGTGTCATGGCCAGATCCTCTGCAGAGCAGTTGACACCCAAATGTAGAAGGCCAAGATTTGGCACTGCTAGTCACAGAGATGAGAATGTACCTTGTCCCTGCTCCAGGACAGGCAGGGAGCTGAGGGGGCACAGACATATGGAGCTGTGGATGGGCACTCACCCTGTAGAGATCAGACAATTCCTGGCCGCCTCATTCTCCAGCAAGCATGAAGTCGTATTTCCAGGCTTCCTCTCATCTTGGGTCATGGACTCCACCTAGGGGAGGAGAGTGAAAAGAGGATGGATCTGACCCCTCAGGAACCCTCAGGGATGACTGGACTGTGGCAAGAACTGGAAAATAGGCAGAGAGCACTTGGGGGTGTTTCTGGGCTTTTGTGAGGCACTGGAGGACTTGTGCGCAGCAAGGCAGAGCTGGGGTTGCAGGGTGGCAGAGGTCTGTCTGTACCTCCACCCAGGACAGAGCACTGCACTGTCCATGCTCCCAGGCCCAGAGCACACTTCCCTACAAAACCGAAGCAGCTAATTACCAGTCCCGAGGAATGCTCCCATGTGTCCACCGCAGTGCAGAATACATGCCCAGTGTTCCCGGGGCCTGCTCAGGGCCTCAAATGTGGAGACAGAAAAGAGAAATAGAGCAAGCACAGAGCTCAAGTCCAGGCCTTACCTGACCTGCACAGACGTGACACATGACAGACTGAGAAGAAGCGGTGTCCAAAGTACAGGGTCAAAAATGGCTGGAGGGATGGGACACAGGCCTCAGGAATAACAGACAAACTTGGCTTAGTGCTCTCCTGACCCCAGCACCAGTATGAACTCTTCAGGCCTGGGAGTGCTAAAAACAGTGACAGATAGGTGATACAAGCTCCACGATGTTAGTATGATTATAGTTCCATTTAATCCTATTATTAATCACGACAGAGCCAAGGTAAGTATCTGCTTTTACAATGAGAATACAGATGTTAGTGTGGAGGAAACTGTGCATAGTCACCAGAGTGGACTGCTATGTAAGCAATTTGGGCCCAGCACTCACTGTGACCTCAGGTTCCCTGGGTGCCTCTGCATGCTGAAACCCTGCAGGATCCTGAGTGTGATGGTCAGGATCCTGGCTCAGAGCCTTAGTAATGTGGCCACCTGGTCATGAACCTGCTTGGGAATTAAAAGCTCCCTATGAAACTCAGAAAGGCTTCCGGGCCTTCTTTTCGAGTTACAAGCTGAGGTACTTGACATTGTTGTGCCCACTTGTCTCCCCCGGCGTCACAGGAACAGGGCAGCCTGGTGAGTGGCCTTTGACTCATGAGACTGCATGTCTGTGGACTTTAGCTGCCTGTGAACTGAGACTTAGGTCAGGACAACCCAGTGACGGTCATCCCCATCAGGTTAGGGGTCAGCAAGTCTTCCTGTTGAGACGCGCTGGACAGCTATGAGAGGCCGTGGGAGCTTCTGCTAAGGACCTGAGCTGCTGTCTTCCAGGCCTGAGAAGCCTCCCTCGGTCTGCCTGTGCAGCAGCAGATGCCTCCAGTGTAGGCTCTAGGGCTGTGGCCTTTCCTGGAGGGACTGGGAAGTACTTCCCCTCTGGGTCATGCCCTGCAGACAAAGACGGAGCCTCCGTTTAGGTGGAGGTTACAGTGACCAAATAGCCAGAGATCTTACCATGTGCCCCAGGACCCAGTTGGTAGCCAGGTGTTTCCACGTGGGTACCACGCTGGGGACAAGGGGACAGAGAGCCTAGTAAAATGAGTAATTATATACCAGGGGCTGTCGATGCCTTAAGCAACCAAAACTGGCATTGCACACTGAGTAGCATCAAGATTTAAGTCTTATAAGGAAACACCTGTGCTATGTTTTCCCAGTGTGCTTGCCTGTGTGTTGCACCCTGAGGGATTTCCATGAAAGAGAGCTAAGGGGCCAGCTCTGCTCTCTGAGTAGTGCTGACGTATGATTCATTCCTCAGCAGCCAGAGTTGGGGCCACTCATAGTCTGCATTTGAAGGAAACCACTCCTAGCCATATGCCTAGAGGGGTAAAAGGAGAATCTTGAAATTATGGCCCCTGTGAACTTAGGAAAAGAACCAATCACAGGTGACTAATAAGCTCTAGCAAACAATTTCTTACACACAGAGCATGCCTGTGTCAAGATCCATTTCTGATGCCACTTGTATGGAAAGACTCACAACCATCTTTGGCCAGAGTTTGTGTGTTGGAGCAGCACAGCCCGTTTCCCACCCGCTTCCCAGGGTCACTTATCCCAGGACAGTCCCAAAAGAGATAGGTGCAGTGGCAAGGTCTTTCCTGCACTCCTTCGGTGCTGAGTCCTGGCAGAAATGCTTACTGCTGCCCCACAACATGATGTGGCTGAGCCAAATTTGGAGGATGTGGAAAGGCCAGGCTGCCGTGTCCCTAAGGACCAAGTCACAACTGGCCGGCTGTGTTGGCCACTGCTTGCAGCTCCGACAAGCACTGCTTACTGAAAGTGGACAAAGGCACAGTCTCTTGGATGTCACTGCAACAGAATGTGAAATAGCACAACTTTTAGGGTTCCCAGAGCCTGCCAGTCTCTCTCGGAAATCAGGCCTGTGCTCTGGGGCTGCATGACTGCCCCTATTCCAGGGTACACGGCCTAGGGGAGCAGCATGGAAGGTCTGACTCTACCCCAGGCCTGATCCGAGGGCCCAGAGAGTCACAGCTACGGGGCAGTCCCTGTCTGTTTGGGCACTTGCTGCTCCTGAAAGCCCGCAAGCACATGGCCTCCCATCCTGGGATTCTCCTAAAGCCAAGGAATGGGAAGCTTGTCTGGGCCACAGGGATCCTTCCTCCTCTCTCACTGAAGATTCAACAATGCAAAGTAAACATCTGTTTTCCCCAAAGGACAGAGATATGGGCCTGTCGCTTGGACAGGCCTGCAGCGCCAAAACCATCTATCAAGTGTGAGGCCCACAAATACCCCATCTCCAGCCGTACTAGTTACTCCATGGCTGGCACTTCACATTCTGACTTGGGTGAAGAGCTCTGATGGGCGCCATTGTTCTAATACCCCTCACTCTGTGGCTTCCCAAGCTCTCACACAGGGCCCAGCCCTGGAACCTGGCAGGGCTCCACCTGCAAACCAGATCACTTGCCTTGCTCAACAGTACGGTGCCCATGCCCTCTTCAGCTCTGGGAATGAATGCACTCCGGTGGTTCTCATGTGCAATAAGGCTTGTAAACTCCTGAGCTCAGGTCAGGGCCAGGCTCTGCAGGTAGATGGGTTCCTAAGCATTTTGAACTCCTCCTGTGTTCCTTAATTCCATAATACCACATTTATCACTGCTTTATCCAGTTTACCAACATTTCACCACATACCTACGGTTATGGTTTGGATCTGAAATGTCCCTCCAAAGTCTCATGTATTTGGAAGGTGATTGGATCATGGGGGCACTATACTCATCAGTAGATTGGTCCACCAATGAGATCATAGTTGACATGTTGTTAGGAGGTGGGGTCTGGTTGGGGGAGGTGGTCACTGGTGGTGTGACCTGGTAGGGAATTTCTCCCTCCCTAGCTTCTCCTTTCTCTTTTTGCTTCCTGGCTGCCATGGTGTGAGTGGCTGTCCTCCGTGGCAGACCTTTTCACTAAGCCATTTTCTGCAGTTGAACCTGCCAACCGTGGATTGAAACATCTAAAATATGAGCCAACATAAACCTCTCTTCGTTTAAGGTACAGGTGCTGTGTATTGGTGTCTCGGTGATGAGGAAAGTAAGACACCTACTGAGGAGCCGCATGAGAAATGCTGAGGTGCTTACTGTGTTGTGCCATACACAAAGCCTGAGCAACAGACAGAAATGAATTCATCAGGAGACTGAAGCAGCAGTTCCCGATGGCATAGCCACCTCACAGGGGAGGCATGTGAGTAGTTACTGAAGAGGAAGGTCTCTCCTTTTAAGCCAGACCGCTCGGGAAAGCCTTGCCCAAACAGTGGGACTGTGTTTGGGTAGGGTTTAGTTAGGGCAGAGAACAAGATAGGGACAGCATCACGAGGGGACACAATAAGTAGTGTAGGGGGACAGCAGGCAGACGAGATGGTTGAAGGAGGTAATGTCAAGGTGAATAAGCAGCTGGGAGGTGAGACTGGATGACGAGTCTGGAGGCAGACAGCGGGAGACCTTGAACTGCAGGCTGAGCAATCTGAACCTCTCCCCTTCCAGAGCTTTTACTTCTTTTCCTGTTCTGTTACTGGCTAGTCCTGTCATTATTTCTAGTTCATGGAGCTGGAAGTATAATGTTAAGCAGGTCTCGAATCTACACATGGGAGTAATTTAAACACTGCTTCTCCACCTTGGGGGTGTATGTTCCGAAGGCCAAGTTGACCAGGCTTTGTGCAGGCCTTCTCCTGTTCCAGGGTTAGAGGGACCTGGATTTCCCAGCTTGCTCAACTAATAAATCAGTAGTGTCACTGTTGAACGTGTTTATGCGACTACATGATGAATAAGACAGAGTCCACACTTACAGAAGACAAGCAACAAGCTGACTTTGGCTAAAATCAGTCTATTGACAAAATTTGTCCCACTTCCAGAGCCTGTCTGTTATGGCTCAGGGCCAGGTAACATACCTTCCACAAAGTGGGGGAAAGATTGGGTCCACAAGAATAGGGTTGTAAGAACTCTGGTTTCCTTGGTGTCTGGTGTCTATCCTGATCCTCCACCAGCCGCAGGATACTGGACCCATTCAAGAATCATACTGGCTAACCGAGAGCTAGAAGTTGCAAAGATTATTTCAGAAACTGGGTGATACATGCCATGATGACCCCAGCTCCAGCTGAAGCACATTTCCTGTGGACAAAAATCCTTTATTCAGCCAGGTGTGGTGGCACTTGGCTAATTCCAGCACTTGGGAGGCTGAGGCAGGAAGATGGCCACGAGTTTGAGGCCAACTTGGGTAACATAGTGAGTTCAAGGCCAGCCTGAACTACAAAGTGAGATCCTGTCTCAAAAAAACCAAAACAAACAAACAGCCAACCCTTTATTCAGTGTCAAATGGTGTTTTGGGCATTATGGTACAGCTATGAGTACTAAAGGGAAGACACACCAGATCTTTCTTCTGGAACCCGAGCCATCCATAGATTCACCTGAGGCTCTGGAATTTTAGGGTCTGGAGCAGGCCAAGCCACTCAGTTTTTCCTGTCATATAGCAGTGCCAGTGCCTGAGGGTCCCAGGCTTGCTTACCCACGTACCCTTCTCTTCAACTCAGCACAAACTACGTAGGTACCCTGCCCTTCCAGATAACATGGAATCGTTTAGTTCCAGAAAGAGGAACGTGATGCAAATTTTTGAGTCTAAGAACACTATTTCTAGGAACTTGGAGCGGTTCAGATTGTTTAGCCTAGAGTTCCATGTCCCCCTGTGTCTATATCCACAATTACTATCCAGCCTCCTCTCTTAGTTGCTTACTCACTTTGACAGTTCCACCTTCAATCAGCTTTTGTGCTTACATGGGCCTCATACTCAGCAGAGGAAATGAGTGCCAGCAAGTGCTCTTAAGAACCTGGGCTGTTTGCCTCTTCCCTTGCCAGTCTCCCTCAGTCTGTCTTTTCAACACCAGACACCCCCTGCCTTGGGCTCCAGCTTTCTTCCCTTTGCTGGAGGAATTGGGCAACCCATCCGCTCTAGGTCCATCTGCTGCAGGCAAAAATGGAGACTTAGTCTGTGTGGTGGTGATAGTGACCAAATCACCAGAGATCTGATCATGTCCCTCAGTACCCAGTAGGCAGCTGGATGTTTCCACCTGGATACCAGATTGGGGACAAAGGCACAGGCAGCCTAGTAAAATGAACAGTTATATATAGCAGGGAGCTGTTCATGGCTTCATGGAACCCAAACTAGCATTTTATTTTCCACAGCATCCAGACTTAATAAGGTCTCACAGGGAAGCATGTGTGCTATATCTTCCCAATATGCTTGTCCACATGTTCCACCTGAGAGATTTCTGAAAAATGAAGCTAAGGAACCATTTGTGGGAAACTGTTTTGCATCTTGCTCAAGTAGTAAATAAGCAATGTCATTTTTTACGTGTTAATGTGGTTATTTACAGGATGAATGGGACTGAGTCCACACTTAGGAAAAGCAAGCAATAATTGGCTTTGGTTAAAATCAGTCCACTAAAAACCTTTGCTCCAGTCCCAAACTTATCTATTGTGGCTTAGAGCCAGAAAACACACCTCACTCAAAGTAGGGGAAAGATTGGGTCCAGAAGAGTGGGGTCACAAGGCCTCTGGTTTCCTCCATGTCTGGTGTCCCTCATGATTGTCTACCACCCACAGACTGAGTCCTTGAGGATGGGACCCACTCGAGAGTTACAGTGGCCCACTTGGAGCTAGAAGCGGCAAAGATTTCCTCACAAACTGGGTGGTCCATGCCATGATGACCCCAGCTCCAAGCTGAAGCACATTTCCTGTGGACGAAAACACTTTGTTCAGTGTCAAGTGGTGTTCTGGGCATTATGGTGCAGCTATGAGTGCCAGAGAGGAGACATTCCAGATCTTTCTTCAGGAACTTGAGCCCTCCACGGGCTCACTTGAGGCTCTGGAAATTCACGGTCGGGCTGGAGAAGCCAGCCACCCAACAATTTTCCTGTCATACCTCAGTGCCAGTGTTGGATAACCCTAAGCTTGCTTATCCATGCACCCTACTCGTCAACACAAACTGAACAGGGCCAAGGCCTGGCCTTGCTACTTCTTCCACAGGTATGGTTAGTAGGCTGCCTGCCAATAGTTAGCATTTCAGGGAGAAGTCTAAGCACAGGCGTGCAGGAGCAGTCTCCTTCCAAGACTTTTTGGGACACTTCTGGTGTTCTGTCTCAGATCATGACACCTGGAACAAAGGTGAGGGGACTGTGTTCCTCCCAGGACAGACGCCATTTGGCAAAGGGTGGTTATAAAATGGTTTTCTTGCAGATGGCATCAGAATGGGTCTTTTGACAGAGGCCTGGTCTGCGGGTTAAAATTTCTGTCTGCTTATTAAACTCTCCAACAATAAAATTAATGTTTCTCTCCTCAGTTCACAGAGGCCATAATTTCAAGATTCTCCTTTAGCCTTCTCACGTCTGGCCAGCAGTGAGTTTCCACAGGTGCAGTCCCGGAGTGACCCTAACTCTGGCTCTTCAGGAATAGCTCATGTGTCAGCACTATGAGGAGGGCTGCTGTCCTCTAAGCCTGTCTACTGATACCTCTCTTGTTCCTGGCTCACTGGGGAGAACAGGTGTGGGTAATTTGAGGCGCAGGGCTAGGAGCCTTTGTGATTTTCTGAGAGGTTTTCTGATTCCCAAGCAGGTTTGGGACTGTGTTGCTAGGAAACTGAAAATTTGGGTCAGAAAAATACCTGTGAACAAACTGACCATCTATAATACGTTGAGTACAGAGAGTCACCCAAGACATCCTAGTTGGGAGCGAGTTTAGGGGCTACACTGTGTAACTGGGGGTACAGACTGAGTAATCACGGACAAATTTCCTCATTACTGATGTGTGTTCATCTATAAAGGAGGATACCTATCTCAGCTTTGTCAAAGTATATATTAAATAGATCCATAGCCACATCTGACACCATGGGCTATAGATCATGTAGCTGAATCTGTTTGAAACTCTGATGCCTGAAGAGTTCACACCAATGCTGAATACATGGGAAACAGTCAAGATAATCTGTTATCCTTTTGAGGCCTTCTTGTCCTTTTTGGCCCTTTGTACTGGCCACCTCACCTTCCTATCAGCCTGTGACACCTCATGTTAAAATCATTAGCTACAAAGGAATGAAACAGAAAAACAATCTTTTCTTACCCGTGTGGGGAAGAGCAAGGAATGTTTGCTAGTACATGCTCAGACACCTGAAAATTTCACCTGTGACAACTGTTTGATTAAAAAAAAATCATTGATTTTGAGGCTTGAAAAAAGTGTCCCACAAATATTTTCTTTCACCCAAAATATTTTTTTTAACTCATACACCCTCAGAATGTATTTCTCAGAAGTTATAATAGGGCTTGAAGTTAAAGACCAGACCCACCAACTGTGGAAAAGGGCAGAAGTGCCACAGTGGATCCGAAATCATGCTGCAGTGCCAATGGGGAACTTGGCTCCTCAGCCAGCCAGGGAGGCAGGAATGAACATTCTTCCCTCATCAAAGGAGAACCAGCCTTTTTGGGCTTCTGGTGGACAGAGAAAGCTGTGTGGGGCTGGAGAATGGTGAGCAGCGGACAGCTGGAGGATGCCTGTACAAACTAGAATGGAGTGATTCATAATACCAGAAGATGGATTTGAGAGTCACAGAGCAGATTGCAGCTATGGCCATTGGGTTGGCAGGTGGGAGAAGAGGGAGCTCACATCACTTGTTCAAGGGAAAATTGTTCCCGCTAGCTGCTGTTTGCTGAGAGATACAGGACAGATTCTAAAAGTCACAGGGACGTGTGGTTCTGGCACAATGTGGAATAAGCACATTTTCACTATTCCTTGTGTCATATACAGCAAAACATCCTGGACATTATTTATAACATAAGCAGAATCTGAAAGGGAAGAGAAGGATGTGGAATGTTAGCATCTTGGACCTGAGAGGTGACATATCGCTCGCTGTTCCTTGGTTTTATTATTTCTTCACATATTTCAGAGTGTAATAGAGAAGGAAGCAGCCCAGAAACTAATGAGTATGAAGAAAAAAAGAACTCTATGCCTCAAGCTATTGACCTTCCAAGTTTATATCAGCAGACTCCCCTTCCCCTCTCTGGTTTGCTGGGTTTGGACTATGTATGTCACAGAAAGCAGGAAGAGAATGAAGTCAGTGTTTTTATCCTTTACCTCTTCCCTTGTGTGTTGCTGAGCATGGACTAGTCCTTTTTAACCAAGCAATGATAGAAAGAGACACTTTTTGGCTGTCTGTTTTAATTTCATTTTGTTTTGATTTTTACTTCACTCACTATATTGTTCATTTCTAGAATTTATAGATGTCCTCTTCAAAGTTCATGTCTTAGTAGTATTACTTCATCTCTGAACATTTTAAACATACACAGAGTCATTTTCAGGGAATTCTACCACCACTAATTAATTGGTAGAAACCCCTCCATTTATCACTTCTGTTATCTCCTTTCATTTCTTCATATGCTCACTAATTTTCACTTACAAGTTCATTTTCATTAAGGTTCATCTGCCCTAGGCATTCTGTGAGTCTGAGTCATGCATCGTTGTGGCAAACTTGCTATGAATTGGTTTAGTATTTGTTACTGCCAAGACCTTAGCAGGGTTCCTGGGCATTTAACGTTTGTTGCTGGACTGGGGCTTGCTGTCCTGGGCTGGAATTTTCTACCCATGTTTGGGGTGTCCAGTTCAGTCCTGAGCTGCTTCACAATCACCAGTACTGTCCTTCACTACAAGCTTACGCCCTTTGGTAAATCGTGAGCAGCATCCTATGTGAGGGGATAATCCAGGCAAGGAGCCGGGTCCCACATTTAGGCTAAAGGCCAAAAAAGTGGTACAAATATAAAAGTAGCTCAAAGATGCAGATAAGACAAGCATTCCACACAGTGAGTCACCAGGGCCCAAGGAAACAAGAGCCCTGGATTTCACAGGTATCTATGGGGACCATCATGAGTCACTGGGTTATTTATCTCTTTATGCACAAGGAGAGGGAGACTGTGAATGACATGTTCTATATTATCTATTGTATCATAAAAATTTCAAGCTCATGGGAGAGAGCATTTATTACCAATATATAATTTCATATGTTTTGGTATTTGTGATAGTTAATGGATTGTGTCTAATTGAGTAAGAAATGCCAACTAAATCAGATCAGCATAGTTCTGGGTATGGAAGACCTACCCTAGGGAAGATTGTCACCATGTAAAAAGGAAACAAAAAGGAAGACTTGTTTCTCTCTCTTTATAGGATCTCCAGTTTTCACCTTCACCTTGGACATTATCTCCTGGCATCCAGCACCGACTCTTCAACCTCTAGCATAGACCTTTCGGCATTCTATTGCAGACCCTTTGGCCTCCTGATATGGATGGCATGGACACTATAGTGGACTCCAGGCCTTTGACTGGATCCTTTTTTTTTTTAATTGTTAAATATTTCTCTCTCTATCTCTTTCTTTTTTTTTTAAACCAAGAACATGTATTGGTACATTGTGTACATAGTGATCACGTTCATCATGGTTATTTTGTACCTGTACATGATATATCTTGGATTCCCCCCTCTTCCCCACCCTTCCCTTCTGTCCCCCCACCCTTCCCTATTCACAGCAGGTTTATTTACATTTTTCCATTTTTCCTTTCTCCTTTCTTCTTTTTTTCCCTTCCTTCTTTCCCCCTTCTCTCTTTCTAGTTCTCCTCTCTTTTGAATATTATCTTTCTTTTACATAATATCTATTATATCTTTGTCCTTATTTACACTTACAGTTTCTCATATCAGAGAAACAATTTGATGTGTACTGATGAGTGTCTGATTTATTTCACTTAAGAATATGTTCTCAAGGTGTATGTATCCATTTACCTACAAACATCTCTAGTTTATCCTTTTTTATGGCAGAGTAGTACTCCATTGTGTAGAAAAACACATCTTCTTTAGCCATTCATTAGTTGTTGGGCATTTGGGTTGTTTCCAAGACTTAGCTATTACAAATTGTGTTGCTATGAACATAGTTGTGCATGTATCGCTGTGGTATGATGATTTTAATTCTTCTGGGAAGATACCAAGCAGAGGAATAGCCGGGTCAAATGGAACCTCTAGTTGTAGTTTTCTGAGGAATTTCCACATTGATTTCCACAGTGGTTGGACCAGCCTACATTCCCACCAACAGTGGAGAAGGGTTCCTTTTTCCCCACAACCCCACCAGCATTTGTTATTGGTTGATTTCTTGATAATAGCTGTTCTTCCTGGAGTGAGATGGAATCTTAGCATTGTTTAAATTTGCATCTGTCGAATGACCAATGATGTTGAGCACTTTTTCATATATTTATTTGCCATTTCCATTTCTTTATCTGAGAAATGTTTATTCATTTCAGATGCCCATTTTTGGATTGGGTCTTTAAATTTGGGGGGGTTGATTTTTTTGAGTTCTTTATATAGTCTAGATGCTAGATCTTTGTCTGAGGGACAGCTGGCAAATTTTTTTCCCAGTCTGTAGGGTTTTGCCCTGCCTTATTGGTGATTTCTTTTTCTTTTTAATAGGATGTGGTCCCAAGCACTGATTCTTTGTATTGTTTCCTGTGGAGTCTGGGTTCTGTTCATGAATTTTTTTCCTACCCCTATGTTTTCGAGAGTTCTTCCTATTCTATTCTCCAGTAGATTTAGGGTTTCTGCTTTAATGTTTAGATCTTTGTTCCACTTTGATTTTAGTTTAGTATATGGTGAGGGACATGTATCTAGTTTAGTTTTTGGCATGTAGCAAGCCAATTTTCCCAGCACCATTCATTAAAGAGGCTATCTTTCTTCCTGTGAGGGTCTTCCAGTGAGGCCTCTTTGTTGAAGATGAGGTATTTGAATGTGTACAGAGTTGTTTCTGCATCTTTTGGCCTGTTCTATTGATCCCCAGGTCTGTCTTTGTGCCAGTACCATGCTGTTTTTATCACAGTAGCTTTATAGTATAATTTCAAGTCAGGGATTGTGATGCCGCCTGCCTTATTCCTGTTGCGCAGGATTGTTTTTGCTTTCTTGGTCTCTTCTGGTTCCAGATGAAATTCATGATTGTTTTCTCTAATTCTGTGAAGTATGTTATTGGTATTTTGATTGGAATTGCATTGAATCTGTATAGTAATTTAGGAAACATGGCCATTTTCACTATGTTGGTTCTTCCTGTCCAAGAACACAGAATATCTTTCCATTGCCCGATATTGAAATACCTTTCAATTTCCTTTTTTTAGAGTACTGTAGTTTTCAGTGAAAAGGTCTTTTATTTGCTGCGTTAGATAGATATAGATTCCTAAGTATTTCATTTTTTGATGCGATTGTGAAAGTTATATCTTCTATTATTTCTTTCTCAGTGAGTTTGTTATTGGTATATAGGAATGCTATGGACTTTTAGGTATTGACTTTGTATCCAGCTATGCAAGTGACTTCAGTTAATAAAGCTAGAAGTTTTTTGGTGGAATTTTTGGGGTCTTCTGTGTAGAGTATCATGTCATCCACAAATAATGATAGTTTAAATTCTTCCTTTCCTATCTTTATTCCTTTTATTTCTTTCTCTTGCCTGATTGCTCTGGCTAATGTTTCTAGGACTATATTGAATAATAGTGGTGATAGTGGACAACTTTGTCTTGTTCCAGATTTTAGTGTTAAAACTTTCAGTTTCTTGCCATTTAGTGTGATGTTGTCTATTGGTTTGTCATAGATGACTTTTATCAGATTTATATATAGATGATCTATTCCTAATTTCCATAGGGTTTTTATCATGAATGGACGTTGGATTTTGTCAAATGCTTTTTCTGCATCTATTGAGATGATCATGTGATTTTTGTCTTTGACTCTGTTGATATGGTGTATTACATGTATTAATTTGCATATGTTGAACCATCCCTGCATCCCTGAGATGAATCCTACTTGGTTGTAGTGTATGATCTTCTTGATAACTCATTGCATTCTGTTTGACAGTATTTTGTTGAGAATTTTTTGCATCATAGTCATTAGAAAAATTGGCCTGTAGTTCTCCTTTTGGATCCTTTCCTGGTTTTAGTATCAGGGTAATGCTTGCTTCCAGGAGTGATTTTGGAAGTACTGCTTCCTTTTCAATTTCATTCAAGAGTTTGAGGAATAGTGGTATTAGATCATCTCTGAATTTCTTGTAGAATTCAGCTGTGAAACCGTCAGGGCCTGGGCTTTTCTTTGTTGGTAGGTTTTTAACCACCTCTTCAATTTCAATGGCCGATATTGGGTTATTTAGTATTTTTATGTTTCTTGATTCAGTTTTGGTAATTCATATGCTTCTAAGACTCTGTCCATTCTTCAGTGTTTTCCATATTGTTTGAGTATAGATTCTTAAAGTAGGTGCTGATGATTCTTTGGATTTCCATAGTGTCAGCTGTGACTTCATCCGTTTCATTTTTTATTGCATGGATTTGAGTCTTTTCTTCTTCTTCTTCTTCCTCTTCCTCTTCCTCTTCCTCTTCCTCTTCCCCTTCTTCTTCTTCTTCTTCTTCTTCTTCTTCTTCTTCTTCTTCCTCTTCTTCTTCTTCTTCTTCTTCTTCTTCTTCTTCTTCTTCTTCTTCTTCTTCTTCTTCTTCTTCTTCTTCTTCTTCTTCTTCTTCTTCTTCTTCTTCTTCTTCTTCTTCTTCTTTGATAATATTGGCTAGGGATTTGCCGATTTAATCTTTCAAAGAACCATCGCTTTGATTTGTTGATTCTTTGTATTGTTTTCTTAGTCTAAATTGCATTAACTTCAGCTCTGATCTTTATAATTTCCTCTCTCATATGATCTTTGGGTTTGGTTTGTTCTTCTTTTTCTAGATGTTTGAGGCTCAATATTAGGTTGTATATTTGCGCTTGCTCCTTTTTCCTGATGTGGGAATTCAACACAATGAATTTCCCCTGAAGCACAGCTTTCACTCATTGCTTCCCATAGGTTCCAGTATGTTGTATTGGCATTATCATTTAACTGTATAAATTGCTTTCATTTAACTGTATAATTTGTTTTCTAGTTTCTCCTGTGACCCAGCTGTTCTTTAGGAGGATGTTATTTAGTTTCCATGTGTTTATGTGGTTTTTTTGGTTTCTGTTACCACTGATTTCCAGTTTCATTACACTGTGATCTAATAGTATGCATGGAATAATTTCAGTTCCTTTACATTTACTTAAGCATGCCTTATGAGGTAGTATGTGGTCTATTTTGGAGAACATCCCATGTGCAGCTGAAAAGAATGTGTATTCTGCTGTTGTGGGGTGGAACACTCTGTAGACATCTACTAAATCCATTTTTTCAGAGATTTGGTTCAATTCTGATATTTCTTTGTTAATTTTTTTTCTAGTTGATCTGTCTACTTGTGACAGTGAGATATTGAAGTCTCCCATTATAATTGTGTTAATGTTTATTTGATCTTTCATGTTCTTTAATTTTTTTAAATGTAATTAGGTGCACCAATATTTAGTGCATAGATATTAATGATTGTTATTTCTTTCTCTTGTAAATTTTCCTTAAGACGTATGTAATGACTTTCTTTGTCCCTCTTCATCAGTCTTGGCTTGAAGTTCACTTTGTCTGAGGTTAGGATAGCTACTCATTTTTTTCTGGGTTCCTGTTGCATGAAATACTGCTTTCCATCCTTTGATTTTCAGTCTGTGAATTTCCTTTTGGGTTAAAGGTGTCTCTTGTATGCAGCATATTGATGGATCTTGTTTTTTGATCCATTCTGCCAGTCTGTTTCTTTTGATTGGTGAGTTGAGACCATTTACATTCATGATTACAACTGTTATGTATTGACTTATCTTTGTCAGAGGCCTTTTCTATTGTTGATTCTGTGTTTCCCCTCTGTTTAACTGCTTGTCTTGCCTGGTAGATTCTTTTCATTAATGTCTTTGTAATTATAGTTTCCTTTTCCCTTTTCTAGGATATCCTTCAAAACATTCTGTAAAAATGGTTTGGTGGTCATGTTTTTCTTCTGTTGTTCTTTGTTGTGGAAGTATATTATTTCATTATTGAATTTGAAAGATAGTTTGTCTGGATACATCAATCTGGGTTGGAGATTGTTTTCTTTTAAGGCTTGAAATATTTGCTCCAGGCTGTTCTTGATTTAAAGGTTTGTGTTGAGAAGTCTGCTGTGATTCTGATGGGTTAACCTTTATAGGTGATTTGTTTCTTTTCTGTAACATTTTTCAATTTTGTGTTCTTTTGTTGAATTTCTGAAATCTTGATTATTATATGTCTTGGTGTAGATTTCTTTCGGTCATGGGTAACTGGGGTTCTATATGCCTCACTTACCTGTATGTCAGATTGTTTTCTCATGCTTGGAAAGTTTTCCATCATTATTTCTGTGAATAATTTTTAAATGTCTTGCACTGTCTCCTGCTTTTTCATTCACTCCAATCAATCTTATGTTGTTCTTTGCATCATCTTGCAGTTGTTGTATTGATTTTTCATAATCTCTAGCTATTTTTAAGAAGTTTTCCTTTTCATTGTCATTAACTGCAGTCCTGTCTTCTAGGTCTGAGACTGTGTCTTCAATTTCATTCAATTTATTGCGTCTACTTTCAAAGAAGTTTTTCATTTCTTCAATAGCTGTTTTGATCTGTTTAATGGGTTCCATTTCTTTCCTGAGTTGAGTGTTGAAGTTTTCCATTGTCTTTCTAAGTACCTCTCTCTTTTTTTTTTTTTAAACTTCTGCTGCTATCATTTCTGAAAGTTTGGTTGGGTGTCTTCTGATTTCCTCTATGTCATTGTTCTCTGGATTTGTTCTGGGTGGGCTTAGGGTCTGGGGTTGTATTTTACTTCTGTGTCTTGTCATTTTCTTTCTGCCTATATATATTTCCCCACTTTTAGTTTGTTTTCAGCTTTGATTTTTATATTTTGCTTATGGGAGGTTACTTGAAGACAAATATCAATGCTTTCCTAGAAGAAATCTGTTCTTTCTGTGTCTTCTAGGTATATATGGTTCTTGGCTTTTGTGTCTGTCTCAAGACCCTAGACTATGTTAATGAGTATGACCTGAGATAATCACAGTATCGCCATATTGGAAAGTACAACTCGGTATAACTGGTATGACACCCTTGTTACACTAGTACTTTAGTAATAGCAATAGCATTAATTACATTCATGAAATTGACTGACTGTGGTAACTACTAACTTTGTATCTTTAACCTTAGGATCAAGGTCAACACAGTTATAAAGTAGAATCCAATGTAAACCAGGAAGTTGTATGTAGTGAGTTTCCCATTAGTAAAGTAGTTTTTACCCTGTGTGTAGAAGAGATAATGAGGGATAAGGAAAGATAGAGAGGTCAATGGAGAGAGTTCTACTAGATGCAAGGCTTAAGGATAAAAGGGGTTTACTTATACTTTGGGAGACTGAAGTAGATAGTATAGGAAAAGTGAAGGGTGGGAATACTGGGTCAAACCATAGAGAATCTAGACAATATTCACTCATATAAAAAACATAAGAAAGAGAAAAAACAAAAAAAAAAGAAAAATCAGAGCATTTTGTTGAGAAAGGTGAGGAAGAGTAAAGGGCATAGAGAGGAGAGATATGAAAAAGGCAGGAGTCAATAAAAGTAAAAACCTAAACAATAATAACAACAAAAAATAACAGAAAGAAAAGAGAGAAAACATCAGACATGTAACCAAATGAATAAGATAAAGAAAAAAGAGAAGGAAAAACAAAACAAAACTATATACATAGAGTTTTGTTTTGAAAAAGCAAAAAAAAAAAAAAGAGAGAGAGAGAGAGAGAGACAGAGCCAGTGGTACCTTCCATCCCAGATCTTCCCCAAGTTACTGGAATTTGACCCTGCCATAGCAAGGGTGGAGCCAGCATGGATTGGTGGCCCAACAGTGCACAGACCTGTGGGCCCAAGCTGCAGTCTGTCCATTGGCCCCAGATGTTGTCTCTGGGTGGGGCAGAGCTGGTGCAGATCAGTGGCCCAAGAGTGTATGGATCCCAAGTTGCAGGGTCCGTCGACCCCCGATGTCATCTCTGGATGGAGTGGAGCTGATGCAGATCAGTGGCCCAAGAGCGTGCAGACCTGTAGCCCTAAACCACGGGGTTCGTCCATTGACCCCTCAATGTCATCTCTGGGTGAGGCAGAGCTGGTGTGGATAATCAGCCCAAGAGCATGCAGACTTGTGGGTCTAAGCTGCAGGGTCTGTCTGTCTGACTGGATCCTTTAATTAAATCTGTTTCTCTAGTAAGCACTGATAGATACAGTATTTAATGTTCAGTATCACACTAAGATACCTATATGGTAAGAATGTGGGAGATCACAGGACCTTTCTGTCCTCTTCCTCTCAAAAGCTCCTGGATTTAGACAGAACCTACTCCCTTCAAACCCATGATTTTATAACAAACACAGAGACCCTGCCCAAGTGGAGAGAATGAGGCAGGTTCTGGCCTCAGGAACTTCTCATTCATGGAGAGAAGAGCCCGACACTAAGATTTTCCAGTCTGGCTATAGATGGAGGCTTGGCACGGTCAAGGGAAGCCCCATGCTGGATGGGAAGAGAAACTCACCTAGGGCAGTAGGGACTGTAAGCTGGAGTGTGGAGACTTATTCTCAGGATGATGGATATCAGAGGCCAGCTAGGCAGGAGCCATGAGGAAAGCATCTCCCACGATGGGGATTGAGAAGGGTAACCCTCCAGGTCATGCTTATTTGGGAGCATGAAAACAGTGAAAAAGTCTGTGCAGTGGGACAAATAGGAGAAGTTCTCCTATTTCTTTACACCTCACTCTGCCCTGGCTGGCACATGAAGTAGGGCTTTGAAACCTGTGCTAGGCCTGTGCTTGAACTGTGGTGCCAGATGCCTGGGGTAGAAGATATGGTTGGTGCCAGGGCACAGTCTTGTCCTTGCTCTACCTTTGGCTCTCAGAGACATTGCCCACACCATCCCCACCCCATTCAGAGAGTTTCTCACTCTCCCTGAGAGTTTAGCCAAAGACACTAAGGAGTCTGGGGAGCCTTTCTGACCCCCTTCTTCCAGGCCAGGGCCTCTGGGTTCTCCTGACACTTCCAATCTTGACCAAACCATATTAAGGACAACATGATACCTTTATTAGAATGAATCACAGCCTAGCATCCCCAGAAGGACCATTTTTGGATCTTGAGGGGTTGCTTTAGAACAGGACGGACACTGTTCCCCTCCCACACAGGCCTGGAATTCATAAACATCCAGCTACTCAACTCCAGTGCAACCTGGCCTGCAGGCCTGGCCCTCAGGGAGCCTGACTTTGAGCTGCCTCAGGTACAGACTGTTCCAAGGCAGTGTTAGAGTAAATGTCCACACCCAAACTCAGAATCTGGGCATTGGGAATCACGTTCTTTGCTGCCTTTTCAGACACCTCATCAGGTGTTGAATCTTCAGCTGTTACTGTCTCCACGGCATCACTCATCCTCTTCCCAAAGGTGTCTCCAAAGTTCTGGCCCATCTCTCTCTGGAAGCTGAGAAAAGCCATCATTGGGGCTGCATTCCCAAGAGGTGAGCTCTTTTGCTTCTGCAGGTTCCCAGCCATGCTTCACCATGGGCCTAAGGGGGACAGTCGCTTCCAGGAGGAGGCAGGGTCCATCTCCCAATTGTAGTTAGACCCTTCTATTTTCTATGACTTTGGAGTATGGTTCACCACTTTCATCATTAGCACTTACTCAGTACCTGCCACGGCTGGACCCTGTGCCAACCACTTTATATGACTTTGATACTCTCAAAAACTCTATGGGAGAAGAAGGCTGGAATACGTGGCTTTATCTCTTTGTGCTTCATTTTTCTCATCTGTAAAATGGGAATGGTGAGAAGACTTACTTTGCATTTGCTTGGTTTGAGGACAAAGTGAGAGAACACATGTATAGGAAGAGGCTTGACATGGTAAACTAAAAAAAGTTGGCTATTATTATTACTAAAATTGGTCTTACTAAAAATGTTGGCTATTCGTTTTGCAAATGAAGAGACTAGGCTTCAGGGGTATTAGGTCTTCCCAGTGCATAGACCAGGAAGTAGTCACACAGAAACAGAAATCTAGAAATCCAGGCTCTCTGACTCCAGAGCCAGCGTTCTTCACCACTATGTTCTCAAACTGTATTGCCCTGTACTTCTGCTCTCCAAAGTGGGGCAAATTCCTATTCATCCTTCAAAGTTCTACTCAAATATCACTTCCTCTATGACATTTTTTACAACTTCCCAAACCAAAGTTCTTCCATATCCTTTGGCTCCTACAGGCACTGTACAACACACTGTCAGAGGCCATAGCAATAACTGCATGTCTGTCTCCCTATGAACTGTGGCTAGCACAAAGGTGGGATCCCGTGACCTCCAATAGCCCTCTTGGTCCAATGTCCTGCATGGTGATTTCAGTGAGGTCGAAGGAGGGCAAAGAGGACTTTAGAAATGAGGCAAAGGAAAGCCAGAGACAGCGACCCCGACCATACGGAGCAGAGAGCACTGTAGGACCTTGGGCAATCCCTGGCCCTCATTGGTGCTCAAGTCCTCTCAGGCCCAGGGTGACAACGGTGGGGTCTCTTCACCCAGATCCCAGAAGCTGTGGTTCTGCTAATCATGACAAGTCTCCTCTAGGGGACACTTAGGAGATCAGAGTGCAGAACTATCCATGGAGGTGCCGGCCGAAGCCCAGTTCCCAAATGGGGTCTTGGGCTGCTGGGGCTAGAAGGCCAAAGTCATTAATGTAGCCTGGATCCTTTATAAGGAAGTCGGAGTTCAGACAGGAAATGAGAGGTACTCGGAGAACCGATTCCAAGACAGTCCCTTTTACCCAGGAGGGAAGAGCCAAGGACTTCTGAAGTGCCACTGGAGGGGATCTCCAAGGGTAGCACACCAATCTAGACAAGCAGATGGGGAAGGGAGGAGAAAGGACCTGGCCCAGGCTAGGGCAGGATTGCCAGGCAGAGTGGGAGTAGGCAGAGATTGGGTTGGACCCAGGGGAATAGTAGCATCCAGAAGGGCTGGGGTGACAGCTGTGGACACAGGGCAGCTTCCATGTCACAAACCCTCATGGAAGAAAAGCAGGGATGGACAGTGCCTGACATACTGTCAACATCAAGTGCTCGAGATCAGGGTGCATCGCACACTCACCTTGCCTTTGAGAACTGCTCCAGACTGTCTAAGAGGGGCTGATCTTGTGTTTCCAGCAGCTGGCAGGAGAAGTACAACGCCATGAAGGATGAGATGCAGCAGAGAATGATGGGTTGGAGAGACGGGATCTGGTGGATGATTGTCTTGGACAACATTGCTCCACCTGATGAAACCAGAATTGCCAGCCCCAGGCCTATACCCCTGAAAGTGAAGGTGAGAGCTGGTCTGGATGGCTTCTCAGGCAGAGGCCCAGTAGGCCCAGGGGAGAAGCTACCTGAAACCCAAACCCTCCCCTCTCCATCTTGTCCTAGCTCATTGTGTGACCTTGAAGAATTTAGTTCTCCATTGATTCCAAGTAGGTAGAAATTTCTTCTGGACTTCCTTCCTGGGTGTCAGGAGTAGGAGAGGTAGGAACCATGAAATGTTGTATGGGGAGATGGCACAGCCATTGATGCTGGGTGGATGGGAAGATACGGCTGTGGCTGCCATCAACAGGGCCTCCTGTAGAGAGGTGACTGAGGCTCAGGTTGGCCCACATCGTCTAGGAAGTAAGTGAAGGAAGGAACTGAATTTAGACTACCCTTGTCCAAATCCCAGCTCTATCACTTGCTATGTTTACCTTGAATAAGTGCCTTTATAGGTTTGGTTTTATTGTCTGAAATTGGATTAATGATGATGTTTGGGAGATTTTTTTGGTGAGGCTTAAGTGAGGTAATCCATGTAAACTGCTCGGCGCAGTGCTTGTCACCAGGTGAATGCTCAATCTTAGCTACTGCATTAATCCTGTCATTGTCCCATCCCTTCCAGTAGTCTCGCGGCCTCCTTGCTCACTAGACCCCATACCTGAGGGAAGTGGGGAGGCGCTCAGCAGTGTAGATGAACAAGACAGTGACAGCGGCAGCCAGGCTGGACTCCCCAAGCACGAGCATCAGCATTATGGTGGATTTCAGCTCTGTATCTAGATAAATGAACTGCAAGTCTGGGGCCATCCTGTCAGCCCTTTCTCCATCGCTTGCAGAAAGCATCCCTACCACCCGGTCAGCTGTCACCAGGCTCAGGCATTCAGTAAGAGGAGGCCCAATCAGGTTGACATTTAGTACTTCTGCACTGGGAGATGTGGCTGGGGAAAGTGGGGAGGGCTCCCTGGGCTGAGTCCACACATGTCTGATCTGTGCAAGGTGGACTAGGTTGGGGGGGGGTGTTTGATCCCAGCGGACTGGTCCTAAACACTCTAGGATACCTGCCTCTGGGCAGCTAGATGCACAATCTGAAGGAGAAACACAAGACTCAGGAGTGAGAGAGAGTGCAGCTTTTACTGTCTGCCGAGGTAGGCAGCTCCTCTTTTGTCAGCCCTCTGCCTCAACCATAGTCACTGAAGGAGCCAGTGGCGAGCAATTCTAAGCAGTGCACGCTGACACAGGAGCCCTGTGTCCAGTTCCATAACCTGCTGTGCGTTCATTGCCTAGGGCTCTTTGAAATGTGGGAAATATTTCCAGCTCTTACCTTCTTCCTTTCCTAGTGCTGAGCCCCAGTATCTGGGTACTGAGCTCCGGGGAAGGAGAGGCCTCTGAGCAAGAACTATTCCTGTGGTTGCGCCCAACATCTCACCCAGTTTTCAGTGAATAGATTGTTTGCAAAGTCCCAGATAACAACAGACTCTTCCCAGAGGGGCTGTAGATGAGAGGCGGGGCCCAGGGTAGTAGATAGAGGAATCATGTGACTTCCAGATCTACTTCTGATGTGGACTGGAATCAGTGGGAAGAAGGCTGTCTTCCCTCCCACATAAGGATGATTTCCCTGGATAGCATGCCTTCCTCTCTCAGATCTCTGAGTGGGTGAGAGAGCATGTTTTGGGGCTCTCCACTCGGCACCTGCTCCTGAAGTGCTGGGGCTTTCTCAGGGTGTGCAAGGGGTCAACTTCAGTATGCCTTTTCAGGGGCCAGACCAGAGCCCTGGGGAGGTTTGTAAGGAAGCAGGGAGGCTGGTAGCAGGGTGGGCTGTACCTTGGAAGATGAGAAGGAGACCGCACATAGTAGCAGTTTGGATGAGAGTCACAATCAGGCTCCCCTTCCTCCCTTTGTGTTCAAGGACTACGATGCAGCACATTTGAACAGATACCTTTGTGACACCAAAAATTGCCTCCCTGAAGTGACAGCTCATTCCAAAGTCTCTCATCTTGAGGGTCAGTGTAAAATAGATGTAACTTAGAGTAAACCTGGAATGAAGTCAAGACACACACACCAAAGATGCAGGAGTAAAAAAAGACAGATGTAAAGGAGAGAGAGGCAGGGTGGGCATGGAGGAGGGAGAGAAGCACAGAAACCTGTGTGATATGTCCCGGGTCTTGCTTCTCTTGCAGCCTGCCTACCCCCATTCCGTCTCAAATTCATGGCCTGCACACCAGCCTTATATACTCACCATAAAAAGCCCATCATCGAGATCCCCTTGCGGAGGTGCCTGTTGTAATAAAAATCCAGGACAGATGCCTTAGTCACCATCTTTCCAGGCAGAGTCAGCTAGAGCACAAGCAAGACCACCTGCTAAGTCAGAGGTAGGGCTGAGACCCCAGATTGAGCCCTTCCCCACTAGACCTGCACAGCCGGCCTGCCCCCAACAGGGCCACCAGGTCTGCCTTACTCTGTCTGGGCTGTAATTTTGCTATAATCGTTCTCCTTGGGAAATGGGCTGGAATACCCCATGAGAGGTCCACCTGGAAAGGATTAGGGAAGAGGCTTCCCCACAGCCTGCGGCCCTTGCCCCATTCCTGAAGCCTCTTACCTCATTCAGCAGGTTGCAAGGAATGGTCCTCTTGTTCACATTGGCTGCATAGCATAACACCCGTTTGGCCTCTTCAATCTTCCCTTTCATCATCAGCCACCGTGCGGACTCTGGGAAAATTCTGTGTGGTGCAACCCTCTCAGAGACCCATGTTGACCCCATCCTAGCCTCAGTTGTGCCCACCCTACTGTAGCATGAAGTGACTAATGGGCCTTGAAAGGCATGACCAATCTTGAGATGCCTTCTGTCCTGCCCTTGAAAGCAGCTCTTTCCCTGTCCAAGCCACACACAGCCCCCGCAGCTGCTCAGTGACACTGGCCACCTACTGCCTCTGCCCTGCACCCTCCTTTCCTACCCTCGGGGGTGTCCTCACTTCCTGACACACTTAGGGCACGTTCTCCACACCCATATTCTCTTCGAGGGTCTCTTTCCCAGAGCTGGGGTTTTTCCTGGAGAGTGTGGGCCAGGAAACTGGGTTTTACCCCAGGGCCCAGCACCCTGCTTGGATGCTTGGAGAGGGGAGTGAAGCTCTCACTCTGTCCTATTTCTTCCTTGCCAAGTGTTGTTGTCTTTGGTCTCAAAATAAATTTCCCCTAAGTTTTTCTCCAGTCCTCTCAGGCTATCAGAATTCACACAGATCACCAGGTAAAAGCACGCAGTAAGTACCAGGAGTTGTGTTCAGTGCCTTTGTACACAGCATCTTGTTTAACCTTTGCCTGTCCCGGGACCTAGTATGATAGTCCCACGTTATTCTCAGGCTCCGGGAATAAGGGCTTGGCTAAGGCCACAGAGGTCACGCTGGTATAATGTGGTCCTCTGCTAAGGCAATCTCCAAAATGTGCCATGCTTCCCTGCAGATTTCTCACACCACCATGACCTCCCCAGCCTGGACTCTACGGCGGTTTCTAAAAACACACTCTGGACACTAGAGGTGACTTTGTCTCCTCTGTCTGCCCCATTCCTGCCTTTCTGCCCCAGGGTCCAGCAATCAGTTATCTTTTTCCATGTGAGGGGCTGCAGAGCACTCTTCAAGAAAGTCATTAAACTAGGACATCTTCAAAAAGATAGATTGACCAGCTGCCCACTGAACACAGAATAATAATAATTAAAATAGTAATCACAATGATACGGATTCTCAAGGACGAAGAGAAGAGGAGAGAGGACACTGTGGAAGAGATGCAGCATGTGTGCTGTGAAGCTGGGAAGTGTGTGGCGCACCTCTGACTGAGTCTGCAGGTGCAGTGGGCTGAGTGTTTTTGTCCTCTGAGTTCATGATGGGACCCTTTCCCCAGTGGCAATAGTATTAAGAGGTGGGCTTAGGGGCTTTGTAAAGAAGGCTCAGGGGATCTTGCTCTTCCTTTCTGCTGTGTAAAAACACATAGAAGGTGATCCATATGGGAAACAGGCCTTTGCCAGACTCCACATCTACTGGGGCCTCAGGAACTGTGAACAAAAATTTTCTGTTCATAAATTATGCTATTTAAGGTATTTTCATATAGTAGCCAGAACAGACTAAGGCAGCAGGCAAAGCCTGTGTCACGCAGTGTACTTTGGGAGAGGGAGAGATTGTCCTCCTGGCCCCAGAGGACCCTGGACACCAGTTCTCATAAATGGGACTGCTGCATCCCCTCTGTGATTTGTCAGATAAGGACGGCTGAGGAAGTGAACACGACAGCAGAAGCGGGGGCTGAGGACAGACACAGGCGAGCTGAGGAAGTTCTCCCGGTGATGACAAGGGTCCCAGCCCCCACTCTTACCAGGTGGTACAACAGCCAGCACCAGGGAATGACCTGGCTTTGAGATGTTTAGGGAATAGGTGCTCGACAATAGTGGAGAGTGTGGTCAGCTGAGCAGCAGGATCAATATCAGTGGGGAACTTGTAAAAAATACAGATTCTTGGGCCTACCCTGCCCTGTAGATGCGGAAGCTCTGGGGAGAGGTCCAGCTACTGCTGTTTAACAGGCTCCATGTGAATCTAATGTTCACAAAACTTTGAGCTCCATTCCTATGGTTACCAGCCAGTTAGCTACTCCTTGGGGTTTCCCATTAGCATCTTAGTGACTCTCTCTTAAATATGAAGGGATGACCAGAGATCACAGGTAATGGAAGAAAACCTCCCAAATTTAAGAGGATCCAAAATAAGCTGACAAATAGTGATTCAAGAGGACACATATCATTGCAGGGAATTGAAGGGAAAAAGCAAGAAATTCTAAATTGTATCCTGAAGGACATTTGAGAATGTTTTGCAATTTTATATGAATACAGATAAAAAATAAAGATACAAATGCTTTTGAGGAAAAAAAAAAATCAGAGACTAAAGAACAGCAGAGTACCAGAATGCTAAGGGAATCTTTCTGTCCCCAAATTTTAGCTGAAGTCTGAAGCTGGAAACAATGGACAAAAACCTTGAATTATAGAGAGACATGTGACCATACAGAAGGTAGGAGTTATAAAAAAAAAAAACAGCAACACAGCCCAGCAGGGACTATGCACCTACGCAGGCTAGAAACTCCTGTTTATGGCAGTGAAAGACTCCTGAATCTCCTCATGGTGCCATGTTGCTCTCATCTACCACAGACAGAAGAATAGAGTCCTGACAAACTTCTTAGATAGATTCTGGGGGTGCCTTCTAGAAAGGGGCGTTGTCCTCTCACCATCTGGCTGGAGTCCACTGATTCAGAGTCTTGAGGGCTTGCCCTGGTACTCTAGTCAGTAAGACAGCTTAGGACAGGGCTGACGTGTGTCTTCTAAAGACTGAGGCCAGTCCTGGGCCTCGCCCACCTCTCTTGCCTTCAACATTGACCATCACGTGTCCTTGAATCCTTGCCTTTTAGTACCCTTTCTATTTCTGGTTTCCTGCTCATTTTTCCGACATCTCTTTGTGGGTCTCCTCTGTGCGGGGAGTGATGCTGGGGTTTCAGAGGCTTTGCCCAAGCTCCTTCTCATCTCTTCCACATATACCTTCTCCAAGAGTAAAAAGCCACCCATTCCCGTACCCTTCCATCTCTGCCCATCAGACCCTGACCTGTGCATACCCCGAACTTGCTTGCTCACCAGATGTAAACGATGCACAGGAACACAGGTGCCCCACCCACCAGGAACAGCAGCCGCCAGTGAGGAAGGCTGTAGCTGAGTCCCACCAGGAACAGGACACCCACAGAGATAAAACAGTGCTCCAGGAAGATGGCGTGGGCCCGGTGGTTGGCCCCTAGCCATTCAGTGGCTGTGCAGAGGTGAAGAGGACAAAACCATGGTCAGCTCGGGGGCCAGGCTGCCCCTGCCCCCAGCCTTCTGAGATGCCCCTGTCCTGTGTTGGAAAGCTCAGGCTGGGCTAATGTTTTTCTGCCTGATCTGCACTAGCCCTGAGACACCCCTCAAAACCATGCAGAGTGCGTCTGTGCCCCCTACAGTGTGCATCCTAGGTTTTGCCTGACCTCTCAACCACATAAGTAGCCTTCTGTCCTTTCTTACCTGGCTGCTCCCTCCACACCTCCTGCCTGACAATGACATCTCATGAAGAAGGTTTCTAGGCATCATGCCACATATGTGGCTGGATACATTAGAAGGCAGTGAATCACTGTCCCTGCCTTTAGGTGCATTAAAGCTTTGGCCATCATGGGCTAAGGCTCTGTGGAGGGTCAGTGTCTTCAGGTGGGGCCCAGGGGGGCTCTCAGTGAGAAAAGGTCCCTTGCTCAGAAATTCCCAGCACACCAGGGATCACAGGTTTGAGATTTTAATCACTGAACCTTCTGAGGTCAGTGGATGAGTCTGTGTGCACTGGGGCTATGGCATCACATAAGCCTTTGTTGAAACCCTAAGTCCTTACTTCTCTGTGATTCTGGGTAAAGTGATTGTCTTCGTTGAGGTATAAATATCCTTCTCTACTAAAAGAATAAGAGAATAGTGCACGCCGAATAGAGGGTGGCCCAGATGAAATGCTCCAATGCATACGCAGGCTTAGCAGCTCCCTTGGACTCGTGAGCCACATACGGAGCCCACAAGGGGGTACTCAGGGAGAATGTAGGGGGTACAAGGGAAATAGAGCGGAGGGTGAGAAAGATAGGCATTCTGAGAGCTAATGAGCTGGCATCTCCAGGCCACCAGGAATAGAGAATCCCTCCACTTCGACCTTCCCTGTTGGGCACTGACCATGTCTTATTGGCTTCTTGCTAGCTCATCTTGCCTTGCCTGGCTGACCCTTCTCCCTGCTTCCTGAGACACCCCAGGCCCCCACTTCCATCTTCTGCCCTGCATCCCTGCTCCCATCCAGCCCTCTCCCTTGAGGCCCAGTGTCACCTAAACACACACTGCTGATTGTGTAGCCCGTCACTGCCTGAGAGACAAGGAAGCGGAAGAAGAAATACTGGTGAAGGCTGCTCACGAAGGCTGTCCCAAAGTTGAAGATGGTCAGTCCCAGCAGCGACATCAGCATAGCAGGATAGCGGCCCAGGCTGGGGTATCAAAGTGAGGCTGCACCAAGTGCTGGAGCTCCCTGGGCCAGGCCCTCAGCCCTCCCCAGGACCCCAGCAGCTCTTCCCTTAGCCTCCCCAGCTTGAGGCTCCTCCACTCTGAAGGAGGAGGCAGGGTGTCCCCGGAAATAGGGCTAACTCTAGGAGACTCACCTGTCACTAATGAACCCGAAGATGAGCCCCCCTGTCAGGAAGCCAGTCATGGATATGGACTGCAGCCTCTCCTCATCTGGCTCCTTGCCACACACCAGGTCAAACTGAGGGGTTAGACACAGGATTCACCATAGGTCTCCAGCCGGGCTCACATTTTTGGGTGTGGAGACAGTCTGGCCTATGTGGGACCTTGAGGCAGAGGGCACGTGGGGAAGGGGCAGCAGTGTACAGGGTACCCCAGCTCTGTTACTTTTATACCTGCCCTGTACCCAGCTGAGAGCCTGGTTTGAGAGGACCATAGGCCCAGGCCAGGAAGGGAAAATGTAGGGGGTAATTGAACACAGATATGAATCACTGAGGGCCCAACTGCTGGGCTCCAACCTGAAGCTTTAGACCAGTAGGTCTGTGCCAGAAAGAGCCCAAGTTGCCCTTTAGGTTGTGAAGTCTTGTGAAAGACACCTGAGAGAAGCTGACTCCTTCCAACCTCTATTTCTGTGAGTTCAGAGGGTAGAGTCACAAACTCAAAAAATTCCCTGGACAGATGGCTAACCCTGCCATCCTATCCCTAATTTTGTACTCCTAAATGCACTCTGACTTCCTGGATAAGACAGGCAGGGCCAGGGGTGGGCAGCAGGAAGCCTAATTTTCTGTCGGGTTCCACTCTAGGAGGGTGACCTCAGGCCAGTTGCTACCCCACTCTCTCTGTGATATCTCTGGACTTAGGGGGTAGCTCCGGACAACTCAGGATGAAGCCCACCTCATTGATCAACGATCGTGTTTTTGAGTTTGGATCGATCCACCCTTTTTGGCATGTAGTGGTATGGTTGAGGCCAAATTGGATGACAGACTCCAAATTCCAAGGCACAGGCAAGTACATGAGGCATGTCGGCAAACTGCCATTGGGTGCTCGGGGCAGGGTCAGATTCAGCCGCTCAGCCTCTGAGAGGTTGGGGGCCACTGCCAGAATCCAGCTGGTGTTACAATAGTGCTCCTGGTCTGTGAACACAAAGTGCTCAGCGCACACGAAGGCCAACAGGATCCCGGGGAGGAAGGTGAGGGCTACCAGCCTCCGCTGAAATTTGCCAAATTCCCCCACTGCACGCAGGATGTTGCCAAACTTGACATCCTTTCTGTTTATGTTCTTTGACGGCATTTGTAGGGTCTAAGGATGAAAAGGCACTGGCGCTGCCTGTTGTTTGAGCTCCTGGAATCACGGGACTTGAGCTCTGCCTTGGAGTTCTTTTCTCCTTCTGTCTGCTGAAAGAAAGGATGCAACTCATTTTTCTGACACTTCGAAGGCACTGGACATCAGCATGGATGCCTCTGGCCAGAAAGTGGCTTTTGGCTTGAAGCAATGTGGATTTCATTGTTCCCTACTTTCCTTCTAAAGTTTCTTAGTTCACGTAATTTGCTCCCCACCCCTGGCTAAATCATTCTTCATTTTTAGCGAGTGGAGATTGTCTGATGGTTTGGAAAATGCTCTGTTGTTGTCCTGAATGATAAACTCTGAGAAAATGCCTTTCCAGTTTCCCCCACAACCGGAATTGTTTGCACACACACCGAGCCACCAGGGTAATTGCAAAAGGTAGGAGAGGTCTCCAGGAACCTTTCTTTTCAAAACAAACAAACAAACATCTGCATCTGGAGGGGCCAAGAGCTGGCTCTGAGCAGCTGGAAGACTTGGTTATAGAGCCACGCACAAAAGGCTGGAATGTGGGGCTCCAAAATCATGGATGACAGACAGTGGCATAGAGCCATAGCACAGAGGCAGCAAACTTGGAGGAGGGAGGCAAGAGATATTGTTGAAGATACCACTTTGGGGAGCAGGGAAGAGCAGAAACGGAGCTTAACACTGATTTGAGCTCAAACCCTCAGTATGCTTTAAAAAAAAAAAAAAAAGTCCTGGTCTATGGCATCCCTTGGCTACCAGCAGAAGTAGAAGCAAGTTCTCTCTGAGGAAAATTTCTTTCAGTTGAGCCTGTGGGAAAATCACAGATCAAGATCAGGCAAAGAAATTGTGGTCTCTGAAGGTAAGCCACCCTGGGAGTCAACAGAACCCAGAGACAGCAGACTGGCTGCAGATGGCAGAAATATCAGATACAGAAGAGAAGAGAGCTAGCATAAGAACTTTTAAAAGAAAGAAAAGTTGTAATTACAAAAATGAAACTATAACAAGAACCACGGAAAAACATACCTTTGGAAGGAAGATAGCAATTTTATAAACACAAAAATGGGTAACGAACTGTTGTTGAAATAACCCTAATAGGAAGGCTATATAGATTCAACACAAAGAGTTAGTGAGCATGAATAGATGAAACGTGAAAGAGGTAAAGATACGTGGCAGAAGGCTTAACGTGGCTCTGATTGGAAGCTCACAAGGAGAAATGGAAAAGCAGTATTTAAAAAGAGAAAAACAATAAATTTTCTACTCAAAAAGCATGAATCATCAAGATTCAGGAAAAAAGACTTATCTCAAGCAGGATGAATAAAAAGGAGAACCAGGGCTAGAAGCCACAGTGACAGGTGACAAAGAAAGATCTCGAAGCTCCACTAGGTCAGTGACCAAAGACAGCACCGGGATCCTAAGCAAATGAAAAGAGTGAAGAATGTCTTCAAATTGTTCGTAGCAAATCACAATACAGCCAGTCGAGAATGGTGTACTCAGTAAAATTACAGCAACAGAAGTACAAAAAAAAAAAAAGTTATGTATAATTAGAAACCGACAGAGCACAAGAGCAAGAGATCCGATTTAATGGAACTTATAAAAGACAAAATGGTCTCAGGAGGACACCCTGAGATGCAATAATGATCAGCCAAAATGGTAAACATGTAAACAAATGCAAAGACTGATGGATTGTATTAAATAAGAATACTTTCAAACTGTGGAGTTTAAAAACGAAAGAGAAAATCGTGGGCCGTTTAAGTCAGGAGGGGGAAGAGCTGAGCCGAACTGTCCTGTGACCTTCGCGTGTGCCAGGGGTTTCCATTGTTCAGGAGGGGACTCAACCCTTTGAAATCGCATTCGCGTGGCAAAATTGCAAGAATAACCACTCCCGTCCTGGGTCCTGGCCCGCAGATCCCGCGGCAGGCCTTGCTCGGCTCCTCTCCTGGCCGCCTTCTGTTCGGCTTCCCCGCAGCCCGCAGAGCGCGCACGAACTTGCGGGAGGAGACCGCAGAGTCCTCGGCAGGCAGGCGGGACCCCGCGGCGCCGAGCACGGCGCGGGGTGCCTCACGCCCCGCCCTCCCTCCCGGGGTGCCCTCTCCATCCCGGCCTGCTCTTGAGGCAGGAGTAGGGCGCGGCTTGAGCTGGCTCTGAAGATGGGCGTGACCTGAGTGAGTGGCCCGGACCCGACGTCCCGCTGGAGCGCGAAATCCAAATGCCCTCTGCTCACCACATCGGGAAACCCTCGGAGAACTGAGACGGGATGAAAAGGACACCGCGCGCTCTTGCTCTCTTGCCCCTTGCTCCCTGACCCCGTCCCCTTCGGCTCTCTAAGTGCCCAAAGGCGGCGCCTGTTTCATTCACGTGGCAGAGCCGGTTTCCTTTTGTTGTTACTCAAATAAATTTTCTGACCGCCCTCAATTCGCCCGTTCAATTTTTTTGCTTGCAGCGAATAAGAACCTGGAAACTTAAAACACAGCTGGCTCCAGACGGGTATCACTCCCTCCCTGGGCGCCCTCTCCGCCTGGCCTTCCCTCCACGGGCGAACCTCTCTCGCGGCCCGGAGGACACCACCTGGCGCCGGCGGACACGAGGGTGCGCTCCGCCGCGCGGCCTCACTCCCGGCGGCCAGACTCCGCGGGCAAGCTCGGAGTCGTCCCGGCTGGAGGCTCAAGAAGGTTCTGAGGTCCCGGCCAGCTCAACGAGGGAGGAGTGGCGCGGTCCTTAGCATCGGGACGTGGACGCCGGGCGCCGGCACCGCCCGCCCCTCTCGCGGTTCCGTGAACGCGGGCTTCGCACCCCAGCTAACCAGCGCCGCCCGCCCAGCCCCGCGTCGGCTCAGCGTGGGTCCCGCTGCTTCTGATTTATTGCAACAGAAGGCCCAGCAGGGTCCGGCATCATCTGCGCTTTTAACTGTTTGTGCCTCCTGTCGGCCCCAGAGTCTGGGATTCCTGATGTCGGCAGGATCAGGAGGCGTGAGACAGGCACAGGCCAGGAGAGGAAGAGCATGCTTGGATGCATGGGGAGGCGGGTGCTGAGTAACAGCCACCCCAAAGGAGTCTACATCCGAATCCCCAGAGCCTATGACTATGTCCCTTACATGGCAAAGGAGATTCAAGCTGTAGATAAAATTAAGGTTACTCATCAGATTTCTTTAAAATAAGGAGATCCTGGATTATCTAGGTGGGCCCAATGTAATCTCGGGGTCCTTAAATGTGGAAGGAGGCAGGAGGGTCAGAACCAGGGGAAGGTATTTTAAGCAAGATTTGATCGGCCATTGTTGGTTTTGAAGGTGGAAGGACTTCATGATCCAAGGATCACAGCAGCCTCTAGAAGCTGGAAAAGGTAAGGAAATGGAGTCTCCTCAGAGACTCTGGAAAGGAACGCCTAGTGAGACCACAACTGTAAGGTGACAAATGTGTGTCTTAAGCCAGTACGTGTGTTTGTGTGTTACAGCAGCCCTGGGAAACCAACATGGTGTGTCTGTGTCCAGGGCTGGAGGGGCAGAGGTAAGTAGAGGAGACATCCAGGGAGGGAGGGAATAGCTCTCCCTGGAGAGATTTAGCTTCTAGGCCCGAGCTAGCTGTATCAGCCTCCCCTTGCAGGGTGCCCTTCAGTGCCCCCAGAGCCTCCTGAATACCTGATAGCTGTGAGACCCTGGAGTACTCCTATCTACTGACCCCAAAGGTCCTCTGCCAGGCAGGCAGGCCCTAGGCAATGGTGTCTCAACATACAGAAGAGGAAGTTGAGGCCTGGAACAGCTGTGGATAGGTGCAGTGCTCTACCTGAGGGCAGGAAATAGGCAGAAGCTCCACCTGAAACTCACGGTTTCTGTGGGGCAGTCTGCTCTTTCTACAGACTCCCCACAGCCAGCCAGGCAGGC